>CM070840.1:10719124-11316816 GCA_036326025.1 Chrosomus eos
TTATTCACATTCTTTCCTACATTTAGATAGGTGTGCAAATGCATTTTTGTCTCAGCGCATGCATTGTTTTAGTTTGACAGGGTCGGCGCTAGCTTAGCTTAGCACAATGAATGGAATCCTTTGTTGCCAGCTAGCATGTCCTGAGTAAAAGTGATAAAAATAAAAATTAAAACTATAAAATGTTAATGTATTAAAAACAAAACGTTTTTAAAAATAGAAACTTTTGACAACCAAGAAGTGTCTAAATAAGTTTTTTCAATATATCTATTGTTTTACCATTTAAAACTTGTATTGTCAAATTAAAGTAGTATTTTGCTGACTTTATTTACAGTGTACTTTTACATTTTAAAGTCACTGTAGTAAAAAAATTTTATATATATATATATATATATATATATATATATATAATTTAAAAAAATGAATCATTTTTTAATAATATTTTTTATTTACTACTTGGCTTTGAGTAGCTTTGTTTTGTTTTTTTATAATATGAAATATGATTGCATCGAATTCACAATGAAAACAATATAAAACATTTACCCCTGTGACATTAAGCAGACGTCCTATCTGAGCAACTGCATTCTGGATGCTTTTAGGATCTACGTCGAGAACAGGAAGTCGCCCTCCGACAGAAATCCCACCATACCTGAAGGAAAGAGACTGCATTCTTTCATTCTTCCACACATTTAGATCAGTGAACGCATATATGTGCCCTCTAAGTGTCCACAAGAGGGAGTCGGTGTATTTTCTACTCCATGTTTAAGACGCCAATACCTTTGTTCATTCACCCAGTACTTGCTCTTCAGGCTGAAAACAAAAACACAAATAAGATGAATACCTGGAAACAAACTATTTAATGAACAATTTGTCATAAATTGGCCACAATACCTTGTCCGTATTAAGTTTGGGTAGGTCTTCACCAAATAATCAGAGATGTTCCTTCCAGTCAGATCCATCAACATGTCACCAGTGGATTGAATCCTCTGAAATGCAGGAATCAAATCATTATACAGCATTTTAAGGAATTAGTAATGTCATAACTAAAGTCGAGAGACAGACCTGGGGAGGAGGAAGACCCCCTGCACCTTCTGGACACACAGGTAACATGGTGAGTATTTTGGGCGTGCTGCACTGGCAGCTGGGAGAGGGACTGGTGTCTGTCCAGTCGGAGTTATCCAGCATCTCAATGAGCGTCGGGTTCACCAGGGGCATCTCCCACTCTGTGGTTATGTTATTACATGGATAGTCTCTGTGGGAAACATAAATGGCCACAGTAAGTATAGGACAAAATCCTCTGGATATTCATCCATATCATGTACACGTACTGTAGAGGTTCATCCACCATACAGCGAGTGCCAAATCCAGGTCTGTTTAGAAGAACCTCGCCAAAATACCTCATATCTCGGCTTTGCATCTCTTCATTACTGTGGAAACAGACATTAAAAATGCTGTTTTTAACTTCTCAGGTAACTTTACATTGGATAAATGAACTTAATCTGTTCCATCGTCAGTAAACGCACCTGAAGAAGGTGAACTGCCGGCCGTACATCCATGGGCTTAGAGTAAGACTGGGATATTCTCCGAATGGAGGAACAATCAGCGTAAACATTAGAGAAACCAGGACAAAACTGGCGGGCAAAACAATCTGAGGAAGAGAATATCAACACTGTAAAAAAAAAAGTTGCTGCCTTAAATTTACAAGTACAATCAATTTATATGTTTAAGTCATTTCAACATAAATTACATTTAATTGACTTAAAAAAATGTAATCTTATATAACTTATGGACTTCATCATTGTCGTTACAAAGCTAAATGTTTACAAAGCAATGATGCTATTCTGACCTGGGCAAGGAAGTCTTTTCCAGAGCGTGTGGAGTGATGGAACCTCTTAATGAGAAGAGCGAAAAACTGCTTTAGGACCAGACAGATTCCCTTCACCTGTGGGATCCTCTGCACTCATTAATGGTCGAACTTCCAGAGTTTGACTGTCCATTAGCATACGCAGACCTGACTGTATCTGCACAGAAGATTAAACACTGTCAAAAGGAAATCTAGAACAAAATTATTTATATAGTTTTTGGTCAACTAATACGGGTTTTCCAAAGGCAGATAAAGATATCTAGAGAACAGCATATAGACAAAATATAAATTAAAAATTAAATTAAACAATGGTTTGCTTATACACAATATCAAAAAGCTTTTAAATATCCTTTAATGATTTATAAATAAGCCTGGCTGATATATTGCTCTATAACTATTTTTTAACTATAAAAAATAACTATAGCTACATTTATAAAAAGCACGCTTAACCCTTTGATGAATTACTTTTTTTAAATAACAAATATATATTTTATATTGATATTTGAGAGTTACATATAAAATCAAATATATTTGAGTTACATATTCAGTCAAATAAAACATATAAGCATTAATAAGTCATTAAGAATTAAAAATTATAAGAGTCAAAAGAAATCACACCATGCATCAAAGAGTTATAACTACACCACATGCACTATTAGCATATTGTCTAGCGTCATGTCTTTCTTGTGTTCATTTAACTCTGTGTTGTTTTAGCAAGGCACCTTTAGCTGAAGTAAGCATGAAGCATTATAAGCCTGAGAGACTAAGTTATTGTCACCTTCTATATTCACTTTGACTGCAGTGTCTCTATAAAGACTTGCAAGAGATTTCTGTTGCAGAACTCTGATGTCTAAGGGGTTCAACCACAAATATAGACATCACCATCACAATATACAAGACTCACAAGCACCATAATCTGACACATATGCACAGTATCTGTACAGCTGAGATTAAATGAGAGATAGTATACTGAAATCTTACCAGATGCAGTGTTGATGTGTGCAGCCTCTCCATCAGTGGTGACTTTCAGAAATATCTACAGGACCCAAGAGACAAAGGCAAGACAATATTTTTACAGGCTGGGGAAAGGAGGATGATGGATTTTAAAAAGTTGATCCCCTACTGCAAAAAAAAAAAAAGTATATATATTACAATATACATTGTTATTATTGAACAAATGATCAACACAGTTATTTCAGTTTGTCAACAAAAGGGGGATGATAAATAAAATAAAAATAAATTAAATTAAATTAAATTAAATTAAATATCGCAATGACAAATTGTTGCATTTATAACTGATTCATTATTATTTTCACAGTTTTTTACTGTGTTTTGATGTTCTCGTTCTCAAATACAAGTGATAGTAAATGAGCCTTGTTTGTGCATGACAGACCTCCTCCAATGAAGTGTCTGACACTCCAAAGCTGCTGAGCCCCATGTCTGCCAGCGTCTCCTCCAGCTCTCTGAACAGGCTGGCGTAAGAACGATGTTTGAAGCCTCGGCTGGGCAGCAGGAAGGTCAGCTCCTGCCCAATGACCTCTATCAATTTGGCCTCTGGGACGTGATGGTGGACGAGGGCCGTTATTCTCTCTATGTCCCCTGAGAGAGAGCGAGATTATACATCCTAATTATGATCATTGCAGTTTGATTTCACTGATTTGATATAAACATATGAACTATTTACCTTCCATCTGTCTTTCTGACACTCTGGGCTGCTCTACGGTGCTCTCCTTAAATTTGGTACAGAGTGAGCACTTACAAGAGCAGTCCTCAGTACAGTCACACTGACCCTGTGAGAACCACAACAACCATGAGAGTCTAGCTGCTTTACACACTCTCTGTATTGGATGGTAAAAGTCTCACCTCTTGACTGACATGGGACGGCAGCTCTTTAATGCGCCGCACCAGAGTGAGGTAGAAGCCAGCGCCCAGGCAGTTCTTCAGGAAGAGAGGAGAGCCACAGCAGTGCAGACGACCCTGAGAGATGATGGCCACACGGTCACTCAGCAGGTCAGCTTCATCCATGTGGTGTGTGGACAAGATCACTGTACGACCTGAATAACACACAGATACAGACACTTTTACACCCAGAAATGTATAGAACAAAGTCTGTTAGATGATGCTCAATTTTACAATAAATAAATAAATATATATATATATAAATAATATATATATATATATATATCAAATAAACTTATAAACTATTTTTACACATATCTTGATGGATGGATATCATATATTTTTATATCAAATATATAAAAATAAAAATATGAATTATATTAAATAAAAAATGGATGGATGCATAGAAATAAAATATATATGTATAATAACATTTAAATGTATTAATAATTAAATCATAAAAAACATGAAAAAATAAATATATTAAATATATAATAATAAAATGCATTTGATGGACATATATGGATTGATGGATATTCTAGCCTATATAAAATATAAAAAATAAAAAAAAAATAAAAAAAAATCTCAAATAATAATATTACCGGTAATAATGATATATATTTTTAAATAATAATACAAAATATATGTTTACACATCGTGATGGATGGATGGATGATATTTATTTATTATGTAATATTTTCAATGTAAAACATAAAAATATTAACTAGGCTATATAAAATAATAAAAAAGTATGAATTGGGAATAAAATATAGAAATATTTTTTTATTAAATATTAAAAGAATAATTATAATATGTATAAAATACATATGAAAAAAATATTAATACAATTTATTAGACAGAAATATAGATGGATGGATGGATGGATGGATGGATGGATGGATGGATGGGATGGATGGATGGATGGATGGATGGATATTCTATATAAAATATAAAAACAATGTTAAATAAAAAAATAAAATGTATAAAATAATAATATTATTAATAATAAAATGTATTATGGCTGGCTGGATGCATTTATTATGCAATATCATAGATCAAACTTATTGGAAAAACGAACACTTGAACAAACGTCTGTGTGATAAGAACTAACTAAAATACAGAAACCATCTTTAGAAAAAAAAAAAAAAATTGAAGTATAATTGTATTTTTTAGTTTGGCTCATATACCAGCACGGTATTTCAGCAGAAGGTCCCATATAGAGCGCCTAGAATAGGGGTCCACTCCTGATGTAGGTTCATCCAGAAACACCACTTTAGCACCACCAACAAAAGCCATGGCCACGGAAAGCTTCCTCTGCATACCACCTACATAAGAAGACAATATCCTCTTTTTATTCCTCAATTCAGTCTGACAGTGCAGAACAAACTCAATTCTGTTATGTAAAAAAAAAGGTATTTATGATCTAACCTGACAGGTTTTGTGCCTCCTCATTCCTCTTGTGAGGGAGACCGAGATCTTCCAGCATGTTTTCCACCTCTAGCTGGGCTTCGGGCAACGGCCTACCCTTCAGTAGAGAGTAAAACAAGATGTGCTCTGCTACCGTCATACTGTAGAAGAGAAAAAGATCAGAACAAATAAAACAGATTTTATATTAGCAGCTGAATCAACATCCTTCCAATGGAAACCACATGAGGGGTTTACGAACTGGTGAAAGATGATGTTATGTTGGGGGCACATTCCCAGAGATTTACGAATGGCATCCATGTCTGTTCGGATATCTTTCCCATAAATATAGGCCGTGCCAGAGGTGGGAGGGAACATGCCGGTGAGAATAGACCTGTGGAAGAGAGAAGAAAACGGTGTATGATGTTCCCATGGGTAAACAAAGATCCATTTCACTGGTTTTGTAAACGCACATGGTAGTGGTTTTTTCCTGCACCGTTGTGTCCGAGGAAAGCAGTGATCTGACCCTCGTAGAAGGTGATACTCAGACCGTCCACAGCAGGTCTAGAGCCGCCGCTGAACACCTTATACAGGTTCTCCACACACACTCCAACCACCAAACCGGATGGTTCGGGCTCGAAGAAGTGCCTCCCTGGAGATGAGAGATTGGAAGGTGATTAAGACATTAGATGTTTATTATGCAGAAACACTTCAGATCCTTATCAAATACTATTATGTGGTGTGTAAAGGGACATAATTGTGTATAGATATTACAAATATTTGCTTAAAACTTCTTACAGTTACTTAAAATTATTCTGATTTTAATCAAATCTTTAGGGTCAAATGTAAAAAAAAACTTAAATTCATAATTATATACAGTTTACAGTATATACATATAAAATCAGCATCAAACCGGGAAGTAACTATTATTTTGTTAGAACCATGGCTACCATGGTAAACTTTTTGTTAGGAAAAGGTGTATATACAGTACACCTTGATCCGTGAAACGAAAGGAATGTCATTGCCACAATGACGAAATAAACATCTCTAACGACTCTAATATACATTAACCGGCAATACGACAAACACAGAAACCAGCATTCCAACCTGCCAGCCAAGCAAACAGACGCAAGGCCACCGGGTTCCCACAAAGGGCACGGACAGAGATGTGTTTGTGCATCGTTTTCGATTATACTAGTGTACATGTGTGCAAGAGCACACATGCCTGGCGCCACCTTATACAGTGCGCTTGAACTTAAGACAGAGCGCTGGCGAGTGCTGATGGATAAAGCCAGCGAAGCTAAGACTGCAGTAATTACTCCCATGGGCCTCCATCAGTTCAAAGCCAAAAAAACCTGCTGGATGCCTGCGCTCTAGTCAAGCAGATAAGCCTGGTTAGGTCTTTGAATACATCTGATGGGATCTTTTCCAGGAGTAAGAAAAGAAACACCACCTTCCTGTTTGTTGTAATAGGTTCTTTCACAAAATACAGTAGAATGAAATGTTTCCCCTGATAGATAATAAAGCCCACTGGAACCACAATATTTTTCTGTCAGAATTTACATGTAAAATAGTTAGTAATTCAGCAGTTCCATGTGGATACAAACTGCATAAAACAAACTAACCTGGCTATATTAAGACTTTCGGTGTGTCTGAAATTGGTACATTTGAATTTGAACTTACTTCGAGACTGTTAAAAAAGTACGTTCTATGTATGAATATGGGTAGTTGAATGAAAATTGGACGTACTACATCCGCCATGTTGTTACTGTCATGTGATCTACCACCAGCATTAGTTGTTTTGCTTCACTGTGATTCATAAATCCTCTCTTGTGGCCTCATGGGATAGTAAAGTGTCCATCAAGTGTGCACTTCAGTATCTCACCGGAAGTACTCATTCGATGACTTTTCGCCTACTGTTATTCAAATATGTATTCGGACATTCTACTCTTTTGGCGTACTGTTTTTCGCATAAACTATATAGTAGGGAATTATTCGATTTCAGACTCAGTGTGTGTTAAGAACTAGTCAGACCAACTAGCAGTTACTTTTCCGGTTCACATTCATAGCAATCTACTTTTTTCTGTAACTTACAGTACATTAAAAAAAAGTTTCGACCAGTCCAAAAGAAAAAAATGAGATGACTAAATTGTATGACTAGTCTGCAACCAGCCACTGATGTTCAGCTAGTTTACAGGGTCAGGTCAATGGATTAACTGACTAAAACATCTCCAAACCTGGTAAACTAGACCTGAGGGACCAGATAAGGTCCTGGTTTAAGCTGTTTTTTCTCCCACACCTGATGAGTCTGTGCTCATGCTGTGATTGGTCGTCTCCTCTTCATCAGGACTCTTTGGTTCTTTCTCTAGTTTATCCCGTATATCTCCATGTTGGCAGGACCCTGGCTGCTCCGGAGGTTTTTCGGGTGCTGTGTGGTTCTTGGCCTGGTCATTAGTGTTGTTCACCAGATTATCAAAAGCAGGTTTCTCTACTGCTGATTTTCCAGGAACTGTGTAAAAAAAGATTACGTGTTCATAAAAAGCTGAGGCAACCACTTATAATAAGCTAAAAAGCCACTCACCTTGTTTTAGAGGCTCAGGTCGGTTCAACCAATAAGAAGGCTGGATTGGAAAGTAACAAGGCCGACCAATACCATACTGCCCTGATGATATACACAAGATTTGTCACTTATAATCCTCTGATAGGCTTTTTATTATCAAATAAACCTGAATATAGTTTACCCGGGAAGACATTATCGAGGTACCATGCGAGAATGGCATAAAGGACCGTATCTAATGCCATCATGACAATCGAGGTGAGAAAGGAGAACTCGTCCCCCTCCAGAAGGCTGGTCTGGATGTTATCCCACTGCAGGCCGAGACCCTGCTCCTCGTAACGGGACAGGTACTCCGTCCCAAAGCCGAACGCCACCTGGGACATCAGACTCTGACACACAATATAACAACCTTAGAATCAGAATATCACATTTAAGTTGCTTTTCCGTTCTGAATTTGTTTCGTTCAGTAGTGAGTTTTATCATGCAACATACCGCCATGATTTTCATATCCTTGGTAATGCGGTCCTGCCAGGCGAAGCAAACTATATGAGGCAGATAAAGAGTGAAGTAAATGATTCCACTGCAGGCTGCCGCCAAGTTCGCCTTGTTGAAAAACACGCTCATGAGGAAGCACTGCATGATGGTTGCCGTGGTGAAAGTGAGCAGGAATAGGAAGAGAATGATGGGATTGCTATAGTTCAGCACTTTTCCTCCCTGTGAGAAAACAAAGAAGAGCTTTTATATTATTTTACAACATACATTTGGTTGTATAATACCACTCAAAAGTTTTAGGGTCGGTAAGATTTTGTCATGGTTTGAAAGCTCTCTTACACTCACCATTTTTTTTACAACAATATAGTAAAAAGAGTAGTATTGTGGAATGTTATTACAATTTAAAATTTCATATTTGTAAAGTGTAATTTATTCTTGTAATGGCAAAGCTGAATTTTCAGCATCATTACTCCAGTCTTCATTGTCACATGATCCTAACAGGCTGAATGATGCTCAGGAAACATTTCATATTATTATCAATTGAAAATAGTAACATTTTTGTGCTCCGTACAAATTTTTTTTCCCCAGGATTGTTTTGATGAATAGGAACCAACAACCTTAGTTCTGACCAGATCTTTAACCACTATTCTTCTGAAGTAAAAAACAGTGGTTTACTGGTCTTAGCTGGCCTTGCTTGCTGATAACAGGGGTGTTTTGGACACCATCTCTTACCATGATAATAAGAGTAAGCAGGGCTGTGCTGGACGCCATCATGAAGAATGTGTCGATGAACCATGTGCACCAGAGCACACGGTTAGTGACGCCCATGGCCTTCAGAGTCTCTTTCAACCTCATCTCCTTCTCCAGCACGATGCTCTTCACCGTCATAGAGACGGAGTAGACCCAGGCCAATACCATGAAGATCGGAAAGCAGCGGTTCAGAGTCAGCATGAAGCTGTGTGTCGTCAATGAGAAGACGAAGATAGATTATTAACTGTTTATATACCAGTAACTGTTCATATAACAATATAAATAAATAAAAAATCAGTAAAGATTTAACAGCAAAAATACACGTATACCACAAACTGAAGGGGAATTTTTTTATGGGCTTTATGGATTAATGTTTTTAAAGCGAGTGTTACATGACGTAAAGGTAATCTAAATGTGAAAATGAGCAGGCACAATTAAATATCCAATAAACAAAATAAAATATGATCAATTAAATCTCTAATATTAGCAGAAAGAAATAGGTCTATAATATAATGCATAAAAATACTGAGTGTGATACTCACAGGTCATCCACATAGCAGGGATAGGGCATCTGCTGCAGGTAGACTCCTAACGGCCATTCTTTCCCCGTGTGGCTCTTTATTATTCCATGTTCTATCATGTCCTGCAAGTATGCAAATCCTCCCCATATATAACGCAGATCATCCATTGGATCAGCCCTTGGCCCTGGATCCCAGTATCTGATCATAGAAGATATATATTGGAATGAATGCAAAGAAAATCAGTAGTACCCTTAAAAGGACAACTTTGTACCTTATCTACTCCTAAAATCTGCATTTTAGTAGTAATATGTACACTTTATGGTACTTTGAACTTTTACGGGTAAATAAGGTACAACGTTGTCCTTTTTGCCCTTTAAAAGTACAGTATTTGCATGTTTTTTTTTTTCCGAGAGTGAACAGACAGACCTGTCTTTGATCTTGTTGGTGCGCTCTACGACATCAATGTCCATACGGATTTTGAATTTGACATGAGGGGGCATCTTGGTGGTCCAGGAGTACATGTCCACAAATACCAGCCCTGCCCAGAACTTGCTCTCCCCTAGAAGGTCCAGCGCTCGATGGGTCAGCTGGTCCTCATCAGAAATGCCAGAGAACTTGTCCAGGACAAGACACTGTAAATAGATGGGGGGTATATAAGTATATCATTTCACCTTATTTCTACTTTTGAAAACTATTATTTTTAATGTTTTTAAAAGAAGTCTCTTAAGCTCATCAAGCTTGCATTTATTTGATCAAAAGAATAAAAAACAGTAATATTGTGAAATATTATTACAATTTAAAATAATGGTTTTCTATTTTAATATACTTTAAAATATAATTTATTTCTGTGATGCAAAGCTGAATTTTCATCAGCCATTACTCCAGTCTTCAGTGTCACATGATCCTTATAAAGAACCTAAATAAAGAAAACAGTAAGTAGCGTATATACATATATATATATATATATATACATATATATATATATATATATATATATATATATATATATATATATATATATATACCCTACTAAATGTTTACTGTGCACCTGAAATACTATTTACTATTTTATATATAGAAAATAGTAAGTAGTATATGTGTGTGTGTGTGTGTGTATATATATATATATATATATATATATACTACTGACTATTTTCTATATGAAGAGCTTCGATGCAAAAGCCTCTAAAAGCCACCTATGTCAAAAATGACATAATAATATTGAGTGAATGCTCTCTGCACATAGTATACGTTGATCAAATACTTTCACTTCAAACTCACTAAATCCCTCCCTCAGCCCATTGAGAAATATCGGTACTTAGGTAGAAACCATACATAGGAGCCTGATAAAAATGTTAATATTAAAGAAAAACGTTAGACGGACTTAGAGGCTTTTGCATCTGAAGTCTTCATATAGAAAATAGTAAATAGTATTTCAGGTGCCGTAACAGAAAAAAATGAATTAAACGTACAGTATGTAACTTTTGGCCACCAGGGGTCACTCAATCAAAATAATAGCAAAAGACGTATTCTGATGACGTCGTGAAAGAGCGTGTGCTCATGGGAGTTGTTGTCGTTGTCGAGAGAGAGACAGAGGGAGTGCGCGCGCGAACCAGCTATACGATGTTCATTGGGACACGCGCGATCTGTCATTCCCCAGCCATCTAGCATCTCCAGCAGATAACATGTTCACTGACGAGGTAATGTGTTGTTATTTATATTATATCTCTATTCTTGTTACGTTTAGTTACGGCTATTAACTTTATGTAATGCCATTGTAATGAACACGCGCACTCTGTCGCTCTCCACATTCCTCACTCATTCTAACTTAGTGTTTTTAAAATCACGTCTCTTCGAACGGAGAGATATATGAATTATCAGGGCTATTGAATCAATATTCCATCTAGCTAGTATTAATAGATGTTAAAAAACACGGTCACCTTTCGTTAATAATTATAATTACGTTTATACTATGATATTGAAAAAGATGGTGAACTGCATATGAAGCTACTTTCTGCAGCTATATCTACAACAAATGTGAATTTACATTATACTGTACATGAGAGCTAGTCCGTCTGCGTTTTACACATGCCATCATCGTTTCACAACATATAAGTTACGGATAGATATAGTTAGCTGAATGGGTGCTTACTTGTTTATTAGAATGCAAGCGAGATCGGCATCTCTCTGTAGTTCCAGTTGTCACGAAGCTCGTGGAAATGCAACTCCAATGTTAACGCGAGTCATGTCTCTTCTCCTGTCCCAAACCCTTCTCGAGTCATTTCTGTCACCCGTGCGTTTCCGCTTCACGGATCTGCCTCCAGCAGCAGAACGTGCAGGCAAAGCATAATCATGGTCCATTATTGATATCCAACTATTGATTCTTTATCGTCTTCTTTTATTTTAGTGACGTGCGTCCGGTGTTTACATTTGCGTTTGGCGGTTTTTCGCCGGGATCCGCACGAAGTTAGAGAAACTAGAGTCAAAGGTTATATGACGTCATAGACGGGCGACGAAACGGAAATAAAGACACGGCCCGTGTCTTCAAATTAAAATATAAATTTCTCCGGATTTGAAAGTTGGTGGGAACTTTTGGGATAATGTTAGTACACAACTAAAAGAAATATATAACATAGATACAGTTATTTTTGCTATTTTGAAAGCCGAAAAGTTCCATATTGTGCCTTTAAATATATTAAAAAGAAATTATGTCAATAATGTAAAATTTCAATTAAAGACATTTTTTAATTAATGTGAAGCCATTGTCTGCCGGACTGTCAAACTGAATCAGATCAAGTCGTATTAGTCCACTGTATTAGATCTGTATCAGAATAATCTGTATCAGCACAATAATAGTATTCAAAAAGACTCATTCAATGAGTCTTCAGTTTAATTGAATTGTTTGCTGATTTGTTTTCAGCTTGAAATAAGATGGTGGGAGTCTATTAGAGATCTTGGAGACATTGTTCTCCATGTGGCCGGTATGCACTGCAGTAAACTGGCCTGCGCTTTCTCTTTGTCTAGGTCGAGTAGACTGACAGCTGCATCGAATCGGACTCATTCGTTGGGTTTGTCTGTCACTCCTCAAGCGTTCCTAGCTAAGACAGACAAAAACTAAAAAGACACATGGTTTAGATAGCAGAGGTCTTGCTCTCGCTGGCACAGGCTGCCTTAAGCTCACCCTGATTTGTATTGAAGGCATTCAGCATTGAACTCTACCATTAAAGAGCTCTTCCACACTGGCAAACTCTCAGTGAGAAATCAAACGGTTTTCTTTGTTCTGCTTGACATCAGAGGCAGAGCCGGCTGAGTGTGACCACTTGGTTTTCACCCTCCTGCTTCTGAGCAGATCTGGGTCTCTTTATCTACACTGAAATTCTAAATGACGAGTGAACTTAGAAATTCTAGCTTATCACCAATAAAAGAACTAACAGTGTATTTTGAATTTCAAAGGCTGTGTTTTAAAAAAGGAATATGACCATACTGCAGACTGCACTGTATATTGTATACTGCATAGCATACTATTTATTCCATTCAAAAAAATTTCCATTAAAAAAAGGCAAAGACAGTTTAAACTGATAAAGACATTTTTTATACTTTTACAATATATATCTATTTTAATTAAATGCTGTTCAAGCATTTTCATGAGAAAACAACTAAATTAAAATGTATAAAAAAATATCCCAAACTTTTGATATATATATATATACTGTTTAATGCAAAATAGAATGCAGTATGCATCATTTCAAAAACCTTTTTGCATTTTAGATCCAGTTTTGTTCTGTTCAAATAAATAAATAAATAAAAAACTAGTTCATCATACTGAAAATGGAAGGTCAGTGCATTGTGGGACACAGAACTCAACTCCACTCAACAGTACAGCACATTTTGCATTTCATTGTTCACCATACGAGTAGTATGAATTAGTATGAGTAGTATTCTTGTTGCTAGTATTTGATACCTCTCCGTGTCTGTTTATGAGGCGAATAACTTGGTCAGTCAGGTTAAAGATGTTTCGCCAGTCAAAGTTAGGCATGTCCTGGGCTCGATCCTCCTCAGGACCATTGTACAGGAAGTTGAAGATGTGTTGGCCAGTAAACGGGGTATCCTGGAGGCCTTTGTTGATATAATCCATCACTGTGGGGTTTCTAATGGAGTCCTGAGAGATAAGGCACAATATTATGGAACTGAAACCTTGCATGAAATATGATAGCCGTGATTTTGCCAAGTAAGACATCCTGGAACGATATTCCTATAGAGGTGATAGGTGATTGGTATAAAAGCCCCTAACCCAATTGTTGTAAGCCTAAACTTAAAGGTTCTCTAAGCGATCCTGGGTGACGTCACTTCTTGTTGACGTTCGAACTATTGTCAAACAAAACGGAGGCTAGCTAGACCCTCCCTCCTCCTCATCCGCGCACTAACCCCTCAAACCCACCCCAAACCATTCTTGTCGGTTATTGGCTGGAACAGTTTGTTATGTTTCTTAGAGCGGGTCGCTAGAGTTTGTTTTTGTAGCCGTTTGTGGAGCCTGGGGTGTCTGCAGAGACCGCGTTTTTTTACAGTGTGTTCAGGGGACAGGCAGCTAGCGGATCGTGAGTAGATGTTTGCTGTATGTGACAAAAAATGTTTTGGCCATAAAAACGCGTGACATCGCTTAGAGCACCTTTAACATTAACTCTAAACCTATCTCTTAAATCTGATTGATTTATTGGAACGCAACTAGGATGTTAATCCAGGAAAACGTTCTAATTGATGAAATCACGTTCACACTTGAAATACTGTGCTAAAAATGAAAGGATCTTTTATGTATTGGTGTAATTTTTCAAAGAAACAGAGCTTACCCGAAGCATGTTCATCTGTATTCCATCCTGAAAGAAGTTCCACACCTGTGGGCCCACCTCCTCCCAGGCCCGACCAATGTTCCTAAGTCTTTCTAACTCCTCAAAGGTAGTGTTGGCCTGGGTAAAAACACACAAACTTACAAAGGTTAGATGCATTTAAATAAAAGTAAGTAAGCACAAATTATTCAATGGCATCGTCACAAAGACAGAACAATATTCAGGTGGTGGCAACTGGTCGTCTGCTTAGCGTTTGACCACAGAATGACTGAATTCCCACCAGGAGCAGTTTACACAGTCCCACTGAAAGCCCTACTGCATAAACAGAGAAACTGAAGCTTTCTAAATCTGATCTGATGGGACCAAAGCCATGGCCCATTGCCCAGGGCAAGCATGTCCCCACCTAAGCCTGTCCTGCACCGGAGCTCTCTCCAGGGGCAAAACCTTACCTCCCTCCTTCACTCAAATTCTTTGTTTTTTGCTTCCACTTTTCCAATTTGAGAGGCACCAAGGAAAGATACACAAAGAGCTGCATTTACACAAATGAGTTGTTTTCATGTTCTGTGATGTTGCCCATGAGTCCCTAGTTTGTCCTGAGCAGTTAAACTACCCACTGTACTTCAGAACGATCCTCAAGGTCATGCACATTCTTCGCTTTTCTAGAATCTTCTGAATATTTCAACCCTTTCCAACAGTGACTTTATGATTTTGAGATCCATCTTTCACAATTGAGACAACTGAGGCACTCGTTTACAACTATTACAAAAGGTAAAAACATTCAATGGTGCTCAAGGCAACACAATGCTTTTAGAGCAAGGGGTGTACATTTTTTAACAAGATGATGTGTATTTCTTTCTTATTTTAATTAAAGATCACATTTTTCATTTAATTTTGACCTTCAGAAGAGCTTCATAATATATTCACATCTAGAGATATTCTACTATAAGTAAACTACATGTCATATTAGTCATTAGAGTATTAGTAGTCTTTTTGGTTAATATCTATTAACAGTATTTTGATGGTCCCACAACCTACATTCAACTGACTATAAGTAACTTTGCAAGTACATGTCAACTTATTCTACTAACTCAAACCCTAACCTAACAGTCAATTAATACTCTAATGAGAGTTAGTTGACATGTAGTTGCAAATTTTGTTGCAAAGTTACTTATGGCAGTAGAATGTCTAAAGTGGACTATCAAAATTAAAGTAACCTTACATGTTTCCCAGAAGACAATTACTCTGTTCAAACAAAAAAGCCAGTCAGCTGGTCATATGTCCTGAAGTGTTCCTAAAACACACGTAGCCTCTATGGGAAGCCGTCAGTCCTGCGTCATTTCCCCTCCGGCTAACCCTCAGACATGTCTGCAGCAACATGTTGATTTATCTGACAGGCCCGGAGCAAGATTAGCTGTTGCATTAATACACTCATCTACTGTTGTTCCAGGTGTGTGTACAGTCAAAGAAGAGCTGCTTCTCTTACATTTTTAATGATCTGTCTGACAGCAGGGGAATCAGGAGCATACAGAATTTTGCCCATCAGGAAAGGCTTGACTGAACTCCACACAATCCTTGTGACCGGATTGGACTCCAAATCCTTCATGAGGTCATTACAGAACGGAGCTGAAAGAGATATGGAGTTATGAGAACCACGAGAACATTCTCTTCTGCTCTTTTCCTCTTCATCAGTCTAAACTAAAGTCTGTGTAAAGTACAGTACTCACTGGCCGTGTGATCGTAGTTGTACTTCCCCTCTCCCCTTGTGCTGTTGATGCCCAAAAAGGCTTTGTAGTTGTTATCCTCGTACCAGTTGAAGGAGGTGACCCTGGAGAAGGCCCCTTCAGTGTAGCCACAGAACAAGCTGGAGGTGGCGGACATCAGTTGGCTGAAAGATGGAGTCTCATTGGACTGAAGCAATAGAGAGACCACTTGCAGGAGGTCTTTAGAGCTAGTTCTGTCAAACAGCTGTTGAAAAAGGAGTATAGGAGTTTTTGGGGGTTTTTTTCAAATCAAAATGAATGTGCACTTTTTAATTTAGCTAAAAAACTATCAATATATTTAGAATATAGTGGCTCCAAAAAATTACAGTCACATTTAATGCATGGATGTCATTGTGTTACTTATAATATCAAATATTCTGTTTTAAAGCACAAACTCATTTTTCAAGCAAAACATTTGGCACAAAATTGGGACAGTTACAAATTATGCTAAAAATAATTTGGATACTTTCTGGTTGTCTAACTAAGAACATGGAGAACATTTCATTTCAGTTGGTTAAAAGTCATGTCAAATTTTTGTATTTGATGCAATATAATTCATATTCCGTATGTGTTTAACTACTTCCAACTTACAGAACAATAATAAATCATTAATTGTACTAAAATATTTCTGATTTGGTTTGTGCCGAAATCACCGTAATCTGCACATCTTTCAACAAAGTAAGGAGTAAGAATGTCATATCTGTCATGGAGTCAGAAGGCAAACCAAATCTTTTGGCACCAAACTAAAATCCCTCTGGGTGGGAAAGTCCATTATCCTCTAAACTCAAACACATCAAAGCCTACAGACACAGGACAGATAATCTGAGCCTCTGGGGTCCACAGGACTACGGCAGGTGAAGAGAGAGAAAAAACAGCGTCTAGAGAATGTCAGATAACAGCAGTCCATAGATTCATACAAACGCCTTCAAACAAAAGCCAGCAAGTTCTGTAAAACACATTTGTTTCCTCACAAGTTAATAAAAAGGGATATTTTTGGAAAACGGGAGACCGTAAATTCCTGGATTTTTCATTATGTTGTTCTTGGTACATCTGGCCCAGTGGAATGGAGAACATGATGAAAAAGGAATTCGGAAAATTAGTAATCAAGGTCCCTCTTAGCCGGGCGACAGAAAAAAAGACCAGCCCCACCGACAGGAAGTCCCTGACTTGTAGAGCTGCAGGCACACTGACACACTTTAACCAGCAGACATTGACGTATAACATCCGTTCTGCATTTCCCTCTTTTTTTTTAGCAGGGTATAAAATGCCCTCAACTGTCAACTAACCACATGTGAACCTCAACCTTTTTTACAATGAATCGGACTGAGCAGTGGCTGAAATTAGCTTTCCGACACACACCAATGATATCTCCATATCCGTATACTTGCGTAAAAAGTCACGCAGAGGAAATCGTGATTTCCTGATCGCTAAAAATACAGTTGAACTTTTTTCTGAGGCCCATACGCACCGCTCTCAGCTTCTCAGACACGGCAGGCAGAAGTCGGGCCCAGAAGTGCAGGTCGAGTCCATTGGAGTAGTTATCAAGAACTAGAGGAAGCTGGAAATGAGAGAAGAGAAGGAAATGAGACCATTAAGTTAGATGGCATAGATGTACAGTGCATTCAATACATTAACAGTCCATGGGCCAATTTACTAAACAAGGCAAATTAGCATGAAAACGCAATACCAAAAAGGTGTCAATGAGAGTGGAAAGTTATGTGCTTGATTTACTGACAATTTGCAAATTAAAGAACACAGACGCAGCCAGATCATTTCCATAATGATCAACGTAATCTACCAAAAGCAGCGCAAATTAGTGTCTGGTTTAAGACATGCTTTTTTAGGGTGGTAAATAATGGAGCAAATACCAGTAAACTGACTAATGAAAACCTTAGTAAATCACCTAAATCACAAACTCCTACAAACGCATATGCAATAAGGTCACCACAAAAATAACCCTGTCTATGCCTTTTCAGCGCTAATTTTTGCGTGTCGTTAGTAAATACTTACAGTAGGCTAGTTTTTGAACGCCAAAATAGGTTTTTGTGACGCAAGCTATGAGTAAATCTGGCCTTAATGTCATTGTTTTTTGTCAATTGGAAATGTCACCCGACAGACTCGACACCAAGGTAAAAGTCACAAAATGTGACTTTTACTGATGAAATGTGACCACAAAATGTGACACAAAAAGTAAGTGAATACAATAATACATAAATAGTAATAAGTTAAAAAAAAATTCAGTCAGTTATTTTAGAATCATTGATATACTATTATAGTTTGTGTTAATATTTTTTAATTCCATTACATTTTTCGATTTATATATTTTCAAGTAATTTTTATTTTTAATGTCTATGTCTATCGTTATTATCATATATTTTATTTATCTATTTTTTAGTTTATTTAGTTCTAATTATTTAAATCTTTAAATTAAATTAAACAAAAAAGAGAAATGCTGCATTGGCAGCTGAACTTAATTTTTTTTTAAGTAATGAAAATGTGTTTATGGTCTCAGTTTAAGTAATAATTAACAATAATAACACTGGTTTCAGTTACATTTATGTATAAAATATGTATAAAATGAAATTAACATTTTAAACAGTGTCCAAATAATTTTAGCTGAAGTAGCAAAGCAGGGTTTGGGAAATGCGTGTATAGCTCACATCCTGTCTTCCGAGATCTAACACTTCCAGAAACAATCTTTCTTCTACAGTATCCAAGCTACTTTACAATGGATCAGGAGGGAACAAGTCCAGGAAATGCCATGTATGTGTGTCACAGGAGCAACCTCAAACATGAGACATCCTTCCTATCAGCCTCTCAATCTATCTCTAATGCTAAAAGTGACTTATAACATGTTCATATGGATCCAGCCATCAGTGTTTGCATATGACTGACAATTAGAGTCATTATACTTGCAGTGTTCAAGTGTAACGTGATGCTAACAACACATGAGTGGCTTTGGATTAAAGTGTCTAGCAAATGAATAAACATTAATGTGTTTATGTATCTGTTCAAAGGGGGAAGCTTGGATAAAGTAGTCTTTAGTACAGTCTATCAGTATTAGACTAGCAGAGGTGTGTTGACTGTAATCTAATTAGTGAAATAGGCCAAGTCGGTTCCCTTCACTAACACTGATCGGGTGACTCAGGCTAACGCCCCTCTGTCCTCTCACCACGCTCATTTAGAAACCATAAACTACCAAGAACAACCAGGAAGGGTGTGTGGAGTTACTAACTCTACAAAAATTTAAGAGCTATCATCAGACAGGAAGTTCAAAAACATGCACTTGCTGTATACTCAATCGTTAATTTGAATTAAAATCATAATTTGTTCCGTTTCACTTACAAATGACTGGAATAATGACATTATTTTTTTTAATGCTATATTCATCAATCTTTTTTCAGTTTCAATTACAAATGAATGAACTTGAAATAATGAAATGATAATAAAAATGAAATTGAAAAGGGTGGGAAATTACAAAAATACTTTTTTTTTAAAAGTTTTAAAAATAATTGTATAATTTTTGAAATGGGTTCCCAGTCTTTTATAAATAAGCTTAAATTAAACATTTTATTCTTATTATAAATGTAGCCCTAAATGATCCCCATCAGGCTTCTTATTTATTTTAACCAGGCCAAAATGTCCTTGGTCAACCATCTTTCTCAGCCTTTTTTTCTGGTAATCAACATTAGACCATCATAAACCAGCCAAGACCTACATGGAAATTCATGAAGACTTAGGGGCTTTTCCCACAAAACATGTTTTTGCATTTCACTATGCTGCTTTTCCATTCTTTTTCTATATAACCATCCACTAGACAAACATGTTTGTGATCTTATGTCACGTCTTTAGCAGCGTCTTATGCATGGAAATCTAAAAATGCAATGCTCAAATTAATTTAAATGTAACTTTATGGATTTTTTAACACAAAACTGCATTCGTAAATGGCTCTTTAAAATTATACTGTATTGAACCCAAAGATGATAATTCTGTCATCATTCATGCTGTTGAACACAAAAGAAGATATTTTGAAGAAAGTTGATAACCAAAAAGTTTGGGTTCCCATTGACTTTCATTGTAATTTTTGTCCAAATGGAAACTTTTTTTTAAATGTTAGGAACGTTAAAAACATTCCTTCTTTTGTTAAAACGTTAAAAAAACGTTCAAAACAAAATCTTCTTTTGGATTCCACAGAAGAAAAAAAGTCATACATGTTTGGAATGACAAGGGTAAGCAAGGGAGTTAAAATGTTGGACTATCTCTTTAAGCTGGTCTTTTTGGTGTATACTACATTCTGAACCTTAATTCTTTGTTGCTTCCACCCAAAACATGAGCTGATTTGACTTCCCTCATAGTTGGCATAGCTATCTGTGTCAGCACTTCCTCTACACCCAAACCCATTTCCAACATTTACAGATGATGATAGTGTATGAGTAGACTGACCAAGCGGAAAAGTTTGAAGAAGTCGAGGTTAGCATAGAATTTGTCCTCAATGGTCTGAAGACGCTGTGGGGTGAGAACGCACATGGCATTGCGCACAGTATACAGCCCCAACGGCTCGGGAAAATAAGGAAACGCTCAAGAAGAGTCTGACTGCAGGCGATGTCCTTCAGATGGAGATCAGGAACTCCATATGCAAACTGAGAAAGACAGACAGTGAAAAACAGAATGAAAAGATTAGGAGTTGAGGGCAGTTAATGCTGTGTTAGTCTGAGCCGGACTTAAACATTGAGCAGTAGTAAAATGTTTCAGGAAATAGATAAAAATAGATAGTTAGAGTGATCTCTAAAACTATCTGTCATGTATCAGTCTGTGATTGACATAGAACAACGATCAAAACGATGATGAAAAATATTTTTTTTTAGTTAGGTTGAGATTTTTACTAGCTAAAGTTGCTATGCTAACAGTCTCTGCACCCACTATAAAGACATATTAGCATTAGCGTTACTAATGCGACAAGAATACTTACTATTTCTGTGAAAAAATACTGGTTTATTTATAATTTTAATACATTTTTAATAAATGTTTTGAGTACACACAAACCTCTCATATAGGCCAACGGTATGTTATCTAGCTAATGCTATCTAAATTAGCACAATTCACAGTATTGATCAATGTATGACAGAAAACAAAATGGTAAACATTTGAAAGACATAAAAATGCATGAGCAACAAAAGACCCCATGTGTTTTAGGTTTTTAGGTTTGAAAGTGAAAATGTGCTCATTTTTCTCTCATAGTGTACTGTACAACATACACAGGTAAAGTCAAAACAACATACACACATGCGGGATAGTCAGCCAAACTTAACCTGTACTCAACCTTCATCAAACATCTATTAAGAAACACCACCACGTTCCCCATGGAATAGCATTTCAACTCAAGGAAGGGGCACACAAGAGGATGGCAACAAAATTGGAGGAAATCATTAACATCCTGGAAGAGCTTTAACCATCGGCCTAAATCACAAGAAACACTTCTGAGGTGTTGCTGCCTGCTACATTAGACAATACAACATCTGCTATTTATATAGTATGACATATAATAGTACAACATGTATGTTGTTTACATAATCCTTATGCTTTTAATTTATCTGTATGTGTGTAAAATATAGATATCACATATTTGATATACTGTATTTGACATATTGTAAATAATTTGAATAAAAACAAAATTATACCGTTCAATGGTTTGGGAACAGGAGTTTCTTTTTTTTTTTAGAAATTCATGTTTTTATTTAGGATGCAATAAATTGATCAAAAGTACAGTAAATACATTTACAATATAGCACTACAAAATATTTATTTAAAAAAAATGTTGTCGATGAACTTTCTATTCATCAAAGAATCTTAAAAAAGTATCACAGTTTCCACAAAAATATTAAGCAGCGCAACCATCTCCTGCATACTTGTTTCCCTTCTTACTTTGAATTTGTTTTATGTCTGCAACTTTTATCATGAAAACAAGCCGGGGGAAAACAATGGTGACTTGTACAGTATCCACAGTATGTACAAGCAGCTAACAACAATATTCAGACATTATTCCCTACTATAGTATGCGAAAAACAGTTTGCCAAAAGAGTAGTATATGTCTGAATACATATATTTGAAAAACAGTAGGCGAAATATGTTCATAATACATAAATGTTTATTCTGACTAAACCCAACTGTGGCCTTATATTTTTATATTTTATAGTATTTTCATATTTTTTATAATTTTATTTTTAGATTTTGTATTACTGTTTCTTGTTGTATTTGTATCTGTATATGTGCACTGGAAGCTTCAGTACCAAAGAAAATTCTTGTGTGAAGCACACTTGGCAATAAAGCTCTTTCTGATTCTGATTCTGATTCTGAATAATACCCGAATGACTTCAGCCGAGATTCTAAAGTGTGTATTTGATGAACACTTTAAAATCCCATGAGGCTGTGGGAGAGGATTTATGAACGCAACTGAAGCTGGTAGGTCACATGACAGAAACAAAATGGCGGATGTAGTACGTCCAAATTTCATTCACAATACCCATTTTCATACTGTATATTTTTTTAACGTTGACAATGTAAATTCACATTCAAATGTTGTACCTACAGTACGCGATTTTTGTACGCAGCGCTTGTGTGTCTTTGCCTCAACAATAAGCTACACACTTGGATGAAACATACATATAGATGCAAGCTATGGCTCAGAACCAGTGTGCAAAAAAAATGGAAAACCTCCAGCTTCATGCATCCTCTCTAACCAGCTTCCTCTCTCTTTCATTGGTAGCTAAAGACTTATCCAACCAGGACATTCTATCTTCTTCTGTACGCCCCTGCTGGCTGACTGGCAGCACCTCTGAGAAAGCCTTCCAAATGCCTTGCATTCCTCTCCCTTACATTTCCATATGAAAGTGACTCGGACCCTAATGTTCTTGTGTTCATGCAATCACTTCCTCTAGACCTGCTCTTCTCTTTGTCCACATCGCTGCCCTCAAGATCAAAGGAGAAAGGTTCTCGTGCAAATCATCATCGGTGCTTTGTCTGACTGGAAAATAAACCCACAAAGAATCTCTGGGCAGGATAACATGGGGGCGAGGTTCAGCCAGAGCCGTTCTGCCTTAGGTTGGGGGTCTGATTACTCACAGGGCCCTGGGATGACAAATATATACATCACAAAAGGTCTGTACGGAGAGCTGAGAAACCCAAACACGCAGTCCGATGCTGAACAAACGGGCATTTGAGAACCGGCCAAGATTCTCTCAGTCTCAAACAGAGACATTCAAGTCCACCAACAAAGCAGAAGAGAAAGCAGATGAATTTTTGTCTCTGCGGCGAAGTCAATCTGCGTATCATTCACAATTAAATTAGACAATCACAAAAAAAGGACGGTTCGGGTTAGTGACCTCTCTGAGTTTTGGAGGTTTCAAGGTGAACCCTTAGCTGTAATGTAAATAGATGCAAAGATATTCTGGCAGTTACAGATTCAAATGATATATTTTCATATTGTAGGCAGTAAACGGATGATAAATAAATGATGACTGTTTTGTGTAAATAATTTAAAAACAAAACTCTAAAAACTAAAATGAACTGTTTCTGTTATTACTCAAATATACTGCTACAAGTGTATTTGGCATCACAACATTATAATGTACAGTATGAAAAAGGGATATTTTTATTTAGAGATTTGCTAAAAGATTACATTTAACATTGTTATTAAACTACAAGTGTTTTTAAGATTAACTTTAAGGGAGTGTTAGATGACAGGATGGTCACCAAAATGTAAAAAATGGGTGAAATGAGCATGCACTTATAAATAAATAAAAATTCTAATATCACCCATAACTAATATGGTATTAATATATTGGCCATTTCTAGAGCCAATTTCAATTATAATGGCCTAAATGTGAGTTTAACCTTAATTTCTTTACTCATTTTACATGCAAAGAGGCAATCTTATTACATACTGGAATATTTCATTAATGGTTAAAGGTACAGTAGCAAAAATAGTTTAATTCTAAGGGAAAGAAATCATATTCTCAATGAGTTTTTTTGTCTTGTTTCCAGACAAAAAATGTTAAAATCACTCAAACAAAATGTATTTTGGCAAAGATTAAGACTTTTTTTAAGATTGTGTCTTTAATATAAGTGTAAACAAGTAAAAAACGAAATTAATATTTTATTGTTTCTTCTCAAGTAAGCTTATCTTCATTTAATTTTTTTTAAATTTTTTTTTTTTACAAATTTTACTTAAAAAAAAACAGTTATTAAAAACTAATTAAAACGCATACAGTATTTTGTAGTGTGGTGGGTAAATAGTAAATGACAAATTATTCAAATTATTCCAATATTTATATTTCTGGATCATAACATTTAAAGCAGTCCAACACAGTTTACCTGTTCAGGTCGGATCTGTGAATGAACCAGCTGATGCACCACAGATTCTGTTAGAGGAACATCTCTGAGCAGATATGAAGTGAGAGTTTCGTCATCCTTCAAAATGTCCTCCACTTTCACGCCTCGACCTGCACATGGAGTGAACAAAATGTGTGAGAACAGGATTCCAGAGTGAATAATCTCAATAGGATGAAACAATGTAGCACTTCAACACTTAAGAGATGCTCAGCTGGAAGAATTTCAGCAGCATGACTATCATTCTAATGAGATGAACAGATAGAAAACAGCTCTGGTATGTTAGGCATCCATGACCTGCTGAAATATGGCCAATATATCGCTCTGTTTTTGCTTATTTTTGAAAGAAAGTGTAAAGAGGATGTGATAGAGGAGAGAGATGCTGGCGTGAATCAGTGCCAGGAACCTAGAGGAGCCAGAGACCATTTCACACGACACAAAACACAAGTCACGGGCCTTTTTTCTCAAGGGCCACGAAGCTATTAGCACTTTGAACGCGAGCTGCTGCACGTAGGACTAAGCTTAAGACAGGTTCTTCTGCCAGGAACCAAAAGATCATTCATTCCTGCCCTCACCATAATGCACTGGACAAATATTCAGTCAATCACCAGAGAACAATCAATCACATTCCACTGAAGGCCATAGACATTTGTTTTTCTAGCGAGGAGAGGCCAATTAGAGCTTTCAGCGAAGGAATGCCAGACTCAAACCCAGACAACTTCTATTTGTGTGCCCCGTCATGAGGTAAACAAATGGAAGTGCTTTCTCTAAAAATAATAGTATGGAAGGAGCATAAGCTTCTTAGCATTCCCCATGAAAGAACCTCTTCGAGGCAGATTGAGCATGTGATGTAATCTGAGAGAGTGGTGTAAACCGTGAAGGAATGGCTGGGAAGCCGAGGTGACGTGAGGTTTGCTGACCTGCGATCAGTTCAGGATTGGTTCGGAGAGTGTCCATGAAGTTGCTCATGGCCATGAGTTCTCGCCATAGCCGTCCCAACTGCAGGAACTCTGTATCTTCAAACAGCAGCTCCTGCGCGTCCATCCAAAACCGAGCCAGTCTGAACAGAGAGGGGTGCATGCGTATTAGAGCAATGGAGGACTAGATCATCTGCATCATTTTCACATGAAACAAATCAACTCACATTGAGTTGTTGTAGTTGGACACCAGGCCTGGAGACTCTCCACGGGTTGAGTGCTGGAAACAGGGGTTGTTGGCGTTGCAGAAGATCCCTTGAATCCATGGAAGGATGCCAGTGGAGGGCATGGCTTTGTTCGGAAAATGACCTGAGATGGAGCAAACTGGTCATTAATGCCAACAAATGAACATATTGCGAGAACGGTTGCTTTTTGTGACTAGAAATACAGTAATACAGAATAAAAAAAAGAAATTAGTATTAATATGATAAAATAATATTATCTATTATTTTTACTGTAAACACCACACACACACACACACACACACACACACACACACACACACACACACACACACACACACACACACACACACCACACACACACACACACAAACACTTTACAACTTTACTAACTTATATATAGAGTATTTGTTTATTTAAATAGGTTTTTTTAATGAAAATAAAATGTTTAAAAATTGATTTAATTATAAACTATTAAAATCATCTTCAACCATCCATACATTCATGTTGGCGGTAAAGAGGGTTCGCTCGTCTCAGCCAAACCAGTCCAATGAATAGCACCACAGGCCACATAATCTCCATAAAGAGCCGTGTCTGGGGTTAAAACACAAGAAAATTAATTTGAAAGGCTCAAGAAGAATTGCAGACAAAGAGCATCTATCCTACAGATCCTACAGTAAATATACAAAACGTTCGATCTGTACATATTAGATGAAGTTGTTCAGCACCTAGTTCAAATATTCATTGCATAACACAACTGGAATTTCCTTTTGCTGAGTTAAATGTAGTAATTTCCAGCTTTCCTATGCGTAAAGTGAAGGAACAAGCTGATCACCTTCTGCCTCTTTCGGATAGTCCAGTTTTTCCAGAGGAGCAGCCGCACTTGGCTGTTGGTTCCCATGACTGCTGCTCTTCACCCAAACAGGGGTCCCGTACAGGTGACCTACCTGGACAAAACAAAGAAAAGACACATTTAATCTCCATCAGACATATTAAGCTGTTTATAAGTCTGATTAATGCAACAAATATATGAGTTAAACGCACCAGTGGTCTAACCACATTCTAAGAATCCAAATATGACTTCATGCATTTAGCTCCAAAGGAGTTTTACAGAAAATAGTGGCTTGCAATCCACTAGTGAGCAACCCAAAGACAGTAAGATGAGCAAGAAACCAAAGCAACCAAACTGTTTCTGTCTTCAACCCTTCAGAAAAGTACAAAATAAATACACTGTATCTAAATCATAAGACCAGTCATGAGACATAATGAGACGAGAAATGATTAGTGTGGGCTGTAAATACAGTTCAGCATATTAGAGACAAACACAGTGCTCTTACGTAACAGGCCTGCATGCTCCTTTATGCAACACTCAATAACCATTCATTCGGAAACGGCTAAAGGACACACGCAAAACATAATTAAACAGAAAGAACTCACCTCAGGAGAAGAAGGCTCTTTTACGCTTACATCTGCTGAAGCTCATGGCCGTGTTCACTCGACTGACTGTAGGTTTGCTGCAGACGCTAAGCAGGTTTGTAATCTGATTGATTTAAGCTCCTTTCACCAGTGTGAGAGCCGGTGCTCTGAGCCCAATCTATGCTGCGTTGGACCTGTGACCTAACTAACAGTAATTGGAATAGGAACTCCTATAAATTCATTTTCATTTAATAATAGTAAGTATATATCTAACTGCCCAGCCCCCCAAAAAAGTCGCTATTTTAGGTGACCAACTGTCCTGTTTTCCCAGGACATGTCCTGTTTTCATATAACAATATAACAAATTTCTATCCATACAGAGGAGGCATAACCTACTTTAAATGTATTGAAATTAATAAGGTTTCTTTGAGTAAACTTCGAGTATCATTTGAGTAGGCCTATCTGTTTGCCGGGCCGAGTGTCCTGTTTTTTCAGGACAAAATATGGTCACCCTACGCTATTTGGATTTAAATAGCCCAATGCTTAAGAGTCTATGATTGGATCATTACTGCAGTGATTATTATGTTATATGTTTGGCAACAGTTCTTCTAATCCTAATTGATGGAGTGTGTAGCTTTTCATTTCTTAAACAACTATGTAGTAAGAAGCATCATGGCCATCTTCCAGGATGACAATGTGAAGATTCACCAGGCTCAAATTGTGAAAGAATGGTTGGGAGGGAACATAAAGAATCATTTTCACACATGAATTGGCACCTCTGAGTCCAGACCTTAAATTCATTGAAAGTCTTTGGGATGTGCTGGAGGAGGCTTAACAGAGTGCTCTCCTCTTGCATTGTCAATACAAGATCTTGACCAAAAATTGATGCCCCTCAAAAATCTAATTTATTGGACATTTCCATCGTCACTGCACGGAAAAAAAAGTTCAGTAAAAAATCTTTTTTCGATCTTTTTGATATGCAGTTACCGTTCACAAAACGTTTCAATGTTGCCTCAGTTTAGTATTAGCATTTAAAAAAACTTACATACCGTACATAATCAAAATTAGCTAACATTGTTAACATAGCTATTTATATCAGAATGCAATAATAATATCAAAATGCACCACCATCATATTAAATGGTTGTTTTAAAACAACCAATAATAAGTGATGATAATTTCTAAACAATTTCTTATGTTACAATAGTCATTGTCATTCACCATAACCTTTTTCTCTTCTTAAATTATCATATTTAATTTTGATTACATTCATGGCTGGGGCTTTAAAAACTTCTTTCTATGCACACATAATGAGGATAACACATTCTGAGAAGTACATCAGAACAATTTCAAGTAAAAACATGAACTCAAATATGACATCAGCTGTGGTTTTTAATAAGTTACAAGTGTGTATTCTCACATGTACCTTTTACACTTGAGGGAAGGTAAGACATCTTGAAAATGCTGTTAAAGGAATCGGTTTATACAGAATAATCACATCAGATACATGGGTGCCATTTACAAAAGCCACTGATTGAGTGTTAAACTGGTAAAATGTAGTTTAGACCAGCTAATTTGTGTTGGACAACCAGTCAGTTGACTCTCATGAATGAAGGCACTTGCTTTGGCTTGACTTGCTTGTTTTGGGAATACTGACATTTAAGTTGTTGTTGATATGACCATTAAAAATAATAAGAAAAAGGAAACTTTGGGCAAACTGTTACAATATGTTATGTACACTTAATAGAATGTGGGCCAAATTGCATTTCTGAAAGCTCTCTATTAATAGACTTATAAACAATAATTAATATCAGCATTTTTTGTATTAAAAAAGAAACAAGACAAAAAAAAGAAAATACCTTTGCACACTTTAACAAAAAACAAGTGTACATCTCTCAGACAGGTCAGATAACATCAGTCTGTTGTTCTTGAAAAACAAAATTAACACTGCATGTAGTCCAACAATTCAGTAGCGTGAAATGTGTGGTTCCAAAGTCTAATAAGTGCATTTTATGATTATAATAAAGTGACGATACTCAACTGTAACAGCTTGGTCATTTTGGTTTTGGTGTAAAACATAAAAATACAGAAATATACAGAATATATATATATATATTTATATATTTTTTTAAAACAAAAAAATCCATATACAGTGTAAATGAAATTGCACGGTGACAGTGACGTTCTGGTGTTATAATGCAAAAACGGGTTGTTTTGACTTTGTGCATAAGTGATGCGATAAAGTTAAAAAACATTAAGTGCATACTGTGTAAATTCTTGTCCAAGTGGTTTGTTTGATTATTACAAACAGCAGATGCACAATATATTAATATATAGATATATACCATGTCCTTGCATCTCTTCACAGTTATGGAAAACCTTTCCATATACACAAAATGGGGCCGTTGCTAAAATTCACAGGTCCGAGACAAAATCATAAAGACAATGACCTCGTCCCGGGATGACATTCCCGGTTGTCCCTTAACCAACCGTTCTGGAGTCCTACGTGTCCAAATCTCAAACAAAATGTGCCTCCCTGTGTTCGAGATCCTGCATACGGTGTGATCTGAGTCTCTGGTACACGGGTTTGGTCTCGTTTTGTCCGAGTTCCTCCGGGCTGGAGCCGGGAGACTGAGGAAGCAAAAGTGGGTTTGTATTGTGGGCATCCATCTCTGGTGATGCTTCTGGATCCAAATCTGCCTCAGGTTCATCAACCGAGACTTCCACCCCAAACCCTTCCTCCTCCTCATCGTCATCGTCATCCTCCTCCTCTTCCTCGGTGCTGTTTGCGGTTGCTCTACTAGACTTAAGCCCGACCTCTGTTAATGTTTTGGTTTTGCTACCTGGAGGTTTGTAAAACGTTCCAGGAGGAGGTTGCAGAGTTCTAGGAGGCCTGAAGGCTGTAGGAACGGGGCAGTACTCGCTTACGTTTCCTTCCCTACGTAAAGTCCGTCCAGGCCTCACAGCAATGGTGTAGGGTCTGTTAGCAAGAGCAGTGCTGACGGTTTTGGTGTGTTCTGAAAAAGACGATGACGTGAGAGAAGAAGTGTGAACGTTGGCATCATTGGTCCCGGAATCAGAGGGATAGGTGGTTGTAATCACAACGGTCTTTGGAGTGATGTCGTGATGCTTATACTGCTTGTCCCATGTTCGCCGTAGGGTCTGAGTATCGATATAAGATTTCCTGTAATGGTTTCCCGCTCTGGACTTGGGCTTCTCCTCTTCGGACACCTCCTCGATGACGGGATCACGACCGTGGTTGTCACCCTGCTCTACGGAGTTCTTCACGTTACATTCGTCCACCTTGGAGAGGTTGAGGAGCCGCTCGGCTGGCATGCTGATCGGTCGAGAGGCCAGCTTGGGTCTCGGTGGCCGAAGCTGAACTCTGGAGACGTGGTTGCGGCGGCTGAGGCCGGGAGAGTTCCTCATTTCAGGAACGCTTGATGAGAGGTGCCTGTTGATGTCCACTGTATCGCCAACTGCATGCAAAAACGAAGAGAGAGAGAAGTAGAAGCTTTCGTCGTATGATTTCGTCACTTTATGTTTTTTTTTAACAAAGTAAAACAATACTGACCTGCAGCGAAGTCTTTGTCAGAACTTATCTTCATCTCATCCATCAGTTGAGTAGAAGGTATTACAGAGGAATGTCTTTTATATGCCTTAGCCTTTGACTGTTGCTGCTTTGACAAATGAAACAAAGATGGAAAAATGAAGCAGATACTGTTGTATTAGACCCAAGGAATTTTCATTTGGTTCATTTAGACATCTAAGGTTTGGTTTGATCTATTCTCTGATGGAAAAAACCAGTTGGTGGACAAAAAAAAACAACTATTACTGGCCAAAGGTGGTCAAGATAGTTCAAACCAGCTAAACTACCATCTTGACCATGTAATGACTAGTTTGGGCCAGAAGTTGGTTTCTAAAGGACTTTCCAGAACGTTAGTGACTTTGATTATATTGAAGTAAACAATATTTTTTAACCAGTATTATAATCATCATCTTAAACATCAGCAAACCGCCTCACCTCCTTAATGTCCACCATGGATTTTGAATGGCGGCAAAGCTGTTGTTGCTTATCTTTTAAGGTGAGACGTGATTTGATGGGGAGCGGAGAGCTCTCGGCTACAGGGGAGGAAGGAGGAAGAGGACTCAGAGGAATGTCGAAGATCATCTCGTAATGGCGGATCAAAAGCTCCACGATCAGGGCCTGGTAGGGGTAATCTACCAGAGAGGACAGAGAGACCTCCGCATCGGCCTGTCGGGGCTTGATCAGTGTGGGCCCAAAGATGATGCCCAGATTACTGGCAGTCATCTTGTTCTCATCTGCCCTTTCTGACACCCTATTAGAAAGAAAAATGTCATTACAAACTGTTTTCTGATGCCGTTTTCATCTATATTCTAATTACAACATATACTGATTAAAACACCTGTGCAAGTGTTGAATAAGGAACTGCAGGGTTTTGTAGTGGGCTGGAGGAAGCTGACGCAGCAGGTCTTTAATCTTGAAGAGCACTCGGTTGAGCTCTACGCTGATCTGCCTGTTGTCGGATGCGGGAATTCCTCTTGATGCCTCTACTTCATCAACAATAATACTCTGACTCTCTTTGGCCAATCCGATGAAGTCGTTATAGTATCGGAAAAGAATGAGGGGCTCTGGGAGCTGAGGGGTATAAAATTATAATTTTTATTACACAAACGTATGCATCTATTTTTATTTTATGAATGGGTAAATAAATACAATTTGATCAAATAAAATAATATTAAATAAATTTAATTTAAAATACTGAGATACGGAAAATGCTTTTTGCAGGGCAAATGTTTCTTAAATAATTTTGTTTAATATTTAATAAAAAGTCACACAAACATGTAATGAATTTATAAATGAATTAAGTTGCATTTAAAAAAACATAATTTTGACATATACCTGGCGTAGGTAGAGTTTGAGGACGTTGCTGATATCGTGAGGGTAGAGATCGGAAAGCTCAACCAGATCTTTGCCATTTTCAAATGCCTGACAAAGCTTCTCCACTCGTGATTTGGCACCGTTAACACGATAAATTCCCTTTACAAATACAACAAAACATCCTCTTTCAGTCTCCCTCAGCATTTACATTTCATATCCTCCTGGAAATATAAGACATAGAGAGGAAGTACACACCTTGATATTCAGAGCCCTGTTTTCGATCTCTGAGGTGCATTTTTTAATGATGAAGGGGATTCCATCATGACTGTTCTTGGCTGCCTGAGCAAAGTCGATAGCAAAGAGATGAAGTTTTCCCTGTAGCTTCTTATGCCCACACTGGATGGCTAGAGTCTCCAAACACTTCTTATGACAAGCGAGAGAACACTAAAAAAACACAAGAATGAAGAATTGATTACATAATTAAATTCCCATGGTGCAAATTCTAAAATTATTAAGGCATGAAATTGCATTTTGCAACACAAAAACAATAAATAACATTATCATACAAAAATGTATTTTAACTCATTCTTTATCAATGACTTGTATGCAATGAGCTGTGTGTGTGTTCATGTAAAAACTCACCTCCTCGCATTCAGCACCGTGAAATACCACAAGACTTTCACACTCCCGGCACTTGGATGGAGCACGGAGCTTCCTCAGCTTGTGCGTCTGTGCCGCTTTAGACATCTGTGTGTTGCGAAAAGGTCCAGGAGAGCTGGCTGCCTCCATAATCATTTCACTCAAACCTAAGAGACAATGTTTACAGTATGTTCATTCAGACCTTTCTGAAAGATTTTGAAAAATGTTTCCAGCAACAATTATAGCACACTTTTAACATGCTTGGACTACATTCTGTACATTGTCTGTCTGTTACAATATTTAAACAAATATTTGTGCAATGTCAAACAGCCAGACAGCATGTTTGGAAATGTTATTCAATGTACAAAAGCTCACCATTATCTGAAGGAGATGGCGGTTCTCTCTCATCCAGATCATCTGCTGAAGACATGGTGCCTGTGGATGGGGTTCTGGGAAGCCTTCTCTTAAAATCACCTGGAAAATGGCACAAATGGATCATTAGTTTCAACACTACGGGCCCTATTTTAACGATCTGAAACACAAGTGTCAAGCGCGAAGCGCAAGTAACTTTGTGGGGGGTCTTGGGCGCTGTTGCTATTTTACCGGCGGGATAAATGACTCTTGCGCCCGACGCAAGTTTAAAAGGGGTTGGTCTGAAATAGCTTCATTATTCATAGGTGTGGTTTGGGCGTAACGTGAAATAAACCAATCAGAGCGTCATCCAACATACCCTTTAAGAGCAGGTGCGCATGTTGCATGGCGGATTGTTATTATTATAGCGCATTTACCAGGCGCACGCCAGGGTGTTTCACAGCCGAGGAGACCGATTTTTTTTTTTCTGGTTCTTGACGGACAAACTAATTTGTCAGATGTCCTTTTATACATATGTGTCTTGCCACTATTTGGCAAACAGCTCTGATCCGTCATTACTGCAATTAGCCTGAAAATTTTGGGTAAATGTGTAAGCTAGATTTAGGCCTACATTGTTTCACATCTTCATGGACACCACAATGATTTCCCTCGTGTCGTGTGGTAATATTTTTCCTTGTTATAATGTATGATTTGCAAAAATAAAAACTGCTGCATCTGTGTTGATGAGAGAATCAAAGTGTATGTGCGTTGTGCACCCGCTACATTATGGCCAAGCATGCCCGCTTAAAATAGCATTATGAACAACGCTCAATGCGCCACTGACTTTAGACCAGGTTTTCTTCTGGTCAGTGGCGGAATTGTTTTCTGGAACTGCAAAATAGCACTAGGGAATGTTTGCGCCGAAACACGCCTCCTTTTTGCGCCGACCCGCGCAGGGAGCGCAAGTTCATTTCCTAGTTTACCGACGTGCATCAGTGGAGGGAAAAGCACGCTTTGTGCGGGTACAAAATAGGAATGATACATGCGTCAGTGTACAAAGTCATTTGCGCCGGGTGCAAGATAGGACCCTACATGTTTGTGTTTACAATCAATACAAAATCATATACAGATGATGCACTACTATTCAAAATATTTTTACTTATGCTCACCAAGGATGCATTTATTTTATTAAAAATGCAGTAAAAACAGTAACATTGTAAAATATTATTACAATTTAAAAAAAGTGTTTTCTATTTTAATATATTTTAAAGTGTAATTTATTCCTCTGATGGCAAAGCTGAATTTTCATCATCATTACTCCAGTATTCAGTGTCACGTGATCCTTCAGAAATCCTTCTAATATGCTGATATGGTGCTTAAGAAACATTTCTTATTATCATCAATGTTTAAAACATACTGCTTAATTAGTGGAAACCATGATAATTTTATCAGGACTCTTTGATGAATAGAAAGTTTAAAAGAACAGCATTTATTTGAAATAGAAACAGCATAATAATAAATGTCTGTACCGCCACTTTTGATCTATTTAATGCATCCTTGCTGAATAAATTATACATTTCTTTAAAACAAAATCTTACTGACCCCAAACCTGTGAACAGTAGTGTATTTACTGTAAGCACCACATGGCATTCTGGGTAATTTTGCAACAGAGAGCATGACTGGTCTGTTTACCATCACTATGCTACACACTGACTACTCATGACGAAAGACCTGTCAATCAAGTGTGTTTATTTGCCTCAAACAAAGAGAGATTTATAAGCGTGACATTTGCTGTACCTGGGCTTGCCGTAGGGGAGTCCATAGAGCGAGATTCACTGCTTCCTCCAGCGCTCTCAGAGTCACTGCACATGCCTCCACCCTGACTGCTGCTCCTCCAGACCCGGAACGGTCCCTGGATCCTCAGAGCTATCAAACGTGACATAACATTCAGAAACCTTGATCGGAATAGTACACAAGTTCTATTTTGATATATATATCTATCCTTGTGTTTTACTATATAACATGGTAAATAAGTGACTGATTTGTGAACAAATGACTCTTATGAACCAGTTCTTTTTAGTGAATCATAACCGTATAGTGTACCTGTGTGGCTCGATTACTGAAACAAACTACTCTTACGGACTGGTTCTTTATAGTGAATCATAACAATAGAGTTTACCAGTCTAGTCCAATTCCAGAAACAAATGACTCTTGTGAACCGGTTCATTTTAGTGAATCATAACCATAGTCTACCGATGTAGCATGATTCCTGAAACACGACTCTTATGAGCCGGTTCTTTAATTAATAGCTTTAAAGTTAGCAGGTTTGAATCAGTTTAAAACATTGTAGTGTACAATTTACTGTGTATATCACATGTACTTTATGCAAAATGGACATTATAACTGAAACATTCAACAAATTAATTGATTCCGATCTAATTTGAATCAGAATTCAATTGAATCGAAAGCTTATGAATCAGAATCAAATTGAATACCCTAATAAAAATAGGATAAAATAAAATAAATGTTGATTCAAGAAATGGATGAAAAATTGGAAATAAAAGTCAAGAACATCAGAGATGATCAGTTCAGTGCTGTGTGTGTATCCGCCACCCACTTCCTCTGCCCTGTCTTCAGCTGATGCTAGTTCACACTCTCGTAAACCTTAATGAGATGTCTTAAAACACTAATGTGTCCAATTGATCTCTGCTAAAAGCAGGTCTGACAGGCGTATCTCCGAGCGGAGGTTTCATGTGTCATTAGTGAAAAGAACAAACTTTTTCATGAAAGAGATAAATGAGGGCGCATCCTGAGGGAGCGATTCACTTTTAACATTCCAGGAAAGTCAGCCAAAACCCTGCAGTGATGCAGCCTCACTGGACATCACTGAATCCTACATGAAAACGTGCTGCGCTTTTAAGGAAAACTTGTTCAAAAGCGAAGAGGTGTTTGATGTCTACCTTGAATATCTGAACTGCTGTTGGAGCGTCCGTCCGCCATCTTTCCAGTGCGTGCTTGGACGTGACTCTCCACATCGTCGGCACTCAGGAAGTCTCCAGGTGAGAGAGACACCTGGGACAAGTGAACCTGGGATGAATGACCACTATTCATCACTCGTTTTGAGGGGGGCAACCTGCATGAACATAAAAAAAGTGACCAGTTAAAAGTAGTTTGGACTAGATTAGTCAGTTTTTATGCCACAAACCTGATATGAAATAGAACATAGTTGGCCATAATGACTGTGGCCATTTAATGTTGGTACGATATATATATATGTATATATGTATATATGTATATATATATATATATATATATATGTGTGTGTGTGTGTGTGTGTGTGTGTGTGTGTGTGTTTAAGTTGTAATAATTTTATGTGCTTTTGTCAATTTTTTTTAAGAGTTCTATTTAGCTTTAATTTATTATTATTTTTATTCATTTTTGCATTTCAACGTTTTAGTTTTAGTTATTTTTCTTAAAGTTTTTCTCTTATTTAAATTCTATTTCAGAATTTAACATATTAAAAATACTACATATAAGATACAAATTATGCTAATTTTTAATACATTGCAAAAACATTACAGATAAGATGCTAGAACAACATGCAGGATGTTTTTCGCAAGATACATATATTTTGCATATATTGCATTTGTACACAAATTATGCAAATCCACATGCACCTCAATGTATGTGTACTTACTGGGTTGCTCTTTATTGACATTTAACAGAGAGAAACTGATGAAATACAGTTTTCACCACCTCCCAGGTATTTTCAGTAAAAAAAAACCTCTTAACAGTTTAAAACAAAAGGTCTTTAGCTATCACTCACCGAGCCACGAATAAAAAAGGACCTTGTGTTAGAACATGGGTGTTTTGACTAGACTGCTTTTGAGTTTCATTCCAGGAATGAGAGGTGTGTTTTTAAAAGAGGTTGCTCTGAAATATTGTCCCCAACACAACACAGGATATCAACAACCCAAAGTCATGTGCCAATGCGAATGTGAGATCTGTTAAATAGGAACAACACGAAACATTCCTCCTTTCACTCCCTGTCCCGTTCCCTGTATCCCTCTCTGCCCTGACCACAGCCATTTCCTCAGGAAGACCTGAGGGCGACCACACAATTGTGTGACATTCTCACCAACACAATTCATTTTCTCTCTCTTTCTCCATCACTCAGTGACTTAAAAGTCAAAGATCTGGAAAAAAACATGCAGGCCTTTGTCAGATTTGAGAAGCAAAACTTGGAATAGTGATTCCAAAAAACAGATTTTCCTGGATACTCATCTTGTTGGGAATGTTCTGAGCTGGGAAAAAGTTACAGATAGGGATATAGACCTACCCTGTGTTCTGTGTCCCAGAGATGTCAAAGGAGAACGATTCCACTCTGGTCCTGTCTGAAGGCAGACTCTTCACAAATTCAGTGTAACACAGACCTGGCTCGTACAGTTTAGCATTCTCGCATAGTGACTGGAAGTTCACAGGTAGGGACACCACCTGTGCCTGCTGCATCTGAAACCAGTTCACCGTCACCTGCAAAACAAGAAAGTACATAATTACTATCAAATGCGTACAATTCGAAAAAAGACTCTTTTTTCGAGTCATTTCGTTCGTTGATTGAATAAAATGACCCGAAAAAAGATTTGTTCATTTTGATGAACGAGTTCGAACAGGAGATTCACGAACGTGCATCTCAGAACAGAGCAAGGTGAGCATTTGTGCTAATAATACTTAAACAGTTTTATTTATTTTCGAAATGGTGCATCGTTTCGCTAGATAAGACCCTTATTCATCGTCTGGAATGTTTAAAGTCCTTTGAAGCTGCACTGAAACTGTCATTTGGACCTTGAACCGTTTTGGCTACTATTGAAGTCCATTATATGGAGAAAAATCCTGGAATGTTTTCATCAAAATCCTTAATTTCTTTTCGACTGAAGAAAGAAAGACATGGATATCTTGGATGACATGGGGGTGAGTAAATTATCAGCAAAAGTTTTTTAAAAAGTGAACTAATCCTTTAACTAAAATAAAAAAAAGAAGAAGCTGAAATTAAATATTTTTATTAGATGTAAAACTGAAAAAAAGAAAAAAGAAAAGTAGAAGTGTTGCCTTAAAAACTAAACGAAATAAAATAGTTTGAAGTTGAGTACAAAATTACAAAAATTTAAATTAAAAATAGATTAAAGCTCTCTCTCTCTCTCTCTCTCTCTCTCTCTCTCCTCTCTCTCTCTCTCTCTCTCTCTCTCTCTCTCTCTCTCTCTCTCTCTCTCTCTCTCTCTCTCTCTCTCTCTCTCTCTCTCTCTCCTCTCTCTCCTCTCTCTCTCTCTCTCTCTCTCTCTCTCTCTCTTATATATATATATATAAAGCACAAACAAAATTACTACAACTGAAACTAAAATTAAAAATTGTACAAATAAAAGCCAATTAAAAATAATAAACATTATAATAGTATATAAATAATATAAAAAACAATACACTGGCTACACAGGTAACATGGAAAAAGTAAAATCAAGCAATTGTCAAAAACACAATTTAAAAGATTTATCGCTTGACCATTGAGTCATTCCTGGTTAAGAAATTGTGAAATGTAACCTGTAGCCTGAGGTCACTTTGTTGAAGTGAAGTCAACCAATTACAATCTGCCTCAAGGATCCCAGATGTGCCTGTTTTGTCTGAATAACCAGTAATAAGTTAGATCTTATCTAATCGTGTGTGTACATTACTCACTGCTTTCAGGGTCAGGTCGCACTGAAACACAAGCTCTCGTATCTGAGTGAGAATCTCGCTCTTGGTGTTGGCCAGGTCCACTCTCTTCACTCCGACATCTGTAATGCAATGCTTATAATGTTCTTGGGCTTCCTCTGCCTAGAAACGGACACATACAAACACAATTATATTTAGACCAAGATATTTCCTGTTTCTCTCATTTCTGGCCAAAATCATCTTTCTGTCTAAAACAACAGATTATTTACAGCAGACTGGAGAAAAATACTTTTGAAGCCACAAGAGACTCATAATTTATAGTTCATTGTAAAGTGTGTATATATATATATACACTAAACATATATATTTAGTATAGTATAGTAGTACACTATATAGTAGTAAACTATATTTTTGACTCCTTAGTGCAATCTTATTTTATTGTATTATATCTAATATTTATAAAATAGTTTATTATATGACGAAAATTTTTTATAATATAATTTGAAAAAAAAAAATTATTTAATGGCACTTTAACAACAAAGATCTCAAAAACATAAGGTGAAAATATAAAAAGAAAAAGAAAACAAACCTCCATAATCTATATAAATGAATCAAAAGTACAGGTAAAGTACAGCTACAAAATAAAAGTCTTCAGAGTGCTCATTTAAATTGATCAGTGAATTATTTTTTGAAGCGGTTCATTTCAGTAATGAAGATGTACATATACAAGACAGAAAAGTGTGCAATACAGAAGTCAAGATTTAATTATTGCAAAATGGATGGATAAAGCAACGGCTGTGTGTTGCATCCGTGTCAGACCTTCTGCAGAGCCTCTTCCTCCAGTTTGCGTCTCTTCTCCAGCTGTTTTCCTCCAGCCGTTCCGATCTGTTCCTCCTCCACTCGACTGGTTGAGCAGCGGGCTTTCTCGTACTCTTCCTGCCTCTGAGCCTGCAGGAGCCGGGCCTTCTTCAGCGCACTGTCTGCTTCATGCTGTAAATACACAATAGAAACACATTCATATTATTAGCCAATCATGACAGAGGTCGTTTAAATGGAGACATCTTAAAGGTATAGTAACAAAAACAGCCTGTTTAATGTTTAAGTCATTTTACTTATATATTACATCATTACTTTCACAAAAAATAAATAATACAAAGTTGCAAAAAAGAATACTGGTCCTTTAAAAATCATTTGGAAAAAATACCAAATACACAGCATTAAAGAGACATTTCTCATAATAAAGTCAAACTCATCAACAAATTTCAGCACATATGCATATCCAAAACACAACACATTTTCTATAATTATCAAATCACACAAATATGTTTTAAAGGAAGTACATACTTGATGCCCATTCAGAGGCACTAGAAGAACACAGAAAATCGCACTTCAGAGTGTAGCAGTGCATAAGCGCTACCTTAAACTTTCTTTGTTCTCTTTTCGTCAGTAATAAGTCATGCTTAGGTGCTAAACAGCCGCTTACCAAAATACCTCACACAAAGACATGTCTGTGCACCAAAAGAATGAAGTCTCTGCAATTGAATCTGATGTAATTAGTGTTAACACAGAGTCTCTATTAGATCAGCGGAGGAATTTGAACAACAAACAGGCTGACAGCTGAGCCAACTCGGTTTTCAGAAGGGACCTCATAGTGAGCAACTTATTTCGCAAATACTGCTTTTGATTGATTTGCATACAAATCTACCCACCATTTTCTTCTGCTCTCTCTGCCATTGTTCCTTCACCTCCTTTCTCAACTTATCGAGCTCATTTTTTCGAGCTTGCAGAGGCTAAAAAAGGACATACACTTTTAAAAAACTAGTACATTTTCAATTAATTAGTTACACAATGAGAGCATTAGATCAAAATCAGAAAGAGAATAGTAGTTGTACCTGCATGAATTTATTAGACTGTAGAGCAGCTGTGGTCTGCATGATCAAATGACTGTATTCAATATCGTTTTTGAAGGCAGATATGTAAATATCCTGGAATGGCATGTGCTCCTGGAAACAACCACAAAAGATTGAACAAACAGATACAAAGCTTTGATAGCAGCATTGCTTACTTAGCAAAGATTTTTTATAGTCTGAGAATGGAAATTGTGTATGTTTTTGAATTGTACTTTTATGAAGTGGATATCATAGAAATATTGACCTGTTGAGACGCCAGCGCCTTTGCAGATTCAGCCATCTTGGCATAGCACTTTGCACACTCGATGTCTGGGAATAAATTCAAAGGATATGGTTAATAGAGTCTTGGTTTGTCAGTTCAATTACACAGTCATCCGACTAACTAAAATATTGTATATGTTTTTTATAAGTTTTAAAATATTTTATATGTTGATACACTCAATGAGGGTGACACTGAAGACTAAAGTAATAGCGGCTGAAAATTCAGCTTTGCCATCACAGGATTTTTAGAAAACATATTAACATAGAAAACAGTTATTTTAAATGGTAATATTATTTCAGAATCTTTTCGTTTTTCTTTTTCAAATAAATGCAGCCTTGGTGAGTATAAGATACTTCTTTCAAAAACATTTACATTTTTAGAATCTGTAAGATTTTTTAAAAGGAAGCGTGTCATTAGAATCACATTATCATGACCATTGCCTGTGTTACATATAATGGTATAGCTACTAATCGTAAAATGAAACATTTCTCATTCTCGTTTTGCAAGCCCTGCATATTAACTTAGCATACTGCTTGCTGATTAGCCTGATTGTGTAGCTTATACCCTACTCAAATATTCAATTATACATATTTGTTATCATATTTTCATTAGTCACACACAATTGACCACGAAAGGTGAAGATAAAACATGACAGTAACTCCCTCATCTACTAATGATAGATAAACATGATATGACATGACAGATATCTAGATGCTCGACTCACCCATATTAAGACGTTTGTCCACCCAGGCCAGGAGTTCCTTGGTGTATTTCGACCAGGCTTTGGCATAGAGCAGGGCCGACTCCACCCCGCTGTCACTCCGGAGCAAAGCTCCATCCATCTCCTCCACCCTCGCCGGCGGAGAGGGACCTGCCAAAAGGACAGACACATAGCCAAACACATCCGTGAGGGTGAGCAGCAAGGGCTGTCGCATGGATCCCAGCATGCCCACCCCAGACATAGGTGTTTTTACACCAGGGGCAGGGTGTTTGCGTATGTGTGTGTGTAGGACAGAAGGAAAGTGTTTACTGACCTTGGGGCTGTATTAGAGTGGATTGTCACTAAGCAGCCCTGCCAGGATTTAAAGTGACAGCGAATGTGTGAGCTGAGAGTTTATTCACACATGCTGAGAATGATCAGTGAAATCTGATCTGAGAACAGGGAGCTGTTTGATATGTGCGAGTCTACATGGGTGTGATCCGTGTTGCTAAATTCAAACCTTTGCAATTGTGGTTTTTGTTTCTGTGGTGTGACATGTTTCCAAACAGGATATTGAAGAAACAAACCTAATTTTATCCATCAGAAATCTATTGAATCATAAAAAGTGACCGTAAGAAAGATTGCTAACTGTCGAAAAAGAAAGCTGTAACAGAGGCAGAGAAACAATAAAATAAAATAAAATAAAACAAAAAGTTTCAGAGGCAGATCAATAAATCAAATAAATAATTATAAATAAATAAATCAATGAATAGATAAACTAATTTAGAATGAGGAGAACATTGTCCAATTGGATTTCATGTTGATTTTAAATTGTTTAATTTAAATATGTTCAATATTTAAATATTAAATGTAATATTTATTAAGCAAGTAACTTATATGTAAAAATTCTTAATAAAAAAAAGAATGGATTGCCTCTCACCTGGAGGGTCATCTTTTTCCGGTCCACATCCTCCGGACTCCACCGTCAGGTTTTCAGAAGACTGAAATAAAAGACACAGGGAACAATAAAAAAAACTGCAGATTGAACAAACAATACAATGCAGAAAAGGAAACATGTTTTATCTTCCATATCTGAGTACTCAGTCAAATCACAATGCCAAAGTGTCACTGGCTTTTTCCATGAGATATATCACGGGGGGCGATCCAAACAGGAAGAGCCCTCTTCTCCAAAACAGACCATATTTCTATTTTCTTTTACTGACCATTGTACTCTCTGACCCCCACCTCTAAAGCACAGAAAGCAGCCAGATCCTTCAGCCTTTGACATGACATACAGCCACCTGTTATTCGGACTGCTTTAAAGTGTATAATGAGGAGTGGAAAGCGGGAAATCTCACCCTGCTCCTGCGGGCCTGAGGAAGCCCCGAGGCTGAGCCATTCTCTACATCTCCCATAAGGAAGTCAGACACTCTGAGGAAGACAAGACAAAAACAAACTCAACATTAAAACAACACACACATAAGCGCATATGCACAGCAGGACCAAAGCTTTGATTCAAAAATCTATTGAGACAGCTTGCTACCTACGTATAACCTACATAGGTAGCTGCATCTCAATGGAAAAACAGTGCAGTGGAATGTTAAAAACACATTTTGTGTGGACAGTATCATAACTATCATGAAACCTCATAAGTGACCAATTTGGAGTGGACTACATACGCAGCATCTAAAATTAGCAAGGGAGACTTAAATTCAATAGAGCTTGTTGTTAGCATGTTGCTAAGCTAACACTACAATATTCACTGCAATATACAGAAATTGCATATTCTTTTGAAGTAATTACATCACAACCGTTAAAAAAGTATGTTCTATATGCCATGAATGTGTAGAATGTAATCCGTAAATACTACATTGCCAAGTTGTTATTATCATGTGACTTGCAGTGTCACTTTGCTGCCATTCACAATTCATCTCCAGTGGCCTCGTGGGATAAATTGTCCATTGGATGCACGCTTCAGAATCTCACCAGAAGTAGTCACCCGGGTACTTTTCGCCTACTGTTTAATGAATACTGGGAGTAGTATGCATGCATGCATGCATGTTTGGATGCAGCCATTGCCTTCTATTCAAACGATGCAATGCTTTCTTATAATCTTTCTAAAACAAAGCATCTTAGGAGGTAGTATAATCAAGTTGCCCTTTAAAACAGCTTTTGTCTATGATGCCTTAAAATGCTGAAGTTCACTAGGTTTAAGAACAAAGCTAATGAATCACACACACAATCGTGCACACTCCTGATGTGAAAAATAACAAGCAACACCTAAACCACATAGAGTCGTGTTATCTTATAAAACAGACATGAGCTGAACACACATTCAGCTTGCTGACTCAGGGAGGTCACTATCCTCTGTGCAGATGTTTTTTAAATGACTAATCGGATAATGTTTCATGACAAAGCAATGATTTTACAGTAACATAATGAAGCAACTGTGTTGCACTTACACATTGCCAAACGTGAAGGCCAATGTATCTATGGAAGTGTAGATCTCGGAAAAGAGCGTCTGCTTATTGTCTTCATTCACTTCCTTGAAGTTAACACCTGTTTGATGACAAAAGATGAGGAAAAATCACACAAATGAGAAAATATTAAAATACTTTATCTTGATTATTACATGGATACTGAAACAAATGAGTGAATAAATAAATAAATATACATAAAATCATATTATATATTAATGTATAGCTATAGATATATATTTTTTACTATATCAAAGGTGTTGCTATAATAATATAAACATAATTAATAATATGTAATAATTAACACTTAAACAATTATAAATTACTAGCTAAACAGATTTAGTGTCCATCAACTTTCCAGTCACATCCTACATAAAAACGTATGATGCTTAAGTCAAATTCTACTCTAAAATTGGGAGTAATATTATGTCTCAGTCTGTAATCTAGAGAAAACTTTGTTTCCTGAGTCTAAACACAGGACTAGTAAAGACAGGGAGGAACTAAACAGCACTGTAAATAAGCTACAATCAGCTCCAATAATAAACACTGTGAAAATAAACAAGTGGCAGACCTTGCCAAAACCACTGACGCCATTCCTATTTCAACACCCTCCCCCCATGATACCAAATCCACCCCAACACACCCTCCAAAAGAAGAGTTGTGAAAGAAGGCCAGTGGATGTCCAGGTACTCCATTACAACAGATTTCAACTGTTTTATACCTTCCTATCTGGTCACTAGTTTAGTTAACCATTACAGTCTCAGTTTAGCTTTCCGGTGACACTCAACTGAGAATAAAAAGCTCTAAGAACTCTTGAAAGCCCTCAAATCATAGCATGGCTAAAAAGCAAATTAAGAAGCTGTCTTCAAGACTCAAAACAATTCCTCAAAGCAAACACTTACCGACCACTACACTTCCCATCCAGTTAGCACACACCAAACCGCCAAGAAAAGACAGATGAAAAGTCAAGATCGATTAGTTTCCAGGAACTTTTTAGGGTCTTTCGCCAAAATTCTCCAACAAACTTTGCTTGAAGACACTCCTGATCCGAATGGACAAAACAGTTAGGCTGCTCTTCTTGACCTTTTGAGATCTTCCCAAAAGGTTTTTAGATTCTGAAGCGAACGTGATGCGGATCAGAAGCTCCTTCTACCGCCGTTTACGAAGTTCTGTCTGGTCCTCACGTCCCCTCGTCCCTCCACATACCCCTCCCCAACAGGACATCCTGAAGCTCGCAAGAACACAATGGCAGCCCTCACCATCCACACCACAATCCAAATGTGGAAGTTACATCATCAAGCAAAAATGGCATTGTTTTTTCACGTTTTTCCCCGTTCTCTCTGGGAAAGCAGGCACCAGTGAGGCTTGCTAATCAATTTCACCTCTAAATCTAGAGGGAGGAACTGATAAAACATGGATGAGACCAAACATTGAGCCCCCGGAGACTCAGTTTGGATGTTTCCCACAGAAGATACCAGACTTATCTGTTCAGATAAGGATGACACTGACACGTCCTCACATTAGAGGTGGTTAAAATGCAGTCCTAACTGGGTGAGAAGAAGAATTTGTTGGATTCGTCTCCGTAAGTTCTGGGAATTTGGAGAGCAGCACTTAGTCAAAAGCTCTCGAGTCCATCAGATGAATGGGTTTGGAGCGTCCCTCAGGGATGTAGGTGGTGAGAGGTAAAGAGCCACAGGGCTGATGGGAACAAACACACCCCCTTTTTGTTGGCAGCCCATGAGAGACATCGTGCCACAGAGAAACTTCAATTACTTTTGAAACCCAATACGTGCAAAAAACGTTGCATGAGTTCTTGCATAACAGCAATGCAGGATGAAAAAAGGAAGGTAAAAAACCTCCTTGTGGCTCTTGCTCAAGAAAACAAGCCTTATTTTTATTTCCTCAGAACAGGACGGTATGCTGAGCGCTAAAATCATCAAGGACACGTCGCACGAGGTTCGTCAACATCAGCACATATCTTCCCATCAGGATATTTGGCTTTTGGGGAGTTTATATAGCGATGTTCACGTAACATTCTGGACCGTAGTCCTCCCTAGAGCCTCCATGAAGGTTTGCCTAAACTCCTGCTGGTCCCTATCTCATCCTGAGGCCCAGCCAGAAGGGTCAGTGTCACATTTCTGCAGCGGACGCATGTGCCGAGCTGAACATGAGAGATTCAGCCCTGTTCTCACTCCACAGTGGAGTTCTTATCATGCTTGGAGCTCCCCGATCCGGATATTCAACTTTCTCTTATTCTAATCGCCAAGCCACAGAGCTAGAACACTGATTATTCAAGTGTCACATTACAAAGGTTTCAGTGTGTGTGTGTGTGTGTGTGTGTCTTAGAGAGAGAGAGATTAGAAAGTGGTGCCAACATAAGAAGCATTTTTGCCCCTCTAGTGGTGGAAGCTGGAATTGCACAGATTTAACTTCAGAAACGTCCTATTATTAACAAATGCTAGAAAATCGAAGGGTGAAATAACAGTTTACGCATACTAAAGACTAAAAAAAACTGATTTAAGTTAAATAATTTTGATGAGAAAACTGAATAGCTGCACAGAAAGAGGAAACCAAAAGGTATGCATAGCAACATAACTGTTTAGAAAGAGGAAACTGAAAGGTTTGGGGATTTGTTTATACCAAAACATCACATGACCCGCTATGAGATCAACTGTCAAAACAAAGCTAGCCATTTTAGCTTCAGTTTCCAATAACAGTGAAGAGTGCAAGTAAAATGACCACATAATAAACCAAGACCTGATATCTAGTCCTGCTTCTGTTTGTGTTAACAAGCGAGAACCAGCAGACATTTCAGCACTGAAAATGTTGACATCAGTGACACAGGTTACACATCAGCAAATGTGGTTAAATTCATCTTTGTCTATGAAATGAATACTGACGAACATGAACATGCACACAGTGGTCTTAAAAACTATATGCACACTTAGGCAGCACTTAAAACATCATTGATTTAGATAAAATATCAAACTAAGTGGTTTCTAAGACAGCAAAAGAAAAACACTTACAATAAGAAGTTTGTTAGATGCTATGCAGATACAGAGATTCTTGTCCACAAGCCAAGTGAAGCATCACCATGCATGGAGATGCTAATCTCTCACCGTGGAACCGAGTGAAACGGGATTCCTCTACTCTGACAAGGACATTGTACTCCGAGCAAGCGTTTGCCCCCGCACATACGTGCACTCACACAAACACACTTGCAGACATGCATTGTTCTGCTTTTCCAATGTCAGCCCTGTGAGAAGCTTGAAGAACAAAGATGTCTCTTTTTGAGGGATTTGATTTCTGCATACATCTCACAGAGCTTTGTATGCACTGGTAATCCTGCAGGAAAATCATCTCGGGCAATTTCGGGTTTATCGTTACTAGTGACATGAGACAATTTAGAGTGATACAGAGTGCAAAACAAGAGTGGGAGGCCCGTGAGAGAGAGTTTGAGGAACAAGATAGCAATGAATGAGTGTCTCTCCCTCATTCTTCTACACTGTGTAATATTAAAGTCGAAGGAGGAGAGTGAGACAACTCTTTACCTTTGACCTTTGCGATTAGGGTCCCTGCCGCACTGAGGATTTCAACTGAATTAAGGGAGTGGTGTTTGGAAATCACAGCTTTCAACACACGCAACAGCTCTCCCAAACGCTCGTGAACCACCTGGTGCAGACAGTCCTGGTGATCTGAAACACATATACGGAAACATTACAGTCATGAAAAAAAAGTCACAAACAATTTCATTTTCTGAAAAAAACCCACCTGAAAAAACATGATTGGTTGTGAAGGAGTTGTTAGGGTGTTATGGGTCGTTTCTAGAGCATTGATAAATGGTTGTTTACTAATCCAAGTCAAAAGAGCCCATCTCATCCATGTTATAATTCACTTGGCAAAAACCACAAGTTTTATTAATTAAAGCTACACTGTGATTTTTACCCCCATCTAGCGGTGAAAATGTATATGACCATCCAGTGAATATTAGTTTCTGTTCCTCTCAATTCCGATTTCGTTTTAACTCCTACGGTGGCCAATGTAGTCCAAGATTAGCATGGCTTCCAGTTCGAGTGTTAGGCAGTTCGAGTGCTAACCCACGTGTGTTAAAACGTGAAAGGCGAAGCTTGAATTAACGGGGTATGTCCCTCTTTGGCTAATGTACTTTCAAGATGGAGGGGCAACATGGCGACCGACATTAGAACCCCTTACCCGTATGTATTTTCAATGGTATATTATACACTCACGAGAATACTTTATTACTTGAACGAAGTAAATATACATTAATGAGCACATATATTTTTGAAAGAACTAAGTGTTTTTAGCTAAGAATAAACTAAAAAAGTTACACAGTGTAGCTTTAAATACCTAACAGGCCTTAGTCGGGTTAGATGCCATATTGAATTTAACAGATGAAAATAAGGCTGTGAGCGATAGGTGCGCTTTCAGAAACCCCCCACCTTCCCCAGCTCCACCTGTATAGATCAGCTATGCGTAATTCATGCATGTTATTGCACACTAGCTGCGTGTCTGTGTATTGGCATAGGCAAAGTCTCATACTTGCTCTGCAGCAGCAGCACAGCAGATCTATTCCGCCAAGACCAAACATGTCAATATTGACATGCCCATTACCATGCCAGACACTCCGAGAGTGTCATGACAGAAATGATAATAGTGACGCTTGGTTTAGCAAACACCTCTAATAATAGCAAAATAAAATGTCCTGAAAGGACACACAAGACACAAGTGCAAATACCAGAAATCCAAGTTTAACTTAGGTAATGCATCAATTGTATTCATGTGTTATTTTGACACCTGATTCCAACTAATATGTCATCAAACACTTAACATACACCCGATGGAGGAAGAGCTTACACTTCTGTTGTTTAGATTAGAAACAAAAGCACAATTGGATGAACATGTCTGATCACTACATCTACATTCACATCTCATTACCTTCTGTGCCTGAGTGAGATAACCATTTCTGAAACACATTTGCTTTTATTATGTAATTTCGGGCCTGCTGCCTGGTCATAGTCTCAGCCTCAGACGTCATGCCCACGGAACGTTGGCTAAACGTCTGATGCATATGGTACACTTAACTGGAAACACTTCAGGAATGTCGAAGTCGTCATCTGATTGGTTGAATTTTATCGGATTTCCGGGTGTCGCGTTTATTTTCGGTCCGCCGGGAAACAAAGCGCAGACGTGTGATTGCGGAAGAAAAACTGTTGTGTGTACATGAGTGACAATGAGCATTTATCAAGATCAGCTAAACGTAGTAAACGTAGTAAACGTAGTAATCAGTAAACGTAATCAGCAATGACTTACTGCTTGTTTTCTTCTCCTTCTTTGATTTTCTATAGACCCCTAATCAGTTGGTATACACGGTGATGTTTTTCTGTGGGCGGAGCTTAGTTGGCTGCAGAACGATCCCTCTGGCCGCTTCACTAACGTTATTTTGCAAGTTTTGTTAGCTTGTTTTTTAACAATGACTGGAGAAAATCCGGTTTTATCTTAATATGCAAGGTCACTCAGTGTCCAGGACCGCGATTTTTATTTGCAAAAGTTAATTTTAACGGACGGAACCAGACGTAAAAAACGTTTTACGGCTGACCCGTACACGCTCACTCAATGGACGATCTGACAGGACCTCCGGTTGAGTGGCCTGACTTCTACACCTACCTGATAGAGAAACCGAGCGTAAAGAGAAACTGAGGGAATATAAATCTTTAGATGCCTATAACTATGTGCTGAATGGTCATGTACAAGACTTGTGTGTACGATCCGCAGTTCTGCCGAGCCAGCGCCGAAAGACGACAATGTAAACAGTGACAGTACGTGCATGTTAATGATGTGAATATTTTCTAGAAATAAAAATTCCAGATACAGCATACTCATTTTTCATTGATTCTTGCACCCAACAACACATCAAGATGACATTTAACAATAATAATAATAATTTATGCTCCTTATTATGTAGCCGAATCTGTGCTGGTTTGTATTAGCCGCCTGCAGTTTTCCGTTTGTTTTGCCTCCAGCTAGCGCCGTGACGTAACTGTGACGTCGGCTGATAAGGGGTCTATACTGACTGACTTGTTGCACGCTGGTCTGTTGTTGTGGGGACATTTCCACGCCCCGAAACGTGACGCTGAACGAAACGAACTGTAATTGGTTGTTTGACATGTCGGTCAAACGGCCTTATGGGCGGGCCTTGGCCAAAGAAAGCTGCTATGAATTCCAGACCTTCAGCCGTCAGTCTGAAGGTCTGGCTACGCGAGACTAGGTCAGTCCAAGCACACACTGCACAACCCAACAATAGTGCCGACTTTCCAGACACATTCAAACTGAACTTCCCACATGGGGCCTTCTATATATACAGCTTCTTTTGACCTGTTTCCCCCTAGATTCGCAATAGAACACAAACACATACCCACACACTCGCTTACCCATAAACACATTCAGGGGCACCATGTTCAGTCGCACCCTCTCCCAGCTATCAAAGCCACATTTGTGCTGACGGTGGCCTCTGGATTACCCGGCATACGGAAAAGGGGATCAGGGAGACTTTGCCCCCTCTACCCTCTTTTTTCGCTCCATCTCTTTTCCGAAAAGCAACAAAAAGAGCCTGCGGTGGAACTAATGCTGCTGTGGATGGTGACTACCATGGAAATGACTGCTGCTCTCTGGCCTTAGAGACCCAATGCAGTCTGACCATATTACAGTTACGCAAGGGAAGTTATAGGAAAACTATTTTATCATTATATATTAGCGATGCAACGATATTGAAATACTGGCCTTTATTTTCATGATGTGGGCAATAACCGATAAATGGTTGATAATATAAAGAAAATCACAACATATGAAAAATGTATAAGACAAACATGAAGTCAATTTAGACATCACAACATGATATATATCATGAAAGATTAAACAATAAATATTATAATATTAAATAGAAATGAGCATAAAGTCTAAATAAATAAATAAAAAATCCTCATGAAATGGTGTTTACAATGCTTTTCATAACATTAATGAAATATATTTAAAAAGATATTTGAAAAAATGTGCAATGCAGACTGAAAAATTAAATAATAAATAAGACGTTAACTGATATGGTACTGATATATCATCCAATCTTATTATATAAAAGTCAGCTCACTGTGGTTCACTAAATCATGTGTAATAATATAAATCAGTGTGTTCCTCAGCTCCTCATGAATATGAACCTTGAAAGTGATGCACTAAGTAGTGTTAAAAAAGTACAGTCTATAAATTTATAAAAATATGGGTTTTATAAAAAATAAAACAAAATAAATTAAATAAAATAAAATACATAGCTGCCTTTATAAGAGTCCTTTGCCTGGGGGTCAGAATTTTTTGGCATCAAAATGTTAGAAAACTTCAATATGCCATGAGTCAATATGTTAGAATGACATAATGTTCAACCCTGCTGCCCTTACCAGTGTGAACAGCAGGTCTGCCACTGTCCTGTTGCTATAACAGTCATTCATCTTCATCAAGTGTCATGTATAAGCGCTTCCTGATGAGATAACCCAGTGCTCTCTTATGAGAACTGAACCAAGCTTTTGTTTTAATCTTCTGCAGCCAATCTTCACCAGCTCCCCTCCTGTTTGAAAGAGGCCAACCCTGCACTTCTGACCCTGAGACCCCTCACCATGAGTGCTATTACACATCAGATGAGGTTATTGCATGTGGGAGTGTGCAGGATGTGTTCCTGTAAGCCTCTACAATGTCTTACTCTGAGCTGTGGGGAAAAGGCTATTGTGAAGTCACCATGCTTTCCAAGTTAAATCATCTACAGTTCAATGAGTCAATGAGGGCTTGAAAGAGGAACATCGCCTACAGACAGTGTTTTACATTTGTATCTGAGAAGTTATAACAGGTTTTTGAAGACATTTATGAAATATAAGAAGTTTTTATCATTTTTTAAATGAATTAGCCACACCCCTCTATCCATCCTTCCATCCAAGTTTTCCTCAACAAATTTATCTTTTACAGCTATATGAATTTATTGAATTTTATTTAGACTTTGTTACATTCAAATTTGAACTGCAATTCTACATCCTGTTTGTTAGCTCAATTCAAATTAATAAAATGAATTAAAATGTAAAAGACATCATCAATTCATTTCTTAACGGTGCACAACCTAAAAGGCTGACTAAGCATAATCTTAATCCCTGTAATGTTGCAAGTCCCATAGAAATCTGATAAACCTATACCTAAACTAAACTTTTTTCAAAACTTTCAAGCAAGATTGTCAAGTCAACATTCAAAGTTTTGCTTTTCTAGATGGTATCCAACCCTGTTTTTCTTAGAGCATGGCACAAACTCAAGACCTCTCAGAGTTGAGTATGGGACTAACTAGCTGACTAAGTATAATCTTAATCTTAATCACTGCAATGCTGAAACTGCCATACTATTCTTAAAGTTCTCTGCTATATTAAGCTTGCATTTCACTTGGGAAACATGGGGCCGAGAACAATTACTCAGAGAAATTCTCAATCAGTTTGGCAACAATTATCTACATTACTATGAGGAAAAACAATCTCGTAAAGAGAGAATGAGAGCGGACAGGGAGATATTCGGAGAAACAGAAGTAGCACAAGAGGATTTCACACCGTGATGTGAAGACGGCGAGTATAATAAGCAGGTGGGTCAAAGGTGACCGCCAACCAACCCGAGCCTAAATCTCTTAATTGGTGGGGGTCAAATTAAAAACCCTCTTTTAAAGACATTACATTTTGAATGACAATAACACAAACACAAAGAAAGGCCCCATCCCCACACAGCGCTCCCATTCACATGCACACACGGTCACGCATCCCGAAAGGACGGGGGGGTTCAGTTCTTCTCGGTATGGCTGAACAGAGAGAATAGAGGCCACAAGACCCAGGGCCATCAAACACTTTAAATGGCTCCCTGCTCGTTTGGGCCGATCCTAAAAAACAACCAATTAGCACAACTGAGTCCTAGAAGACGGGAAGGATGGGATGTTGATGATTTTAACCCTGCAGTTCCCTGTTTGGGATGGTTACAACAGCACTGAGTTTGTTGTAACCGGGGCCAAACACGATCACTCACCAACAGATTGATATAGCAGGGAAGAGACCCCTCACCGGTGATGACGGGAAACCTTGTTTAACCAAGAGCGAGCTTTCAGCGGTACAAGAAAAGCCATTTTGATTGGGGGAACCTTTCTTTTGTCTCCGGGGGCCATTTGCAAACAGTTGGGATGTCTTCTTTGGAGCCTGCAGCATGAGGCATTTATAGAACAATAAATCTGTGAGGCTTTCAGAAAGGAGAGATGGGCCGTATGACTCCACGGGGAACGGAAGAGCGAAGGAAGGGGGAAGGTGGGATCTTCTTCCTGGGTCCATATATGTGCACCTGGGTTAAGACCTGGGGAAGAGTGTTTCTAGGAATAGAAAGCCCACTCCTGCAAGACCACTCTGGACTCATTTTTACCCAGTTGGCGTCATGGAAACCCAGCATTCCTGTATGGTGACGCCTCATCAAGTGTAGGAGTGGGAAAAGAGGGGCCACACATGTAAACACACGAACACACAAGATGTCTTCCAAATAAGTACAACAGCCAAGGCTCCTTTCTTGGAAATATATGTTCCTCAAAACCTGCTAAACCAAAGCACGTAAATAAAACGGCCATAAATAATGTAATAAGAAACAAGCTTAGAGTACAATGAGTGCAGTAATATTACAATTTTGTCTGTTACTGATCATTACTTTCACATTATGGCCAATATCTGATGAATGAAATTCTTTAAATTCCATAAAAATTTTCATATAAATACAAAAATTAAGACAATATAAAATAAATTCAAATCAAGTACTGTAAAATCTACAAGACAAATGCAGGTGATGACGTTATATATTACCGGTATAATAATTTTCTATATTGAATATTATAATGTTTTAATTATAATATACAGTATAAAGTCAATATTATTTTTAGATTTGATAAAAATTACATTTAACAATTTGATTAAACTTTTAGTTTTAAAAATAAAATATTAAATTAAACCATTAGATTTTAAAATTAAAACCCAATAAGAATACAGTATCAACCGATATGAACCGATACTCTTTTTTTATTATTAAATCTAAATGGGCATGAACAGTTACATTTTCAAATAAAAAAATTAATTATAATTTTAAAAATCCAATTAAAAAAAACAGTACCAAACAATACTAAACCTTTGCAACATTCCTCTTCCTGCGACTCCAATCTTGCTCAATCATGCATGGCTAATCATGAGAACAATGTAATAATAAAGCTCCAGAATATGAGAGATGGATGGCAGGGCCTCTTGGTCTACGGCCAGTGTGAAATCACTAAACATGTCACAATTGAGCCAGCTGAGGCCCAATCAAATTATAAAGAGCTTATGGTATTTAATGTAAACCCCACTCTACAAAGGATTAAAAAACATGCTATTATACCATTGAAAATTAATTTTAATTGGAGTCCCACAACAACCACCTGCTTGAAAAGCCAGCACAAAGACCAGTAAGAACACTCATTATGATAATCTTCTGATTAGGGGTCAACAGCAGTGTAGGAGTGTAGGAGTCAGTAATTTGGTGATCAACATCTTTGGTTACGTTCCTCCTTTATGTCTTAAAGTCAAAAGACTTGGTAAAATTCAGAGTACTTAGCCTTTAACATGCCCTTTTGACCAGAGTTGCCAGGGTGGACGGTCTAATGCGTTCCTCAGCGCTTACGGCCCACCCCGGGGCACTTTCTGTTGAGGTAGGTGGGCCAGGTCCTCCCCTGTGACAGGGAAGCTCCCAGGATCAGGATATTACATGCTCCGCGGTAAAGGGGCCTTTTGCGTTAGCATCTCCCCCTGCCCCAAAGTACCCTGCTGATCCACCTTTTATCCACTCTTTCCCATGACTGCACACAAAGGGCCAACGTTTAAAAGAACCTACTGCACATAGACATGCCTTGGACGTCAAACAGGACAGGTAGAACATTCGCCAAAATAAAATGAAATATATTGCAACCGTTAAAAGTCTTAATCTTATCAATAAAATTGACTTTTTTTATTTCTTCAAGGATAACGAAGATGAAAATTTCATCATGATCATATCAACGATTTTAAATAAAACATGCTGTTGACAAAAATATGGGGAAAAGAAAAAACACCAGATACACAAGAGATTAACAATGCATGAAGCCAAAAGTATACTTAGTATTAAAAAAAATTATAAAATCAGATGCCATTTTAGTAAAATTTTCTAAAATTAAAATTTAAAGGATATTTTTGTCAAAAGACGAAAACTATAACTAAAACAAAAAGCTGTGTAAGAATAAACATTGTCTTGAATGACATGGTAAGGTCACATTATTCATCAAGTGCCATCAGTAATCATGGTACAAAAATTGAAACCTTGAAAAGCCTTAAACACCACTTTGAGATGTTCTTCAAATTGATTTCGAATCACTTCTAGAGGGATTGAAGGACAGCTGATTGTGAAGCAGAACGTTATTTGCAAAATGCATCCATTTTGACAAACCATAATATCTTCACTTCCATTAAGTATTTATACTCCTAAGTTTCCTTCTGCATATAAATCAGATGCCTTGCATGGAGACAGGAATGCGCTTGTTTCTTTCATTAGACCGCAGAGCTGTCAATCACTCAGAGAGCGGGAAAAAAGACAGCCACCATTCCCTCCTGTTCCCCACGTAACGTTTATGAGGAGAATTGAGCCCCAGCATTCCAGCTATGCCGCATTCAACACGACTGAAAATCTCCCACAGAGCAACGCCGACCAGAACACAGAGAGAGCCCAGCTCTCTCCACACGGATTACTGCGAACAGCTCATCTCGGGCCTGGCAGACCTGACATCCAGAAGGTAGAGAACCAACTTTTGACTTATTGTCAAAAGTCAAGCAGAGTAAAACACAAAAAAAGCTTCACAGAGTTCCTAATTAGCATAATCTACAGAAATCAGAAAAATCCCATTCAAACAAGATCTAAACAGATTACTCGCTTCATCCTCTAAAAATGGCATATGATTTTTTATCACATATAATATAATGTAAAAAAAGAAGTCAAGCTTGAAGTCATCTATTGCAAAAAGAACTTATGCTCTATTATGCGGACACAACCACCATACAATGAAAAAAATCCATTCACTCCCTTTTTTTTAAATCCTCAAAAAGTCTAAACAAGCTGTTTGGATTTTCTGAGCAATATGATGTCATATTGCTTATGCTCCGCCCACGACCACTGACAGACTGTCCTGAACCGTATTAGCATTTCCGCCCTCAGCCATTTGTATACTGTCCACCAAGGCAGTCTTGTGTCGACACCCCCCACGGAAGAGAGGAGTTGCACATTATCATTTAAAGAGACATGCACCGAAACGGGTCACTGTGAACAGAGCTGTTTTTGAGGAGGTAAAAGGGTATTGTTTTACACAACCAATTTAACCAAAGTATGTTACAAACTTTACATGAAGACCCAAAAGAATCATACCAACTTGTGGAAAATGGGCATCCGATGAACCCTTTAAGTCTGGAGACAAATCGTTCTGGAAGGTCATATAAGTCAATAATCTGATTTAAAAAAAAAACTTCCAAATAAAAAAATGTTCCACCTCAAGTGAGTTTTTATGCACACTTTGGATTTTTTGCATATTAGATTTTTTTGTGTATCTTGCTGTGTTCAACCAGCATTTTTGCCAAATATGCCAATATGGCAAAATTTGCATTAAAATATGTAAATGGAAAGCCTTTGCTTCTCACATATCTAAAACCTACACATTACATTTGTGCGCAAACATGAATGCATAGAGTATATTAAGTATTTAAAGGGATAGTTCACCCAAAAATGAAACATATGCATTTTTTCTTTCTTTTGTGGAACACGCATTTCATTCTGTCTTAACACTAGTTGTGCAATTGTCCATAAAGTCCGTGAGAAAAACCAGACAGCTGTTGCTCGGCCAAGGATAAGCCACGGACCGGGTTTCCCCTCTCAACATGAAGCTGTGTCTCTTTGATGGGCTTTCCAGGGCTCAGGCCTCAGATGCAAAACAGGGGCCAATTAATCTTCAACCACTCATCTTGTACCAGGAACCCACTGCTCGAAAACAGGATTTGAGTCAGATCAAGTTGAGTATTTGGTCTTGCAGGGCTACGCTATAGAACCCCTTGTGTTTTGTGTGGGAGCGGAGGAGATTAATCCGTTCCTGACTTTACTGAGGGTAAGGAGACTGCAGGGACACATACAATCTACTGCTTTCCAGACTACTTTAATCCAGTAGCAATTGGAGGGCTACCTTAATCTAATCTACAGGATAAATTTGCCGTCTTGGATTCAAGTTGCTAATCCAGAGGGGTGGGCTTGATTGTGGATTGTCTAGAATTAGGGTTAATCTGTAGACCATATTTGCTAGGTTGGTTTGGAGATAAAAGACAAAGCTACTGGGACCCTCAGGTGTGGTATCTTGTTACCCTTGACCAACATTATCATTTCAGTTACTTGAAAACTGTTTAACATTCCTTTGTGTCCTATGTTTGACTAGGTTAAAGCTCTCTCCAAACGTCCTGCTGTAAACTTTCTTCATTCCAGAGCTCCTTATGTTAGGACTTTGTAAAGTTTGTATTAATCTGAATGCCTCTAATGGTCAGTGGATCCTTCTCTCTGGAACTTCTGCTTTAATAAATACAAGTGTACAAACCCATAAACTACAAAAATGCTTCATTTTGAGATTTTATGCATGACTTGGTGATTTCCAAAAGATTTCATACGGTACATATGCACTGGCATGTTGTGATGCCTAAATAGGCATCACAGCATTGACAAAGAATCAGCCTACAAATCTTGTTTCAGGATGGCTAACTGTTAAAACTCCACAAATCAGCATAGACAAGGCAGTAAACATCTATCCGCAGCCCACACATGTACACTGGTACATGCAGCCCTGAAATCTCACAGTTGTGCCTTGTGGCGAGCAGGACACGTGATTGCTGATGAGCGACACCTGCACTGTTCCCGTATCTTTCACGGAGGAGCGGAAGTATAAAAGGAGGAGCGACGACGGTGAAGGACGAGAGAGGCCAGGCTTGGATTTTATTTGATGTTTTGTTTCTGTTTTATGTGGCAGCAGTTGTCCATGAGAGACTGCTGCCTTAATTTTCGTTTTGTATTTGTTTATTTATTTATTAAAATCTGTTGATTGTTCGCCGGTTCCCGCCTCCTTCTTCCCATAACAACTAACCTTGCTACATGCCTTATCTATTATTCTCTGTGTTTTGCTCAGGGTAGGAATGAATGTCACCTTGCCCTACATTCAGCTTTCCCTGAAGGCTGTAATCTCTGCTCCATGCTCACCTCCTGAATGGGTTCCACTATAGATAAGCAATGAAATCTAGGAGAAAAGGAGCAAAACAGCTGGTCTAAAGTTTTAAAGAGGTTATGTTATACTTTATACTTTCTTTAGAGTGTATTGTTGCTGTTTGAGCATGAAGATGGTCTGCCAAGTTACAAAGCACAAAGTCACTCCAAAGGGAGTTATTCGCTATACCAGTGTGCACTGTTTCTGAACTCCCTAAAATGCCATGATTGTAGCCTTGAGTTTTCTTCCAGGAACGTACACATCACAATACTCCTAATTTAAATAATTCCCGCCCAAGGCCTAAACAAATAAAGGGTGCGGGGCCTGGTTGAGTTGCGTTAGTACTAGTAGTGTGCTGTCGCAATGTCCAAGAGATTTTGTTTTTTCCATTCCGGATCTAATGCAGTTATGGTAAGGGACGTGACATTTCCTGAAACACGCTCAAAAGCAGTTGACCAACAATCACAACACACTGATCTAGCCGACCAATCAGAGCACATTGTGCTTTTTTCGGAAAGGAGCTTCATAGATACAGAAACTAAACAGAGTGTTGCTGACAGACTGGAAAGAGGGGTGCTGCAAAAATGTAAAATATGCACACAACACACACACACACACACACACACACACACACACACACACACACACAACACGCACACACACGCACCACACACGCACACACACACGCACACACACAAATGTGTTTTTAAAACCTATTGTAGTAGACCCCCCCCCCAAAAAATCAAGACTTTGTAAAAGGGCATTTTAGATCCTCTTTAAATTACATAATAACTATGAAATGTTTGCAATTTTTATTTCGGGAATGGAAATGAACATCAAGAAAATGATTTGGTAAAAGTATTTTTTTTAAATGTATCGGTTCTAAGTGGTTCTAAGTAAGATTCCTAGCTCCAACTCTAATTCTGATGAAACAAGAAAGTGTAATGTGATCTTCAAAGATGATCTGGACTCATTTATGAGCTCATTTACTTTGCCTTTGAACAAGAATATCTTCAAAGTGGCCATTAAAGGAACTCTTTATTAGAGAACTGACTGGTGGCTGCACCAAGCATCTCATATCAGAGGAGATCTGTCATCTAGGAGTACAGCTGGATCACAGCTGCATTAAAATGTAGAACAAGCCACTGAATTTTGGGACAGCTAAATTTAGACTGGAATTTCACATTGGAGCATATTGGTTTTCTCAGAGGGGCTATTAGTGCACAACCTTTTTTCCCATAAAACTTAAGAGAAGTTGTATTTCTCATTGTTATCTATGAGTGAAACCAACACAACATATGTGTACCAGTTGAGAGACAGGCCGTAGTATCACATGGGAAAGAAACAGTAATCCTAAAAACATTCCTGGCTCGACACCAGGAATTACTCACAGTGACGTCTGACAAATGAGTGTGCTGTGAAACACCTGGTGAGAAGTTCTCAGCACCTAACAAGTTACACATTAACATTACCACAGTGCAGGAATACTGTGAAAATGACTGTTTTGATCACCATACTGTTCAGCCAAGCAATTAAGTCATTTGATACCAATGACTCATTAAGAATACTGAAAGACTTATGTAACCAAACACTTAAAATGCAGATGTGACTGACTTTAAATGTAAAGCACTCAGTCTCATGACATAAAATCAGCTGTGCCACAATTAATCAGCACTGACTTTGCACAAATAAAAAAATTGTCTGAAACAGATGAGCTAGAAACACATCTGAAATCTGTTCGGGATCAAAGCAGCCCATATGTATGGTTCATGTGGTCCCTCATGCTTGTGTTTGAAGGTTGTCGTTCACAGGGCAAGTGGTGTGGGTCACCAGCCCCAAATCACCTCACAATAGGGGCCAGAAAATCAGTTTTAGCCGATCAGAGGAAGCCCCCCATGCACTGCAGGCTGGAGCACAATGTGGTGCCACTGGGGATGAAGAGGGGTCTAATCCCACTCATAGACTCGGCCTGCACCCCACTGCGAGGGCAGTTTGGACCCTCCACAAACTCAACAGCAACAGTTCCTAAAATTCTAAATAACTGCCTAAATTCTATTTAGATGTTGGTTATCTAATATTAGGTGGCCTAAGTGACAACAGCAGTACATTTTGATTAAGAATTACGAAGACAAACTATTTTTTCCCTTTGACTCCAAACATTTCCAATCATCATAATGGACTGTAAAGTCACTGTACTATAGGACAGCAGAACTGTCAATGTTTTATGCCGGCTCTTTTGTCCAAAGTGTCCAACATCCAGCAACTGTTGATATAAGACACTAAAGCAACAAGTGAGCATTTGTTCTGGAGGAATGCAGAGTATGTGGGGGGGATGGGAGAGGAGAGGACTGTGTTTCCCACCCCATCAAAATGATGAGCCGAGACCACGGTAATGGCTGACCAGGAGAGGGTCAATATTGATTTAACAGTTAAAAATACACCAGACTGGTCCTCTCAAGGTTACACTAGCACTATCAAACAGAAACCTGTAAGAACAACCAAACCGTACTGAGATATCATTAAGTATGTGAGTTGTGATTCATTTGATTTAAGATAACTGAATAAGTGTTTATTTTTGGGAAAACAGAACAGTTGACTTTAAAACATCTGTGAGCTATAAAGCAACCCAAATAATTTGAAATACGAGGGAAATTATATGACGATTTGATTATTTACCCATCCTGCACTTGGGGAGAACAGAAACAGTTTACTGTCCCTTAGGAGCTCGTAATAAACAAATGTCCACTCTGAGAAGCCCTTAGTTCACATAGACTTTAGGGCGACCAAAGAAGTTAGTGGATTGATAAACAAATAGGCAGTGTCCGAAAAACTTAGGCAGCTGACTTGTTGTCTCACTGCCCTATCAGGCAATGATTTTGCAGGCAGCTTTTTCACATGAAGTAGGGCAGGGCAAAATAATTGAGTTTTAGATTAATCGTATTTTAAAATGTGGTCGATTCAAAATCGATTTTCAAAGGCCACGAATCGATTATTTTCCATTTTTATTTATCTATCACCCAAAAGACAGTATTAGTTTTATTACACTGTTCATAGGCTTACAACCTCCATGTTACAGCTAATGCTGTGAGATTTTATGTCTGTTTTATCTTAAACATAACTGTTATGACTTGTCCAATATTCAGCATCAATTTTTCATCTTGCATCAAAATACTGTAGCATTTAAAATATAGAGTTGGGTTCTGTTTTAATGTACAAGTGTAACTAAAATGAAAAGATTTCTTAATTTCTTTTTATTAATTAACCACTTGTAAACTTATGTTCACTGTTCTTTTTTATAAATATAGGATTTGTATTAAATCTATAGCTATTCATTGAGTCGAATCGAGAATCGAAAATGTATCAAATTGAGAGCTCGCGAATTGAAATCTAATCAAATTGGAACATCTGAATCGATACCCAGCCCTATGAAGGTACCTCAAGAAACTGATTTCGGACAGACTTCTGAGGTAGCGTAACGTTTAATGATCTACAGCAAAATACAGCGAGCTTTGGTAAAAACTAAGAGAATATTTTACTACAACAATAGTAATTTCTCACTAGAAATGTTTGGAAAACGTTGCTCAAAAACATACATTCACACACAAACTGACCACCAACCACAACTTTCAGGTGCCATCTTTATTTTTTAGCTCAACTGTCACAGAATGGAAAGCACAGTGGGATATCAAAAGCAGCGAAGGAAACTTCTTCTACGCTGCCTTTAAAAATCGAGCAGATGAAGGTATCTTAGGAGACCGGAACTGAAGGTAACATTGTATTTGCATGGCCTTGATGCCTTTCTACCTTGGAATGTGTCCTCCGAAGGTAGCATTTATCAGTTTTCAGATGCAGCCAGACTCTACTTCGCACTTCAGAATAACAAGTTTCACTGATCAGCCAGTAGTAGCAGATTCTGGTCTATGTGAGGGCGATTGTGTCAATTTCTCAGCACGTTGTGTTGTAGACAGTTGTGTATAATTTCTAACAAAAGCGATGCCTTCTAACCAAAGCATCTCGGAGAAATGACACTTGAAATTGTGCTTTCACACAGCGCTTTCCAAATTATTATCCAAAAGGCAAAAAGCTCGCTGTGGTTCCCATCAGAAACGGGCAAGCGTGAATGGAGGGTCTCCAAAACATCATAAAGAGAGCAGTGAACCTTACACACTTTATTTCCCTCAGTGAATAGGGCCAGTATTCATTACAGGCCATCTTGTTTTTCATTTCCAAAATAGCTGACACATGCCAACCATCCTGCTGCTTGAATGAGTCGCCCATGGGACAAACGCAACACCTGACCAGCTCGGAAAATCAAAGACACGGTCTCAAAATGTAAAACAAGAGGTCAATCTAACAATGGATGCTCTGTAAATGCCACCTGCCATGCTTTATTGCATTATATTGACTGTTTCTAAGGCAGATACGATGAAGTACAGAATTACGGCAGTCAAATATAGATAATGCTGACTATTTTAAACAATTTGATCTGGCATACAATATATTTATTTCTTAAAAAAAAAAGTTTTTTTTTTAATTTTTAATGCTACAAGTGAAGGCATGCCAACATTATAGTGTACAGTGTGGAAAATTGATATTTATTTTTGATATTAGCTAAAGATTCTATTTAACAGTGTTATTAAATTCTTAGTGTGTTTAAAGATTTTTTAAGTGTTTTTAAAGATCACATTAACATAAACGTTAGGTTATCTGAATGTAAAAATAGGGGAAAAGAGCATGAAAAAAAAATAGCTGATAACCAGTATATTAATAGTACCGATATATTGAGAATCCTTCCTTTGTTACAATATGTCAATGTCCACATGACATAAATCAACACATCAAATCAGTACCTACACTACCAACAGTATACATAATATAGATACATGTAACCAAGTTTCTTGGTCTTTAAAACAGGCTAAAAAATAACTCTTAATACCCCCACATTAAACTAAATACTTCAATACTGACCTCCAAGTTCAGAGCCCAAACTGCCAGTTATGTCCCAGTCCAGCGGAGACCCCAAAATAATCCAGTCCAATTACCAACATGTCCATCATGTGCGGCCCCCGGGCAAGGTCATGACCCTTTCAAAATATTCAAAATCCCTCTCATTGTGAAGACATCTTTATGGAAGCTGTCTAGACCTCATAACTGGGAATGATGTGAAAACAAGCCATCAAGATGTTTTTTTTCTTGATTCAAATCCATAAAAACTCAAGTAGAATGAAACATAGAGGTCAGCCTCTAAACGTCGCTGTCTATGAGAGCTGTTGTTTAGTAATTGCCATTTAAGGTGACAAGCTTGACTTCAGATAGAAAAAAATAAAAGAAAAAAATAAATTCCTACTATAGCAGACCACTACTCCCTAAGGAGAGATCTCAAGGTTCTTGCTATTCTTGCATGGGAAAGTCGACTCATTGCCAGAAGCTGCCAGTTTGGTCGAAGAACAATTCTAAGAACGAGGGACAAAGAAAGTCACCCTCACATCAGCGCATTTGAATAAAGCAGATGTTTTGTAACGAGCCTAAATATTGCACTGTGATAAAGGGTCCATGGTTTCCCGACCCTTCTTGAAAAGCTTGAGAAACGAGGAGTGTCTTACCGCAGCCACGTACTGCAGAGACAATACAGCCATAAACTGAAAGGATCTAAATCACTTTCAATCACACCAGAGCAACTGATTCCCAACCAGTTCTTTTATGCTCTGCTTCAGCCCCACCCAGTTCACTACCAACAATTACTACTTTGAAGATGTGCGCTGAAGCAAAACACTAATCACCCAGATACCCAGAATGTTCATTTCCTACGCACACCAGAGTAAACAAGGCTCAAGAGTCACTTGTGAATGGAAATTAGGAGTATTTCTTCATTTAAATGGACGTCTGAAGTGCCTCGTGTATGATTTAGGAGGAATAAATAAGAGGCTGTGGAAGAAACGTAATGATCTGTGAGGATAAGTGTTGCTTTAACGTACATAAAAGTAGGGCTGGGCAATATATTGAATATTTACAATACATTTCATTTTGTTTTGTTGGTGATCAGCAGTGTGAATTTCACTCTTTAAGTCATCACTCTTTAAAGTGTTAGTTCACCGAAAATTTAAAATTCTGTCATCATTTACTCACCCTCAAGTTGTACCAAAACTGTAACTTTCTGGAACACAAAAGAAGATATTTTGAAGAAAGTCGGTGACCAAACCTGTTGACTTCCATAGTATGGGGAAAAAATACTATGGAAGTCAATGGGGTCCAATCAACAGAGAGTTGGAACAACTTGAGGGTGAGTAAATGATGACATAATTGTTATTGGGTGAACTATCCCTTCAAAAGACATGCCATTAGAAAGTATTTAAATAATGCTATTATATATATACACACACACTTATACTGTCAACGGTCTACAAAGTAGAAGTAATGTTTGTTTGCACATTGTTTGCTTTTCCATCGAAAGGATCCTCTTGAGTTCTTTGCACTCTGTTAAATTCAGTTTCCTGTTCAATTAGACTCCTTTCCTGCATTTAGCTGAATTTCAGGCGATAACGGCAAAAGCATTGCGCTATGACTCACAAGTTAGTGTGTTACTAAGCTTATTTACATAATATGAGCCACCAAGGCTAAGACACAAAGGGGTCTTTTCAAGAATGCTACATGCGTGTTTAAAGGTTAACTTTTCCTCTGTAAAAGTGCAACTGTTTTGGCAGTGGTCTTTTTTCAGATCTTTAATAAGGTCACTCTACGGAAAGATTCCACATCTGAGACGGATTTGTAAAGCGCCACACTTTCGGAACGATGACAACAATGTAAGACTGACACATAGTTTGTATGATTGGGAGAGTAACACACCCGCTCAGATCTGGTGTTCCTACTGTTCAAGGGCCAAAGCTGCGGGAAGAGGAGACCTGGAGGCCAAAAGCACTGGTCACACACTGGCAGCTCTCAGAGTTACTCTCCAACCCAGCTGGGGTCAAGGACCCTCCATCACCCCGCCACACAAAAGGAGAGATTCCTACAGTCCCTGGACAACATGGCACAGACACAATGGGAGGCTGGAAACCCCCCCCCCCCACACACACACACACACACACATACACACACAACCACCCCTCCATCCACTCCTTATTAAGGAACTCTCAAGCAAAGGCAAGGATTAGTGCACTGGATCTGATCCAAACGGACCCAAACGGCACTGCCTTGGGAATGCAGTAATCGCACACGCAAGAGTAATCATCCCGATAATCTTCATTCACTCTTCTATTATAAAACATTTCTTGCTGTTTTAAAACACTTCACTTAAGATTACAGAGTAAAGAGGAAAGGCTACAACAGAAGGTATTATTTTGCACACAATATTGCCTTAACCAATGGCATGAGTTTGGGGGTGGGGTTATACACACATTAATATACATATGTGCGTGTGTGTATTTATTTTTTATAAATTGTAAATGTATATTTTTACATTACAATGGATTAAAAATGCCTCAAATGTCTATTTGCTTTTTAAAAAATGCAAATAAACTACTAACCTTTCTAAATAAAGTCAAAATAATTTCCGACTATCTTTGTTTAAGATTGCTGGCATTGTTGAATGAACTAACATTTATGGCAAATAAACTCCCTTGCAGCTTTCCAAAAAAGATAAAGAGAGGTTAGTGGCCATTAAACAAGGTTGACCCCACAACAAGTTAAAACTCTCTGACAGCAACAACAAGCTCTTTTCATCAACACTGTGCGGTCTCACGCTTACCTTTGGTGTTAAAAGCCTCCTTGAGGTGGAGCAGCACATCTGCAAACCTCCGCACTTCGTTGACCAGCTGCATGATGTAGTCGGGATCGGCACCCGCCATGTCCATGCTGTCCGATCCCGAGCTGACGGAGCTCAGAGAGCCGCTCTTCGCAGATCGGCCCAAACCCCACGACCCTGAACCCGAGGAGAGGGGGAAAAAGTGGGAGTTGGGAAGCCGAGCCATTCCCAGCGATCGCTTGTTCAGTCCTCCGCTGCTTTGCTGCAGCATCCCAGCAGCAAACATCCCAGCTGCAGCCAGTTTGAAAGGATCCCAGTGCAACGTTCCCAGGAGACTCTCAGATTCCAAGAGTTTCCTCACTGAAAGTTGGTCCTGTGTGCACAACAGAGACAACGTATGGTTAAACCACTAATGTTTGAAGACAAGAACACTTCTATTTGCAGGACTTTACCGCACATTCACAGGGGAGAAATTTAAGCTGTGCTCTAATAGGGATGTCTTACACACCAAATTGGTTTAGACTTCACTGAGTCTCAAAAGTGATTTACATCTCAAATAAAGAAACCTTTAAACAGACTAAAGGTGATATGGTCGGGATACTTTGAGATGGAGATATTAGTTACAAGCAAACCAGGAATTTCAAAGGCATATTTTGACTGTGACCTGAGGCTTAGGAAAAGCTTGGGTTAAGTCTGAGTCTAAATATGTCTCCATCAAGCTTTTTTTTTTTTATATATATATATACATATAAGACTTGCATTGTTTATTTCAAGTGCACTTAATAGAATTGTATAATTTAAAAATGCAGGTAAAAACAATCACAATGTCTTTACTTTGCTCAAGATAAAACGCTTTGAGTTTGAGGAAAGCCAAACCACTAACCTCACAGACTAAAGATGAAGTAACATCTCACTTTGTCTTTGTTTAGGATTTTTGAAAGAACTCACACTGTGGATTGTAAATAAAACCGTTCCTTGCTGTTATTCAGAAGACAAGAAAGATAAAACAAGGTTAGTAAAAGTTAGAATCCCAAATATCTATCTATCTATGACATGTTATTTTGTAAGAAATTGTAATATAAAATAGATTAAGATTTTAATTTCACAGAAACATAGTTACTATAACATTTACCCAAACGTTTTAACTTGAATTAAAATGATAACAAAAAACATGGAAATTCTACATTTCAGTTTTTCCTAAGAACATGTTTATAGGCTACTTCTTTTTGTATTTATGTGAACAGTTTGCAATTGTTTTAAGAAAGAATCACTGTGCAACAGTCACAACAATTGTTTTAGAGAACAACTGAATTTATCCACACACACACACAAAAAAGGATTCTATTGGGTCATGATGGAAATGAGATGAGACAAGAATTACAGTTTAAAGAAGTTGAAAGTCACTTCATGTCATTCCCAAACATGTCAGTATTTAAGAATTTAAATTCAGAAACTATTGTTGTGTTAGCAAGTCCAAAACATTTTCTCCAAACACTAAAACATATCATTACACATAGATAGTATGACAATTTCAAACATTATACAAAAACCCTTAAGTGCCTCTAATTGGCGAATTAAAATAACATATTTACTAAAATAAACTGATAGAATGGCGCGTTTAAAGAATTAAACAATCACAGTAAACACGTAAAATCTAACAATGATTGCGTTCAATGTCAAAGGACACGCGAAGTCCATTCCCAAACAACATTCTTCAAAAAGGTATAACGTTAGCCTACTACTACATGGGAAAAGTTTACACAACTAAATCCGAGTTCATAAAGTTTTTGTAATTTGTCTGTGTTGATGTGAATGCGACATTGCACACCTCAAATACTATTTAGAATACGTATTTCATCTAAAGCGGTTGTTCTTCATCATTTTATTATCGCAGTAGCCTATTTAAATCAAAATCCCACAAGTCAAGCAATTCCGTTTTATGCCAAATATGAAATTAGAAAATGCATACTTACTGAAGGAGCATATCTCGATCATTGCACACAGATACATGTATACTGGAAGCCAAAATATATCCGAAAATGCCGTTAAATCCCCGTTTTGCTCTACAATCTCAGTCCCGTAAACCGAAATAATGCTGTCTATGCGAGCATCACATTCCGCTTGCTTCGCCCCGCCCTCTAACGGCCATCTAACTCACGATTGGCCCTGGTGATTGAGAGGCGGGGCCTCAGTCTCCACCCACTATCAACAGGTGTACTTGCACTCTGAAATGATAATAGACATAAACGGCTTCCTTACTTTCAAAAAAAAAATTTTTAAATAATCATTAAGATTAATTTTCCTGAATTTACAGCCTATTATATATATTTCAGGCCATCAGGAATAACTAGGGAATATATAGGCCTACTGTGCTCAGGATTATAAAGTGACTGTGCCAAAGGGAAGGCTGATTTGTAAAGAGATTTCATCCATTTGGCTGCTTTTTTGTGTTATGTTCAAGTATGTAACCAAATATTATAATTCATGGGACATGGAACTAAGTTTAAGCATTTATTTAACGTTGCAAAAACGTTGATTATCCACTAATCTATCTAAATATTAGGTGCATATCAGTGTTATTTTAGTGTCATTTTTTTTCAGATAATGCTGATTTTATCTAAAGTAATTAATTTTTAATGGTTTTAGTTAATGAAAATAACCCTTACATATCCCCCTCAGTGTCTACCTTCCCAAAACATTCCTGCAACTTTGTTCACAAATATTGGGTAGCCTACATGTCACTTTAAGGGATTTCCCTGCCAGCAACTCAGAAGTATAATCATATATACTCCCTTATTTATAGTCAATACAATAACACTTATACTCCCATTCCCCCAGCCGATGTAGTGGCAGTGGTTTACAGAAAGCACCATACATAATTTCCAGTCAATCCGGTCTGACAGCTAGTTTCACGGAACATGGAAACATGGACTTTATAAGTTTACAGTAAATAATCTTTTATGCAGAAAGAAACCCATTAAACCTATTATGTATATGTTGGCAAATTAAGAGTATGTGGCAAAGCAATGGTGAGCCATAACTGACATCACTTCCTTGGAGAAAGTATAAGCATTCACTACCTGCCCGCCTCCGTTAAAGCCAATGATCCATCAGACCAGACAGCATTCAAGCAGCAAGCAATGAATCATGCAGAAAACAGACTGACAGTTGTATAACCAAGGTGAAAAAAAACAAAACCATAATATTCCTACAACATCAGAACAGTTGAGGAAATCTAATCTTTATTACATCATTAGTCTTTGTCTAGCTAAATAACCCTGAAGGTTTAATAATAGTTAATAATTAATAACCGGCCATTTAGGAAGTAAAATAATTACAAATTCCAGTTGCTGTTTTTTTCTGAGAAACAGACTGAAGGCATGTAATTACATAAACTATGAATGTGTGCTAAGTGATGGGATCTTTTTCTTCTTTTTCTCTTCGTAGGGTCCACACTTATTGCATATTAGGTTGATTCCTATGTGAGTTAAATGGATAGTTCACCCAAAGATGAAAATGTTGTCATTAATCACCCTCAAGTTTTTCCAATGAGTTTGAGTTCAACAGAATTGTTGGGTGAACTATCCCTTTAAACTCTTTTATTCATTTATTATTTTAAATATTCAGCCATAGCTAGCCTATAAGTATTGTACTTTATTTTATAATAAATATTTTAATTTATGTGTCAAAAGTGTACATTTTAGGTTATATTTATTTGAGCCTAAAGAATTATAAACTAAACGGCGCCCTCTAGTTGTCTTTCCCGTAACATTCCATTCCCCCTCCCCTCTACACGTAATCTAGTCAATTGCAGAGAAGGGTCTGTCTGCAGAGCCGCAGAGCCACAGTTCTCTTACGAGAGTACTCTCGTGTTGCGTAAGCTAGCTTACGCTACGGGAAAACTCCTTTTCTCGAGAATACTGAAGCCAAAAAATTATCCTATAATTTTCTCATATTTAAAACGCATGCTTGCACAGAGCAGACCTAGAATAGGCAGCTCGTGCGCCTATTGGCTGCTCTGCGGCAAGATGCTGCAACCTATCGGTGGACTGGGAGTGACGTCAGCACCAATAGCAGCGCGGGTGCCCGAGTGCGTCACGTCCCGCCAGAATAGGCGTGGCTTACCTCTATGTAAGCCCGGTCCAGATAGGGTGTTCTTTGATTTTTCTCCACTTCAGCGAAGTATTCACATCGCTGACTCTCCAGAGAAGCCGCGCCGTCGAAACAAGCACCTCAGCGGGACGAGCCCTCTGCACTGCAGTTGGAAGCCGCCTTCGCCGCTTCATCGCCGTACCTGCTGCGCTATCCGGCGCCCATATCCTTTTCATATTCCTTCTCTAGTATTCTAAAAGAGCAAGAGGCGTTGTTTCAAATGCCTCGAGTTTCCAAATGCGGCTCGTGTCGAGCCCCTCTCAGCGACAATGCGCGAGTCTCGCCGCGGCCGGACCGCCATTGAAAGCAGCACGCATCGCTCTCACAGCTCCCTCGACGGAGGCGGCTGGAGTAGTGAATTTCGCAGCCAACGAGCCCGTTACGTTACCCGCTCGCCTGCACACAAAAGCCGTTTTCACGGCTACCCAAAAAAAAAAAAAAAAAAAAGTGTGCGCTTCCCGCCTGGGACGAAACCGCGCGTAGCTTCCTTTACGTTACAAGGAAGCTACGCGTGCCCCCGCATCAATAGACTGCTGTTCTAACCGCGCGTAGCTTCCTTTACGTTACAAGGAAGCTAGCGCGCCCCCACAGAAGCAGTCACTCTGCCCCTTGTGGGACCGCGCAGTGATAAGCGCCGTTCCCAAGGGCTGCCGGAGCCTGTAGCCACAGCGACGCGCTCGCCGGGAAAGCCTCCCTCGAGCCTCGCTTTTTCACCTTCCGCGCCTCCCTTCACCGACGCGCAGCTGCCGCTCACGAGCCTCACTGCCGTCGCGTCTGAGGTTGAGGGACACGCATCAATGGACTGCTGTTCTAACCGCGGCTAGCTTCCTTTACGTTACAAGGGAGCTACCGTGGCTGCTCGCGCTACTCAAGCTTATGTTGTTTCCCCCGTGGCTCAGTGGCTAAACTCTAAGCTTCCGCGCCAGAGACCCGTGTTCGATCCCGGCTCTCGCAGCAGAAAAAATTTATGCAGCTCTCCTCTCTGAGCTCGCGACCAGCTTTCTTACGTACAGGAAGCGAGCGCGCGAACCGAGACGTCACCGTCGAAAGAAAGTGTGGTTTTTTGTCCCGCCGAGGCCTGACAAACTCCCTCTTCTTCTCAAACATTTTCCAGCTCCTCCTAGTACGAGCGGCCGGTAATGTCTATACTGCAGTAGTGTGCCTGTTATACACGCACGCCTGTAAACAGTGCCGAACACACACACGAAAACTGTGATGACGCTCTCTCTCTCTCTTATCTGCTCGCGGCAACTAAAGCTTACGTTGTTTTCCCTGTGGCTCAGTGGCTAAACCCTAAGCTTTCGCGCCGGAGACCCGTGTTCGATCCCGGCTCCCGCAGCAGATAACATTTATGCAGATCCGGCTCACGCCGATGGTGTTTTAGTGTAGAAAGGTGCCCACATCTCAGTGTTCACCCCTACGTACATATAAATGTAATGAATTATTATTATTATTATTATTACACGCAAGCACGCTCGTGTTATTCACAGAGCCCACTCCCTTAAAGCGGGCAACCGCTCGAGTGTTGAGCTTAGGAAATGTGTCCGCGAGTTCGCGTCCACGCCTATTTTTCTGCCCGCTCTATCACTAAAGACTCACGGCTGGACCACAGTCAAAGTTTATTTCCCTGTCAGTCCCCTTCAAAAAGGCTACTGCAGTGGTCCATTTAGCAGCCAACGAGCCGGTTCATTTACCCTCTCGCCTGCACACATACGCCGTTTTCACGGCGACCCAGTGAAATCTCAAAGGAGTATACTGTCTGGTTATCCGGCTCACGCCGTTGGTGTTTAAGTGTAGTGCAGGTGCCCACGCCCCAGTGTTCACCCCTACACACAAGCACATCAAATCTCGTGTCACTCACAGAGCACACTCTCATAAAGCGCAGAGAAGCCGCTCGAGTGTTGAATATAAGAAATGTGTCCACAGGTCCGTGCCCACTATCTGGCCGCTCTGTTACACGTTCAATAAAACAGGTTATGAATGTAAGTCTCGTGCCCGCCGGAGAGCGTTCACGCTTACTAACACACACCTCCCCCCGGGCGCCGCCCGCGTGTTAAAACGAAACACAGGGCATTGATATGACGCTCCCTATCCGTTATGATCGGGGCGTCACATACACTTGCAAGTCTCGTGCCCGCGCACACGCGCTCACGCTTACAGAAAGCTTTTCCGCCCAAAGCGCTGCTCGCGCGTCAAAAAGTGAGAATAAAATGCTCCCATCCCTTATGATTGGGACTCCTCACATAAATCAGCCGGTCTCGGCTTTCAGTGAGCAGCCATTGCCCAGAACCGAGAGCGCGCGCGCCGCGCTTTCGGCTCCGGTTCAGTTTCACAAGCCCGCAAACGGCGGCGATCTGAACCCGGAGGCCATTCGCCCCCTAGCGGCTCACATAGCTGCGTGGGAAATTATCCCAGGGATTTCAGAATGGGTTCTCAGCACAATAAAGCAGGGCTATACACTTCAATTCATTCGCCCCTCCCCCGCGCTTTCGAGCCCGGTCCGCGACGATAGTGAATGCGGAAGTAGCACACCTACTTCACGCAGAAATAGCAATACTGCTGTGCAAAGGGGCTATAGAAAAGTACCACCTTCTCTTAGCGAGTCAGGCTTTTACAGCCGATATTTTCTTGTACCCAAGAAGAACGGAGCTTTCAGGCCCATCCTAGATCTGAGACATTTGAACAAGGTGCTTGCAAAAGACCATTCAAATGCTTACAACCAGGAAAATCCTCGCGCACGTTTGCCCGAGGGACTGGTTTATTTCTCTAGATCTGGAGGATGCCTATTTTCTGTTTCAGATATCACCCCGTCACAGGCAATTTTTGAGATTCGCCTTCGACGGTCAGGTATATCAATACACCGTCCTGTCGCTCGGCCTGTCTCTAGCACCCCATACATTTACGAAGTGCATGGACGCAGCGCTCGCCCCCCTGAGAACTCAGGGGCTGCGAATAATGAACTATCTGGACGACTGGCTGATATTGGCTGTGTTCGCCACCTAGCCGCGTTTTTCCAGAAGGGCAGCTTTCTCCCTTTGAAAACGTTTCAACGGATGCTGGGCTGTATGGCATCAGCTGCAGCGGTGCTCCAGCTGGGCCTATTGCGCATGCGCCCGCTCCATCACTGGTTGAATGCTTGCGCGTCTCGCCGAGCCTGGTTTTCTGGCGGCCAAAAAAATCAGAGTGACTCAGACCTGCATAGCGGCTCTGCAGCCCTGGTTAGTAGCCGACTGGTACCAGCAGGGAGTGACGATGGGAACCATCTCTTATTGGAAAGTAGTTTCGACAGATGTGTCCAACTCGAGTTGGGGCGCGCTGTTCGAAGGCAGACCGGCCTTTGGCCAGTGGTCAGACCAAGAGAAGTGTTTTCACATAAACTGTCTTGAGATGATAGCGGTCGAAAACGCGCTGAAGCGCTTCCTCCCGTTCATACAGGACCAACACGTTCTCGTTCGCTCGGACAACATGTCTGTGGTTTCCTATGTAAACCGTCAGGGTGGTGTCAGATCCAGGAACCCCTGCAATCTGACGGAACGCATCCTTGTTTGGTCCCAGGTGCACCTGTGCTCGCTGAGGGCGGCGCATGTGCCTGGCCATTCGAATGACGGTCCAGACAAACTGTCCAGGGACAACGTTCCCCTGGGGAATGGTCCCTGCACCCCCAAACGGTCCAGAAAACTGTGGCGCCTATTCGGCAGAGCGGAAGTCGGCCTATTTTGCGTCAAAAGACAATGCTCATTGCCCGATGTTCCCTTTGAAGAACCAGGATACCCTGGCCCAGGTCTGGCCCAGCCTCCCTCTGTATGCTTTCCCTCCGGTCTCTCTGTTACCACAGGTAATCAAGAGAGTCAGGGAAACGCGCCACTCGGTGCTCCTCATAGCTCCGCACTGAGAGAATCAGAATTGGTTTCCGGAACTAGCACGGCTGTCACATGCAGCTACGTGGCCTATTCCGGTGAGGGCAGATCTCCTCTCTCTGGCTCGCGGCTCGATCTGGCATCCCCATCCAGAGCGCTGGTCTCTGCACGCATGATTGATCAACGGGTACTCGTTACCCTGCCAGAAAGAGTGATGAGCACGATCACGCAGTCTAGAGCTCCTTCCACGGGACGGCTCTACGCGTCTAAATGTTCAGTGTTCTCCAAGTGGTGCACCGACAGAGATCTGGACGCACGGTCGTGTGAGGTTGTGCATTTGCTCACTTTCCTACCAGAGCTGATGGATAAGGGGAGGTCCCCATCCACGCTCAAAGTTTATGTGGTGGCCGTGGCGGCGTTCGCAGAATCGACGCACGGTCAGTCACCGGGAAGACATGAGCTGGTCATCCGCTTCCTTAGGGGAGCTAGAAGGATGAATCCGCCGCGCCCCCCGTCGGTTCGTATGCGGCCTCTGCAGTGCTTCGGTTGGGTCTGCTGCGCATGCACCCCCTCCAGCGCTGGCTGAAAACACGAGTCCCGCGACGAGCTCTCTGTGAGAGCGTCATGTTTGGAATTTGGGCCTAATGATTCTAAAGTTACGCTCAAACCAATACACGGTTATGTCCCCAAAGTGCTCTCTACTCCGTTCAGAGCGCAAGTCATTCCCTGTCGGCCCTTCCGGGAACCGACAGTGACAGCGATGTAAACTTCCTTTGCCCGGTCAGGGCTTTAAGAGTTTACGTTCAACAAACCGCTGCCTTCAGGCAGTCAGAACAGCTGTTCGTTTCGATTGGTGGCCGCACTAAGGGGCTAGCTACCTCGAAACAGAGCATTTCCAGATGGATAGTTGATGCTATCGCCTTGGCTTACAAGTCTAAAGGCCTTCAATGCCCTTTAGGTGTTCGAGCCCATTCCACTAGAAGTATGGCCTCATCATGGGCTTGGACTAGTGGTGTTTCACTCCATGATATTTGTAGAGCGGCAGGCTGGGCCTCTCTGTCTACATTTATAAGGTTTTATAACCTGGAGGTCCCTGCTTTGCAGGCCAAAGTGTTATCTGTATGAGATTGTCATACACGCTGACTGTTATACTGTGTTATGCACTCCCTTATACATATGAGGCGTCACCATATGGTCAATATGTGTTAGGGCTCACTTTGTGTCGGCCCACATATCTTCACTATTATGTGTTCCCCGGGCACTGGCCCTTGGACTCAATGTGAATGGTCTCAGCATACACGGCGCTTTAAACTGGGTTCCCGTAGCGTAAGCTAGCTTACGCAACACGAGAGTACTCTCGTAAGAGAACGACACTCGGTTACTAACGTAACCTCGGTTCTCTCTAGAAGAGGGAACGAGTGTTGCGTAACCCGGCCGTGTTAATGCTGCGTTCTTATTTCGCTTCAGTGTGAAAAACCAAAGAACACCCTATCTGGACCGGGCTTACATAGAGGTAAGCCACGCCTATTCTGGCGGGACGTGACGCACTCGGGCACCCGCGCTGCTATTGGTGCTGACGTCACTCCCAGTCCACCGATAGGTTGCAGCATCTTGCCGCAGAGCAGCCAATAGGCGCACGAGCTGCCTATTCTAGGTCTGCTCTGTGCAAGCATGCGTTTTAAATATGAGAAAATTATAGGATAATTTTTTGGCTTCAGTATTCTCGAGAAAAGGAGTTTTCCCGTAGCGTAAGCTAGCTTACGCAACACTCGTTCCCTCTTCTAGAGAGAACCGAGGTTACGTTAGTAACCGAGTGTCGTTTTACCCCAGCAGCAGTTTCACCCCAGCAGTTTTACCCCGCGCATGCGCAGTTTCACTACAGCAGTTTTACCCCGCGCATGCGCAGTTTCACTACAACAGTTTTACCCGCGCATGCGTAGTTTCAATACAACAGTTTGGTTTTACCTTTTTACAGTCTATGGGTTTTACCCGCGTATGCGCGGTCACTCTGTTCTGTCCTGAAACGATCTAATAGTTATTGTTATGATACGCAGTTTTCGCGTGCATATGACACGCACTTTATGGCGTGTAATACGCCCCCCCCCCCCCCCCCCCCTAATCCTACCCAAGGGGTTTTCAGTGCGTAGCAAATGCACGAAAATAACATTTTTGCCGTATAAATGGCACGAGAAATAACATACGTGGTATTGATACGCACTTTCATGAGACTGCGTTGATTATTTTTGCTTATTAGTTATTTTTGCTCCTTGCTCGCAGGCCTTCCGGGTCCTTTACTGAAATAAAACAATGCTTGTGTCATGAACACTTTAATCTCTTACGTTTTTCAGCCACACAAACTTCCGATTAGACATTCAAATGCGAACTATTAGTCTAAGTCAATATATGAATTATTCTTAAGTTAATTAAATCTGCCTGTGGTTAAGGTGTAAACTTGAACACAGATAAAACAAATGACAACTATGTACAATCATTTCAAATAAACCAAAACGCACGGGTAAACCTGTTGTGATAAAAACTGCGCATGCGTGGGGTAAAACTGCTGGGGTGAAACTGCTGGGGTGAAACTGTGGCTCTGCGGCTCTGCAGACAGACATTATTGCAATTGCAAGGTCCTTAAAGAAGTGTATAACATAAAATGGAGAAGGTAGATTCATTTCCGCGAATCGGTTCTTTCAAACAGTTCAGTTCAAAGAACCGGTTAGAAACAATTCAACTATTATTTAGGAACTAAATATGATTTTAATATAATGCCATAGTAAAACAATCACCTTAACGTCATAAAACATAAACATTTATCTTAGAACATTTTTTACCTTTCGCTCCATTAGTCAAAAGACTCGGTTTACTCCAAACGGTTCACTCATCTATTCTCGGCTCATTAAAAAAGATGGTTTTGTGAACCAATTGAATCACTTCACTGAAAAGATCTTACAAAAATGATTGATTCATGAATCGGGCATTACTAGTGTGAAACAGAAACAGAAAGCTAGCATTACAACGTGTTATGTACGATACTTGGATAATTATTGTTAATATATAAGTAACCTAATCAAACGATATACTTTAGTACAATCCATCCTGATTATTGAGCTCGGATTTGTTGACCGCACGACGTCCAGGACCTTTACAATAGTCACATAGCTTAGATTTTGATCCATTTGGCCGCAACAGCAATAACACCGGGAGATGTGTCAGGCAAACGTGCTTCACGGGACCGCGGTGGGGTTCTGACCCGCTGTTGAATCCAGCTTAGTGGTTGTAATAACGGTTGCTTTCAGCGGAGGAGTTTGACATGTCTGGCGCAGGGGCCGGTGTAGGGGCGCAGTCTGCGGGGCTGGGCTCTGCCGCCGCGGGCTGCTGCTCCTCCTCGTCGGGCGCCGGTTCTGCCGCATTATTAAACGGAGGATCGAGCATCGCGGGCCGGTTACCCAGCCGAGTTCTCGAGCATATGTTCTCCTATCTGGAGCTGCCGGATCTCATGAACTGCTCGCTCGTTTGCTGGCACTGGTACAACTGTCTGGCGGATGAAAACAGCGAGGTGTGGCGAAGTCTGTGCGCCCGCTTGCTCAGTGAAGAAGCGCTGCGCTCTGATGTCCTCTGCAACCTGACTTCATATAAAGGAAAAGTAAGATTGTTCAAAGTAATTCATGGTAATATGCTATTCATTTATATAATCAACACTGTAATACGTATGACCATGCATTTATGCATTTTCTAAAATTGTATTTTTTATTAAATAAACTAGAATTTGCTTAGTGCATGATAATTTGGTATAGTTTGTTTTTATTTTTCAAATCATATCCATAAGCTTTTCATTTCGTATTTTTAATACAGTTATGTAGGTGACCATCAGAACGGTGCTAATGTATGACGTCATTTGTAAATATTGGACCCAAATACAGTCACATCAATAGGTTGCATCGAAATGATGGGCAGAAAAATGGCATTTACATATTAGATAACTAAAATCCTGTATTATCAAAGCTAAGATTTCTCATCGCCAAAAAGCATGGTAACAGCATTGTATTTTGGACCTGGTTATGCCAAATATGTTTATTAATCGATTTACCTATTTGTAACTTATTTTACCATTCAATGAGAATAAATACTGATGTGACATAAAACCACTAAATAAACCATACCATACTTTTTAAATATATCATACTATCATAATTAATAGAAATTATATAGAGAGAGAATTACCGTTGTATTACCGTCTCATTCTAGAAAAAAACTTTAGTGGACAATAGTTTGGAGTAACTTTCTTTATTTTATCCTTAGCTGAAGTCATTCCAGCATGCGCTGAGTTCCCATGACTGCTCCAGGAATGTATATATAAAGAAAAACGGGTTTACTCTGCACCGCAACCCCATCGCCCAAAGCACTGACGGTGCCCGTGGGAAGATCGGCTTCTTGGAGGGCCGGCATGCCTGGGAGATCTGGTGGGAGGGTCCTCTTGGCACGGTGGCGGTGATCGGCATCGCGACCAAGAGGGCTCCCATGCAGTGCCAGGGCTATGTGGCACTTCTAGGCAGCGATGACCAGAGCTGGGGTTGGAATCTAGTAGACAATAACCTGCTTCACAATGGAGAGGTCAACGGCAACTTCCCCCAGTGCAACAACGCACCAAAATACCAGGTAGTGGAGCTCGAGAATGTACTCAAAATCATGCTTTTCCAAACTTAAAGGGATAGTTCACCAAAAATGGAAATTCAGTCATGTACTCACCTTCATGTCGTTTAATACCTTATGACTCTCTTTCTACTGCGAAACACACAAGAGGTGTTTTAGGTTTGTGTTGCCATGTTTGATATAGGTGCATCCCAATTCACATACTTATACTATAAACTATTTATACTACAAAATCGCATAGAATAGTGCATAAGTACCGTAGTATGTACACTGAAAATTGCAAAAAAGAAAACGTGCACTTCAGAGTACATATGTATATGAATGAATGAGTTTTACTCTACCTTTTGTCGTTTTTGGTTTATTGAAGGTCATTGGCTTCCACAATATGGACAACAGCTTTATGTATCTTATTTTGTGTTTTACCAGAAGAAAGAAAGCTAAATGAGTGGAATGACATGAAGTTGAATAAATTGTGACCGAATTTCCATTTTGGGGGGAACTGTTCATTTAGAGAAATAATGTACCTCAACATTTTTATTTATTTTTTGCCATTGTTTTCTCACTCTCATCTTCTAAACCTGTTATTTTTGCTGTGAAAAGAAGATATTTTTAAGAATCTTTGTGGAGTGCATACAATATCTATAGTGACCACAGCTGTCAGTGTCAAGCTCCAAAAACAACAAAAAAGAAACACCATATGACTTGTGTGCTATTTTCCAAGTCTTGCGAAATTGCTTTTCACCTTTATGTGAGGAGCAGGTTGTAACTTAAGTCATTATTCACTTAAAATCTCTCCCAAAGCTCTAAAATATCAAATGTTGCTTGTACAAAGCTATTGTATTACTACTGAAGAAGACACAGCATACAGCACATAAGTCATACAGACAACTTTTATGGTTTTAAGGGTTTTTTGTGTGCTTGACAGTCTTGTTTGGGGGAAAAAACAGTGTGAAGATTCTTCAAAATATCATCTTTTGTGTTTTTGATGACAAACATAACAGCATGCCGGTTTGGAACAACAGGAGGGAGAGTAAGTAATGTCAGTTTTAGGGATGCATGCACCGATATGAACATTTTGGTCAATACCGATAATTATTTTATATTGGAAGCAGATAACCGAAATATAAATCCAAATTTCAATCCGCAATTCAAAACCATCATGGCGAACAGTGTGCATCTGAAAGAAATAATCCTTTATTTATCGGCTTTAATATATCGGTAAAAAATATCAGCCAATACCGATATGGTGGCCGATATATCATGCATCACTAGTCAGTTTGTAATTTTTTGCTTGAACCTTTCTTTGAAAAGTCAGCATGAAACAGAAGTTGGTGAGTCTTCCGTAAATCTAAGTGAAAATGCTTCGAACAAGAAGGGCAGGACTTGATTTTGTCCATGGGGAATTGAATCCGTGGGTCTTTGGATAATTGTGTTTTGCTATTGGTCAATCTCATGTGAGTGACATGTTGTCCCGCCCTCACGCCAGTAAACATCATCAAAGAAGTGATGTCGCTGCGAGAGGGAGGGACAGTTACACTGACTAAAGATTATGACAGCACATTAATTTAAAAAAAATAAAATAATGATGTGCACTGATAAATTATTTATATAAATACTGCTATATATTCCTAGAAATAAGAATTGTCCATTTTCTATAATATGTCTGTATTTATTTTCCAGATAGGGGAGAGAATACGTGTAATCCTAGACATGGATGATAAGACACTAGCCTTTGAGCGAGGGTTTGAGTTCCTTGGAGTGGCTTTCCGAGGGCTGCCCAAAACATGCCTCTTTCCAGCCGTTTCTGCCGTCTATGGGAACACTGAAGTGACTATGGTGTATCTGGGAAGACCCCTGGATGGATAAGTAGGATCTCAGTGTCACTATTACAACCGAAGAGCACCATGGGAACTGCTGCTTGTCACTAAAAAAAGAGGAAAATTTGTGGTTGGTGGCGGGGCTTGTTGATGGTGATGATGTCCAACACACATCTGCGGATTTCAGTTGAACATCTATTCGTTTTTAATCCTTTTTTAAGACCTGGGACATTTTTTTAAAACCTGGTTTTAATCTAATTTATGAAATTGCACAGGGAGCAGCTGTTCTATTTTATGAAATAGGTTAAAAATTAAGCCAAAATAGAAGAGACAAGTGACAACGTTTTATAATTCATTACAAACATTTTACACACGCATGGAATGAGAAGCTACTGTATGAGTACAAGGACGGCTCAAGCTTTCACTTAAAAAAGCAAATTCACGTGTAGGTAAATAACGAAGTAAACATGCCAAAACGATGTACCAATATCTTACCGTTCTGTTTTTTCCAGAGCAGTTATCTGCATGCAGTATACAAGTCTCTTCCTCTGTTTTTTTTATTATTATTTTTAAGGACAGGCAAAGGTAGTATGTCGTTATTCCGTTTGCTACTCTACATCTTAACTGTGATGTATAAGTGTATAGTATTTATTTATTGAGGTCCATCTCTGCTATAACCAAGGTTATGGAGACTGCAAATAAACTCATAATTGTGCCAGACTGTGAACGTATCTCAGACTGTTTTGTTTTTACATGATTGATCTGGGGGTATATTAATGTATCTAGCAATTGATGAAGAGTCCTTAGTTGTTCTCTTTTCACCACAAGGTGGCATCCGTCATCATGAGTTCCTAGACACAGCCAAAACAACAGTTGACAGTCACATCTGTTTGTTTTTTTATTTATTACAATGTTCATTTTGTATAGTGCAATCGTTCTAAAATGGAAGGAAAGGACAATTTTTATTCTTTGTTTAATTGTATCCGTGTTTAATTATTATTATTGTAGCAGGTGGACAATAAAACAGGCAATACATTTGTTTTTAAATCCCAAACCATTTCAACGGACCAAAATATCATCGAACAGTGGATCTCAACCACAAGATGGCCTCAGCTAACAGCTGAGAGAGAGAGAGAGAGATTTTTCTTATTTTAATCAAAGCCACTTGAAGACAAACCTACAAGGTTAGCAAAAATGTTAGCATGGTATGCAGGGAAGGAGACCAGAGGCCTTTTTTTTTTATCGATGTCCATGGAGGAGAGGCTTCACTATGCTGAATAAACTGCTTTTGTGGGAAACAGGCTTTACAAATAATGACTTGACAGCTTATCTGCTAATCTTCAACATATTTGCTCTTAAACATTAGTTTAAAGTTAATCTATTTTTAGTTTACACATAGTCAATCATAGAATCACGCAGGGATTAATTTAGTGCGACTCTCACAATGCATTCTAGGTATTCTCTAGACGTTGAGTGTACTTTGGTTGTACACTCGTTATTGAGGTGCATTGTGTGATTGAATTGGTGCACTTGATTACATCTACTATGGTTTGGGACACCACTACAAATGCTTGTATCCTCAAATAGTGCCCTATTTAAGGGTATAGGGGCCCTTTCTGAAACAGCCTGGCCCTATGGTATCCGCAAACTGTCGCACAACTCTGAAAGAGATATAGGCCTAATTACGTGAAGGCAGTAATGTGATTGGTTATCAAAGCACACGTGATCCAAGTTGGCCGTTACGATTTATCCAATGGTCGAGCCACGTACCCGATCATCGTATCTCCCAATAATTAAGGTTGCCAAGTCTGCGGTCCCCCCATATTCCCATTGGGCTAGGTATGGGCTATTTTTGTTGCTGATCGCTGGGCTATTGTTGGGCTAGTTTTGATGTGCAGAAACTGGCCACCCAGCCCCCTCAACAATTAGAAACACCCTTAATACCACAATTAATTTTTTACAATTTGCTTAGCAAATGCACAGCACTGCATTTGACATGCAAGTCCTAGCAAATGCATTTCAACAGACTAAAACTACTAAGAACACCTTAGCATCTGCTTAGTGACATTAAACACCATAGCAACTGCTTGGAAACTCACTAAAAATTACCTTAGCAACTGCATAGCAACGCACTAAAAAACAACACATTTTAGCTGCTGCATAGCACTGCACAAAACGACTCAACCAAGTAACAGAATAGCAGCACACTAAAAGTAGCTTAGCAACTGCAAAGCATTGCACTAAATTTGACAAAATGGTAACTGCATAGCAACACCCACAATTACTAAGAATACCTTTGCAACCATAGATATAGCGGTATACATAATTTGACGCAATTGCGCAAAATCGATACTTTTCATAAAAAGAATCACTACTTTTCCAAATTGAATCGCTTCTTTTTCAAAAAGAATCACTACGTTTTTTAAAAAGAATCTATACTTTTCCAAAATGAATCGCTACTTTCAACAATCGCTACTTTTTCTAATATGAAGCGCTACTTTTACAAATAGAATCGCTACTTTTCTTCAAAATAATTGATACTTTATGTAAATGAATCGATACTTTCTTCAAATTAATGGTTACTTCCCCCGAAATGATTCGATACTTTTTCAAAAACAAATCACTACTTTTTCTAAAATGAATCGCTACTTTCCCAAAATGAATCAATACTTTTCTTCAAAAGAATCGCTATTTTCAAAAAGAACAGCTACTTTTTATGAAAACGAATCGATACTTTTCCAAAAAGATTCACTACTTTTCCTAAAAAAAATCCAGACTTTCTTAAAAAGAATCACAACTATCGCTACTTTTTCCAAAAAGAATCCCTACTTTTCCTAAAAAGAATCACTACTTCCCTTAAAAATAATCGCATCTTTTCTTAAAATTAATCGATACTTTGTCACAAAGAATCGCTACTTTTTAAAATGAATCGCTACTTTCTTAAAAAGAATCCCTACTTTTCCTAAAAAGAATCCCTACTTTTCCTAAAAATAATCACTACTTTCTCAAAAATAATAGGCTATATGCACGCATAAGTTCCGCATTTGACGCAAGGATGCTCTTCCGTTTCCGGTTGGGGAGATTAAAGCGGAGGAAAACCGAGGAAAACGGGATTATTGCAGAGTCTTCAAAATGTACTGTCCTCTCGTCTTTGAAACGAAAACGTTCATATGTTTAGATGTAATTTTATATATAGTTATGTTTATTTAATATCATTTTAAAAAGAAGCATAAACACAACGAGGGGTGTCTGTTTTGCTGTTTTTGTGACTAACGTTTCTTTAGTATAACCATGGAGTATAAAAATCAATATAAATTCTTGGTATTGCATTGGACTCTACGATCGGCGGAAGTTATCGAGCATCCTTAGACCTTCACCGGAAATACCGCCGTGCATAGAGCCCATTGCCAGTACAACACTCAAAAAACCCAGGCACCCCTGGCTACATGTGACCAGTAATGCATAAAGCATACAATCACCGATCTACTACTGATCTATCACTATGGTGGGCTGCGGATGGGTTTACATTGGAGTTAATGGAAATTAGCTCTGTGCGTCTCATATTGACGCTAAAGGGTGCCATGGGCGTTGGTAGTAGACGCCGACGGACGTGCCAAAAGCGTAAGTAGGCTATACGACGCCCTGGGAATGAGAACGGGTTGATTATACCTATGTAGAATATAGCACTCCACAAAAAATACTGACACTAGGCCTACTGCAATGCACTAAAAACCGCTGGTCTGGTAACCACACACAACACGCATCGTGCCGAGTTCTGCACTCAAGCTCACTCACTCATATTTTCTATGTAAAACATCTAGCTATTTTTGAGCACTTGAGGTTTCTTATAGTTAACTTGACATGAAACCACGGACGATTTTCGTACACGCAGATCCAAAGTCAGTTGTTTACAAAACTGATCAATCGATCGACAGCATTCCGTTTTTTTTTTTTTTTTTTTTTTTTACATTTAACTGTCTGCACTAGAAGCCTACCACTACATTGTTTACATTCACTGAATGTGCAATAAGATGATATTACGTACGCCTTTCTTTTCGCATGCTACTACAGAGTTTAAAATGGGATGTGGTCAGTATGAAAATCATTGTGTAGCCTACATGTAAACACTGAATCGCTTTAGGTAGATGGCTATCAGCAGATGTATTTGGAAATGAAATGTGCCACGTGTCAACATTTTCACACGTTTTCACAGTAGCACAGACAACCTGACAAACAGTCTGCGACAGTTTCAACGCGCAGCAGTGATGGGCCAACCCTGCATCTTTCTAGCAGGAAGGGTGTGAGCTTTGGTGGTTTCCTCTCGCATAGTATCTGATGAGTGAAACCAGTAGTGGGTGCTTTGGGTGTGTTCACTTGGTAGGTTTTGTGGTCTACTGAAATAAGGTGAAATGTTTGTGCATCTTATAGTTTAACTTCCCTTTGCATCTCACGCGCCATGGTTATCACTTCAATAATTTTTCCTCATGCATGTTATTTTGTATAGCCTATTTCATGCTCCTCCTGTTCCATTAGTCTACTGAAACTGAAATACTTTTACTGTTGTGGGATGTGGTCGATTTTTACATAACGAATATTTCTGACCCTGCAGTGTGTGTGTGTGTGTGTGTGTGTGTGTGCGTGTGTCCGTGCGTGCGTGCGTGTGTGTGTGTGTGTGTGTTTGTGTGAAATTATGATCTTAGCTGGCTTCATGTGACTGCGTTTCCGTTGCTTGCTTGCTTCCGCAATTACTAAAGACACTGCAGAGATGCAGATGTCAAGCACTTTGCATCTCCGAAGAGACCAAGCCAACAGAACCTCCCCGCAAACCGATGTAGGCTAATGGTCTTCTGTGAACTTCACACAGGAGCGGAGGGCGCGATCCTGGCCGCTGGGGTAAGTGTGCACATTATACGCACCTGAGAGTGTGTCTCAAAAACAGACAGGCTACATGTTTACTATCAATGTTTAACGATTTGATTTCAGTAGGCTATACACTCATTACAGGTATAGTCGCCTGCGTGTCCTCTCGCATCTCACTCAAGCGCGCAATATTATGTTGTGGTTATCGAAACTAGTCGAACTGTTTGGAAGATATTGTGTCTTAACTTTAATGCATGCATACAATGGCTCCAAAAGTATTTGGTCTCATCGATCACACTTAAAAGGTCAAGATTTTAGATAATAAAATATCAAACCAACAAACAAATGACTTTTTAGATATCTCAAATGATGACCTTTTAGACATCTGCCCTTTTAACCAAATGGTTCCAAGGTAATGTTAGTTATAAAGTTAAATGTCACATTCAAACAGGTGTCTTGTAAAGTAAGGACAGTTCATAATAACTACTGTGGTGATGATGTTCCAGCAAGGTTTGACATCCATAAACTGAAAATAAATTTTTATTTTAATTTTGGACTGTATATGGTTTTTATATTATTTAAAAATGAATTTATATATATATATATATATATATATATATATATATATATATATATATATATATATATATATATATATATTTATATATATATTAATTTATTTTTAAATAATATAAAAACTAGGGGTGTAACGAGACACTTATTTTAGAAACGAGACGAGATACGAGATTGGGTTCACGAGAACGAGACGAGACGAGATTTTTGCACAATTTTTCAGAAATCCTCAATGAAAAAATTCATGACTGGAAAAATAGTATGCAGGTGCATTTTGCAATGTTTAACTAATAATCTTATAAAGTAGACCTGAAATGACATGCATTATGAGTATGAATTATCAAATGCATTGAAAGAAAACAATATACAAGCACTGTAAAAGGTTTTTATTGACTGGCTTTTCTCCTGCATGATTTCACATTAGTCTCTTCAGACCTTACTGTACATTTAAGAGCTTTCAGAACTTCTGATTGAGGCTGTGTGTGTACATCCTAACTGAACTCTAGAAGTCTTATTAAGTGCAAACAATAAGTGCAAGTGCAACCATAATCAAAGTTAGCACACAGACTCTTTATAATTGTTTTGAAATTGCTGTTTTATTTTGCACCGGCAGTTATAGGGTTAATGCGGTGAGTTCGGGAAAGGCCGGTAGAGAAACCGAGGCTGTTTGTTTGTCTCCACAGTTGTTCTTGCGTTCCGATTATTAGTTCAGAAACGGAGCCTCTTGTCTAGGGTTGGGTATCGTTTGAATTTTAACGATTCCGATTCCAATTCCGATTCCTTGTTTCGATTCCGGTTCCTAACGATTCTCGATTCCGATTCTTTTAATAGGCAGGGTCAAAAAAGTTTAGGATATTTTAAAGCTAGCTAACCAACGGTCTTTCTGAAGGAAATAGTTTGACCTTCTCCATCAATTTTAATTTATCTTTTAACCTTTTACTTTTTATGAACTTATATGAATTTCTCACAGGGCTGTTTTCAACTACAATATAAATATCAAATCTATGAACGTGAATATAAATATTATGGTAACACTTTACAATAAGGTTCATTAGTTAACATTAGTTAATGTATTTACTAACATGAACTAACCATGAGCAATACATTTGTTACTGCATTTGTTCATCTTTGTTAATGTTAGTTCATAAAAATACAGCTGTTCATTGTTTGTTCATGTTAGTTCACGGTGCATTAACTAATGTTAACAAGATTTTAATAAAGTATTAGTAAATGTTGAAATTAACATTAACAAAGATCAATAAATGCTCTATATGTGCAGTTCATTATTAGTTCATATTAACTAATGTAGTTAACTAATTTTAACTAACGAACCTTATTGTAAAGTGTTACCAATATTATAAATTATGAATATATTTTCACAGGGGTACACTTTCCTCAAGAGAGCTTTATTTTTGAAAACCTCATGAAAGCACATTTACACATGATGTATGATGCTGCAGGTACTTAAACATGTTACTGTGCTTCCACTGATGGGCTAACCTGGTGCAGAATAGCAAATAAACAATAAGAAACAACTTGTCAAACCTTTGTCATCTGGCGAGGAGAGAGCAACCAGCGAAATAACCGGTGCTCTGAACGGCGTCGAGAGCACTTCTGGAACATATCCATGCCTTGGTTTGATGCTGCGTTCACAGATGCGAATAGTGCGTCTGGCCCGAGTGATTTCAATGTTAAGTCAATGCAAAGACGTGTTACGAATGGGGTAAAGCCTGCTTTTCAGTTTATAATGTCCGTTTAGAGACGCGAATACTCCTTTTTTACGCACGTCATTTCGCTCTTGACGCGCGAATGGATTCAAAGTGTTCAAGCGTATAACTAGACGCGGTAGGCGCGAATTTGACGCGCTATTCGCGTCTGGAGGAACGCAGCATAGGACGACTCTCGAGGTACTTCGCTCGGTTATGCCAACACTTCTGGTGGACGCTTCTTCATTGGTGTTCAGCGGTTTCTTCTTCCGGTCGGCGGAATCGAAACTAGGAATCGAAATTTAAACTTTTGAACGATTCCGGGAAAATCGCAAAGCACGTCCCGGTTCCAATCGATACTCGATACTCGATACCCAAGCCTACTCTTGTCTGTTGTCTTTAAGACATTACAGTACTCTCTCAATATTCGAAGTGCAAACTGAGACCATAGCCGCAAATAAACAGTCCAGAGATGGGTATCGGGAGACGGAATATTGTATGTATGCGGCCCTAATTTGTGCGCAATCCACATCAGAGAGCTTGTGTTTTACTTTCACTATCGTGATCGCGCATACTCTGTGTATAGCAGCGGTGCTGAGCGTGCATTCTACAAGTGCCTCACGCGATCAGTGATTTCGTGCTGCACTGATTGCAACGGCAACTCGAGCTGGATGAGCAGAGCAGACTTTTACATTATTTTATAATGATTTTTTAAATAAAAACCGCAAAACGACAGTTTAGGAGAATGTGAGTGTAGCAGTGGAATATTCTATGATAATCTCACCCTCACGCTCAGTCATAGCGATATCGCGAGCGCGAGACAGCTTTTTACTCGACGAGAAATCTCGTCATGTTTTAGTCTCGCGAGATCTCGTGGCACGAGATCTCGTTACACCCCTAATAAAAACCATATACAGTCCAAAATTAAGATAAAAATAAAAAAGGCGACCGTATATATATATATATATATAATATAATCACTACTATATATACTATATATATATATATATATATATATATATATGTATATATATTGTTTCGAAATATGATTTGAAAGTGTCTAATTGAAGCAATTTTGGTGTTTGTAAGATGAACATTATATTATGTTGCTTAAATTAAATTAAATGGCATTGGAAATGTTTAATTTCAAGCAGATTAACACACTAATTGTTTTGTGAACATGTTAATAAACTGCTACATGGACACGGTAAAGTGTGACCAGAAAGTGTCAGAAAATAAGTTTTTCCATGTGGAAGCTTGTTATGCTTTTGACTATTGTCTCATTATCTTAATTTTTCTTTTTTTATTATAATATCTTTTACTTATACGAGTGTGATCAAAAGTGACAGTAAAGATATTTATATTACAAAATGGTTTTATTTCAAATAAATGCTGTTCTTTTGATCTTTCTATTCATCAAGGAATCCTAAAAAAAAATGTATCACATTTCCACAAAAATATTAAGCAGCACAACTATTTTCAATTAATAAAAATGTTTCTTGAGCAGTAAATCAGCATATTAGAATGATTTCTGAAGGGTCATGTGACTCTGAAGACCGACCGGAGTAATGCTGAAAATTCAGCTTTTCCATTAGAGGAATAAATTACTTTTTAAAACATATTAAATTAGATTTTTTTTTATTGTAATAATTCACAATATTACTGTTTTACTGTTTGCCTTGGTGAGACTTCTTTCAAAAACAAAGAAATGCATAGATATATGGTTTAATCAAACATAGAGATGGTTTAATCAAACATGTAAGGTCATTGAAAACAAATATCCTGTCCGGATACCACTTTTTGGTCACTTGTATACTTCTGTATGTATATATATATATATATATATATATATATATATATATATATTTTTTTTCTCATATTTTGATTTATATATTCCTCATATTTAGATTTTTATATATATGAAGAGTTCAGATGCAAAAGCCTCTAAATGCCATCTGAAATTTTCTTCTAAAATTATCATTTTTATCAAGCTTGCCTTGTATATTTAAATTCAGTAATTTCACTTAAATGACAATTAATGGGTATTTTTTCTTGCCATTTAAGTGAAATTAAATATACGAGCTTGATAAAAATGATCATTTTAGAAGAAAATTTCAGATGGCATTTAGAGGCTTTTGCATCTGAACTCTTCATATATAATCAAAATATGAGGAATATATATATATATATGTACATACAATTGTTTTTAGATAAATATTTACAGTTGTGGTCTCTTGTGGAATTTACTCTTGTAGTCATGATGCTTTAATAGTCTATTTGACCTTCATCACAGTGATCATGTTAAGATGCCGGTGTTGGATTGCTTGTCCATCGTGGTCTGTCACGCCGTGGTGCCGCTACTGCTGGGCCTTCTTTCAGCCTCAGGACATCCACAGACCTTACCCTGCAGACTGGTATGTGAGAAAAAGGAAGACTGTACAAATACTCCTAGATGAACACTGATGTACATGATGATTTCCTGGAAAGGAAATGGCCATATTGCCTAAACATATTACATATTAGTTTCTAAACTGAAAATGTATTCAAAATGCTTAATCTTAAAGTATGATGTTACAGTTGTTACCTGAAGGGTTAGTTCACCCAAATATTTAAATTCTGTCATCATTTACCTGTATGAGTTTCTTTCTTCTGCTAAACACTAAAGAAGGTATTTTGAAGAATGTTGGTAATAAAACTGCTTGATTATTATAGTAGGGGAAAAATACTATGGATGTCAATGGCTACCGTCAACTTTCTGGTTATCAACATTCTTCAAACTATCTTCTTTTGTGTTCAGCAGAAGAAATAAACTTGTACAGGTTTGGAACAACTTGAGGGCGAGTAAATGATGGCAACATTTTCATTTTTGGGTGAACTATCGCTTTGACAAGCTATTTTTACTCACCCTGAACTTAAAAAAATATTTGTAATCTGACGGATTTAGAAGGATTTAGACATTTTAAATATTATTTTTGAATTGACTTTAGATGTTACCACATGAAGGACATTTTAGGTTACTTGACTAAACATTTTTACTATGTATAGGCTATGAATTATATTCAGCAAACCACAAGTGGGCTAAATGTTCTTGTTCATCTATTTTTGATGTTCTCCATGTGCTTAGCAAGTGAAAAGATTAATATGAACTGTAGTGGAAATATTGAGTCACATCATCATGTTACTATTTAAATTTTTTCCATTTTTTAAGAAGAATCTAAATGAGTCTTTCCTTCTCTTTTCTGTCTCTCTCCACATCGCCAGATCCAAAGCACGGCTCTGTGCAACAGCTGTCAGCTCTCCACCGTACCAGATCATTTACCACATGAAATTGAGGAGATCTTCTTAGACAATAACCTTATGTTAAACCTTCAAGATGGTTGTCTCTCTAGGTATCCTTTTCTACGGATGCTGAGCTGTGCCAACAATCGACTAATGACAGTGGAAGAGAACGTTTTCTCTGAATCGCCTCTGTTAGAAAACCTCGATTTAGCGAACAATGAGCTTTATAAAGGACACAAGCAGGTGGCCAAGTCCTTGAGCTCTCTATCCAAACTAAAGACGCTTGATCTTTCGGGTAATGGTCTCTCGGAGGACATGGTGTCTGTGCTGTTACAGAATCTGTCCTCGCTTGAGTCTCTATACTTGTCCCGGAATGCCATGCTGAGGCTGGATGAGTCAACATTCAGAAGCCTTCATCAGCTTAAGGAGCTGAACGTCGAGAGAAATTTGTTGTTTGAGATCAGTGGAGCATTTGATCACATGAAAAAACTCCAGAGGTTGAACCTGGCCTTCAACTGCTTGCCATGTTTGGTCAACTTTGAGATGACCCAACTGCTGGTCCTAAACGCCAGCCACAATTCCATTGAATGGTTCATAACCAATCAGAATCTGAATGAGACCTTTCAGCTGGTCACGTTGGATCTATCTGACAACCATTTGCTGTTCTTTCCATTCCTTCCAACACTCAACCGAATAAGAACTTTGTTGTTGTCCAATAATCGAGTTGGTTTTTACCAACACTTTGCAAATAACACATCTTCAAACTGGACGACTAAGGTTGAGTACTACAATTTGGGGCAAAATGTGAGCAACATCACAGTGGAGCTCTGGAATGAGAGCCTTCACGGTGATCTTTCTTCAGTGGAGCTCCTGGACCTAAGTGAAAACAAGGTGAACTATTTCCCCCAAGGATTCATTCAACAGATGCCACATCTTTACTGGCTGAGGCTGAGAAGTAACTGTTTGCAGTCCTTTAGTTTGACGACTGAAGAGTTGCCAGACACCCTCTACGAACTGGACGTGAGCCGAAACAGGTTAACCGAGCTAAAAGCAAGCCAACGCTCCATTAGTGAGCTAAATAATCTCACGCATTTGAATCTGAGTACAAATGACCTTCAGAACCTTCAACCTAGGATATTTGCTAGCCTACCAAATCTTAGCACACTAGATCTCAGTCACAACGCAGTGGACGTGTGTTACTTGCCAAACTACACAAGTTCCTCAGGATGTGTTGTGTGGTCCAACATGGTTTCCCTAAAACAGCTTTATCTTGCCGACTGTAGCATTCAAAACATTCCGTCTTCAGCGTTCAAGGGCACGCCGCTAACTCATCTTGAACTTTCCAACAATCCAGACCTACACCTTAAACAGAAATCTCTGGAAGGTCTCGCAAACACTTTACAGCATTTGGGACTTGGTAATACCGGTCTTCAAAACTTTGACTTTTCTACGTACAGCCATTTGAAGTCATTAAACATCTGTAGAAACTCACTACTAGAACTTCCCGAATCTCTAATGGCATTGAACCTGAAACTTCTGGACTTGAGGGATAACATGTTGACAACCATCCAGTCCCAACATGCTAGCATGTTAGCTCAAAGACTGCACACTGTTTATATGAATGGAAATGCATTCAACTGTTGCCATTTAGACTGGTACAGGACCTTCGGGGAGAATAAATACATCACTGTTGTAGATCACTCCGAGATTACTTGTTTGGACTTAAACCACAGACGTCACAATATCGTCCTTTTGGACGCCGTCCACTGTGGTGGTACCAGTAATGAGGAGTCTGTTGTGTGGTACATCCTACTCTTTGTAACAGTCAGTGTTTCCATCATGGGTATTTCTATCATTTACATGCTCACCTTTAGGCCAAGAATGTTGCCTCGCGCTATTAAAAAGAGATGCTGGAGGCCTACTTCCTACACTGAAAAAAATGACTTTGTGGGGTGGTAAAATCTATTACATAAATTCATGTAATTTATACATTGTAAAATCAAGATTAAGTTGGAACTATAATTTTTTGAGTAAAATTTACACCATTTATTCATGTAATAACTTAACTGAGAAGAAAGAGTACATTTTATTATATATTTACAAATAGTATTTAATGCTTTATAGTCACACCACATTCACCTAAAAATACTAAGTAAAGTTTAATCTGAAAAGCAAAGTGCGTTTGAATCCGCGCGCGTTTTTTCTTTTTTTTACTACAAGATCCCACTTGTTCAGTTGTGGCAGAGACGGTTGGTTTGGGATGTCGCTTTTACATGGCTGACTTATTTTCGGTAAGTTTTGACTTTTCTATTCTATATTTTATGATAACAACTGTGTTCATTTTGATGGTTTGATTATTCCATAGCCGTTACGGTTCAAAATTAACTGAACATGAGTTTTAATCACAATAACGTTAACGTTAGCTAAGCGCCGCCATTATCCACTTCTATGAGACTGGTGGTTAGTCAAAAATAGAGGGGATTAAATATAGTTAGAAATGTTTTTGGAGAAAAAGTCACCCAGTTTGGTTAACTTCAGAGTAATTTAATGTTAGCTGGCCGTGATTAAGCTCAAACTGTCATGTTACGCGTTCTGTAAGGAAATCGTAACGTTAACGTGCTGCTGTGCGTGTCCTAGGTAACCTAATGTTAGCCTTATTTAAATGCGTCTAACGTTAGTCGTTTTTATATCCACTGAAAATTTCGCAGCAAGTAATTTATCAAAGCTAGTCTGCACCAAAGAAGGACAGTTTGGTAAAATGTAGTATCAGCAGCTGAACTTGGATACCATTTAAACATTGATGTGTAGCAAGTGCCTGTATGATGTCAGCCATTTTATTTTAGCGAGCTAACGGTATGAATGTCCGGTCACATTTTTAATGAAAATAAAATGTAATGTTTTTAAAACCTAACTTTAGACCACAGCCTTTAAGGCTATAGTGATGTTGGGCTAACGGCAAGCCCCTCGCCTCGTTGCCATGCCAATTGTCAGGTTCAAACTCTTCACAACAAACTCAATGCTGTATTAAAAGGCATTAAAACACAATGTAAATGAAAACTCAATGCAACCATTTGTTTCTCTCAACAGGTAACAGAACAGAACATCAGTGCATTGTGATATCAGTGACTGGTCTGACGTGGTAACATTAGTTTCATACAGGCAAGTAGAAATATTTGTAACAATAGCCTACTATAATATATTGCTGCTATTATTTTTCCCTGTTCTTTATTGTGTAATGTAATATGAATTGTAAAAATTGTAAATACATTTGCCATTAACTTTTAAAGTATTATTTTAACATCACAAATTGTGTCTGTTCTTTTACAGGGTACAGGTGTTCTCAGGAGGAACCAATACAGTGGACAACAGGCTAGTTGCACTTGGCCGCCACGTTGGATTTCCACATCAGCGAGTGTGCGGTTAGACATTTCCAGTTTCGCCCGGTGCAGGGAGCCGGAGAAAGCCGAAAATGATCTCTTACAGTTATAGAATCAATTATATCCCTTAAAATACTACTAAGATATATGTTACTATCACACGAGCAAATGGCAATTAAATGCAAGGATGCAAAGTCAGACTAAGGAATGAAATACAACTGTTCACGAACAGAAGATTGTTCATGCGATATTGTATGCAAACAACTCTAATCGTAGTTGTATTTCTGTATTTACAGAAGGCATAATTGTCATTGCGTATGCAGCATGAGTCCAAGACAATCTTCTGTTCGTGAACAGTTGTATTTCATTCCTTAATCTGACTTTGCATCCATGCATTTAATTGCCATTTGCTCGTGTGATAGTAATATATATCTTAGTAGTATTTTAAGGGATATAATTGATTCTATAACTATAAGAGATCATTTTCGGCTTTCTCCGGCTCCCTGCACCGGGCGAAACCGGAAATGTCTAACCGCACACTCGCTGATGTGGAAATCCAACATGGCGGCCAAGTGCAACTAGCCTACTGAGGGAAGAAGAGAGATTGACGCATTTCAACACAGCTGTATTAGGGAGAAACAGTAGGCCTCTTATGTTATGAGATGGTCTTGACAATTTGCAGTTTCAGGTCATCAAACGGTTTAGACCTCTTAAAACATTATAGATTGAAACATGTACACACTGGTCAAGGCTGATCACTGCCCTGCTTGTACTCAGATTGTCCTTGTTCATTTAAAGGTTGGGGTGCTCTTCGCACACATTTGTCCATATCATACACAAACTGAACAGTCAGGGCAAGTTGTGTCATTTGTATTGTGCATTTTATTTTGTCATTTTATTTATGTCATAGTTATTGTAAATTATCAGAGAGGTTACTGAATGTACCTTAATTACTAATCAGTTGATGTGAAGATTACTGATTTAATGGTTTATTGTGAATCTTGACATAATAAACTGTTCAACTGTACTGTATTTAATTGTGATTTGTAATAAAAGTATTTGATGCAGAGAAAAGTATTACATTTATTTGGTAACACTTAAAAAAAGCAACATTTACATAATAATATTGAGTAATATAAATTCATTAAACTAAGTAATTAAAAATGTGAAATGTACAGACATTATAAAATCTACTTAATTACTTCATAACAGTAAATATTACAGATTTATAAAATTTACTTGATATTTTAAAAGCATCAAGTTTAAATTTACTTAATTACTTTTAATAAATACAACCTGCTAAGTTAGATATAATTAAGTAACATTTACTTAATGTCTTCACAAATGTTACATTTAGAGTTAAGTACATTTTACTTGATACTGGCAAGTAAGATTTACTTGATATCACAGCAGTAAAATTTACCTAGAAAAAGTGAGTGCAAATTGTTACAATGATTTTATCAAGTAAATCCTACAAGTTGTTTTTATCAGTGTATTGAGAAACATGCTATTGTAAAATGAATGAATGTCTCTGTAAAATAAGGGGCTAACATGCAAATATGCTGTTAAAGATTGCTACTTTCAGACAACGGGACATAACAAAAGAGAAATGTGATATTAATGTGAAAGATTTAGGCCATATTGGTCTGTAAGCATGTGAATGTATTTCATTTTATCTTCATTTAAATGCATGAAAAGTCTGGCAATTAAACTTTAAGTCATTTTGCTTTATATTTGAATTTATTCATTTGGCAAAAGATGGATTGATTGAAAACAGCTTGCAGTACATTAGACATGTTATTAGTATATGTGTTTCTTGGCAATTGAACCCATGACCTTGGCCTTTCTACTGCTTTTTATATTGAATGAATTAATTGATAAAACAAGTTCCCCAATCACATATTGATGTGCTATAGGGTTAAATTTCAAATCAGGGCTGAAACACCACAGACATTGTAAGTGGTTGATCAATATAGGGTTTTCAATGGAACATGATCATATGGTTACCTTGAATATTGAATATTTTATCTCCTTGTGTTAAATACATAAACCTTTCACAAAACATGCCTGTAAAAGGACCATACACGACTACTAATATGAATTTAACACAAGTTATGGTCATATTTCAAGTCACAGCTTATATAAAGCTATTTTAACGTTTTGTTCTCATTTTGATTTTGACTATTATTATAATGGTTCTTCTAAATAACTAAATTAAGTAAGCACTATGCACATGATGTTATGATAACTATTATAAAATCTTTTTCACATTATGCTTACAGTATATAGCCAACAGCCTGCTTGAAGTTTACTTGCAATTTGGCACTTGTATTTTTTTTAAAAAAAATTATTGACTTGCATTTGTTTTGGGAATCACCTACTACAAGAGTGGTCTTCATATGTGCTTTTTATTGTATAACAATAAAAGTCAGATTTGTGTGTGTGCATGTAGGTTCGCAGTAGTTGCGCGTTAAGAACAAGTGCTAAAAGTAGCAAAGGAAACATGAAATTTCCTGTTTTGCTAAGACCTGTAGCAACTGCCCAGCTCTCGGTATCATAGAGGGGGGTGGCGGTGGTGTGGTTTTGCTCCATGCCGAGTTCTCAGAGGCAGTTTCAGCAGGATGTAAAGGATCGCTATTGTGTTATTTTTTTATCTGAAATATTACCCTAGCAGTTCAGTCATTTATGTGATTAGATTCTTTTATAATGTGTATGAAAAATATACAAAAATGATTCATGTATTTTATATCATGTATTATTAAAAACTATAAAATATATAATTAATAAAAAATAATAATAATAAAATATATATATATTTATATGATTTGAAAATGCATAACAGACTATTGTATAACTAAACTAGGAGATGCTAAAGTACAAAATAAAGGTGATCATGTGGCCACAGTGAGTGTCCACATTGACCAATGCAAGGATTTATTGTGCGACTTCTCACTGCAGGGATCATCAGGGTTAGACCACAAAATATAAACCACGCTGACTAGCACATCAGCCTACGTGGGATTTCTCATGATTCTGTGGCACAAATTGTGTGACAAGAAGACAAAAGGAAAGCTAAATGTCAGTCAGGCAGTGAGCATGGGAACCTGGCAGTGTGTGTGTGTGTTGTATAGACTGAGAGCGATGTGCGCATGTTAACCAGAGTGTAACCAGAATACCGCTGTGGTGTTTTCTTAGGTCATGGCGGTTTGAACAGAGAATGAGCGAGAAAAAGAGAAACTAGGGAGCATAGTCACAGGCATGGGCTCAGAGGCACATCTGTCATAGTTTGGATCAAAGTCAGTCCTGAAAACTCTTTAGAAATGGGTTGGGGGAAGTAGGAGTAATATAACGTCATTATTTAAAGTAAGAGTAAAAGATGAATTGTTGTCAGAATTTTCTCCAAAGAGTAATACACTTAAAAAAGAATTATGTTTAACCAAAAAAATAAAATTAACCAATGTGCAGTTTTCCTCTGAGAGAATATGAAACTACTTTGATTGAAGTTTGGTATGAGAAAGCAAACATTAAAAGGATGTTACTGCTTCATTTTGTCATACTGGCAATGTTTTTGTATTTCATTTTCATTATGAATCATTATTTTGCAAAGGCAAATCACGTGATGTGGTTGAATGTGGTATGGTGATGTGTCCATTAAAACCAACCCTCAAAGAACCCAGTGATTTGATATTTGAATGAGGAACTGGACTAATTAAAATATACAAGAAATAAACGCACACTTTCGGATTCATACCAGTGGTTATGTCATTATGGTGAACAAAATCAATCTTATCTATCTATATCTATCTATCTCTATCTATCTATCTATCTATCTATCTATCTATCTATCTATCTATCTATCTATCTATCTATCTTATCTATCTATCTATCTATCTATCTATCTATCTATCTATCTATCTATCTATCTATCTATCTATCTATCTATCTATCTATCTATCTATCTATCTATCTATCTATCTATCTATCTATCTATCTATCTATCTATCTATCTATCTATCTATCTATCTATCTATCTATCTATCTATCTATCTATCTATCTATCTATCTATCTATCTATCTATCTATCTATCTATCTATCTATCTATCTATCTATCTATCTATCTACTATCTATCTATCTATCTATCTATCTATCTATCTATCTATCTATCTATCTATCTATCTATCTATCTATCTATCTATCTATCTATCTATCTATCTATCTATCTATCTATCTATCTATCTATCTATCTATCTATCTATCTATCTATCTATCTATCTATCTATCTATCTATCTATCTATCTATCTATCTAAATATGTTGTTGTTTTTTGGACATAAACCATTATATTATTAAAGTATGCTGGAGTACCATCTAAATATATGGTAACTATTCATTTATATCATAGCCTAGGCCTAGATATACTCTTGTGAAGCCACAATCATTTTTGTAAAAGTTTTGAGCCTTAAAGATCAAGGATTTTTAACTTATAAAGTCCAAAGGACTCCCAAAAATAAAAATCTATAAGTAGCAAATTACATTACAGAGGTTGAAATAGTCTTTTTTCCCCTGTATTTTGACAGCCTATCTGAGTGAAACGACTTCACGAACAAGAAAAAATGTAGGGTGGGACAAGTGCTGCAGGGATGATGTATTTGTAGGCCAACACCCAGAAACGAGTTAGCATTTTATCACTTCCTGTTTCTTCTTCCCTAAGTCACTTTTTTTAATGGGATTTGGTTTGAAACGTGATTATAAGGTCTGTGGTTAAAACAAGCTCAAGATGTTTTCATGTTTTATTCTATGAAATAGAATGAAAAGAAATGAAATTCCAGAAATGAAAACACACATCAGTAATAGTCCACTCGTGTTTCCCCCCCAAAGCTTTTACGTGTCTTAAAAAAGGCGGTTGCTAATAAGTTGCTAAATGGGACTACAGATGTTGACGGGGAAGTCGTCCTCAAACGTCCTCACAACGAACATCTACACTCCACTTTCACAGCCTCGTTGTGTTTATAATGGTGCTCTTGCAAACTATTCTAACTCACACTTTTAGGGGAAATGTTAACTTTTTTTTATAAAGACTGAAAGAGTTTGAAGCTTGGTGGTGGTGACTTTTAAGTCGAGCGACCATGGTGTAAGCTAATAGTCTAAGGTTAGCTTTTTATTTCTGGCTAGTGAGTTGTTTCTCACTATCAAACTTTTGATGGTCACAGAGCTTATTTTTTGTGATAACTCAAAATATCCTTTTGGGTTTTTGTTGAGGGAACCAGTACCAGTGTGATGCTAACTTCCGGGTTGGCCTACAAAAATAGTAATTACTAGCACTCCATTGATTGGATTGTTGGGTCATTGTGGTTTGCTATTGGTCGATCTAATGTGAGTGACAGGTTGTCCCGCCCTCACTCCACCAAACGCATCAACAGAGAAGTTACTGCAAGAGGGAGGGGGAAGTTATTTTATTTAATAAGAAATTATTGCAATAGCATGCATTTAAAATAAGGAGCCAGAAAAACTGTGGCCTAACACATACTGAAATATTCGATAAAAAAAGAAGTGTCAGTTTTAATTTAATGGTGACTTTAACATTTTTCTGATTTGATTTGTTTAATGCAGAAGCAGAAAGAAGCACTTCACAGGTCAGCTCTCACATTGCTGTTTTCGGGAAGGAACTGAACATACCCTCTCGGCATGTGAGGCTGAGTAACGGACAGCAAGTGTTAACGCCTGCTGAGCCACAACAGCACAGGAAGTCAACAGCCTGTTTAGCACAACTTCCTCTTAACCCTCCCCTCGCTGACCATCCACGCACTGTTTACACAAGACAAGAGCAACACCAACACAAACACAAACACATGAGCTCTGTCATCCTCACATACAGCAAGTCATAAAAAACAACATGTTATATGTATAACGACGCATAATTTTATTGAACAACGAGGATCGAGTTATGTTTTGATTATTTTTACTCTGTTCAATGAAGACAAGTATGTTAAAAAATAGGCTACCTATACAGGCAAACAGGTAACTTAACTGTTACATTTAAGAATTTTACTGTATGATTTAATGCATATAATGACTATTTGTGTAACTTTAAGGCACTTTCCGATTCAAAAAGGTTCATTTAGAAACCTAAAACGATTAACGTTACCGAGTGAAAAGCCTGACCTCTACTGACATTTGAGAGAACAGTCATTTATATTTCAACAATGTTGTGTGTGTGAAATAGCTTACTACTGCATTTAAATCTAGAAAATAGTATGTGAAACAGTGTTATGCAACCATAAAATGTTACATTGGTAATTGTTATCCTCATGTTTTGTCAGAAAGTGGCGTCCAGTTGAAATCTTTTAAATAAAAACTGACATTTTGCGCATTAAACCCATTTTTTGTTCCTTTCTTTATTGAATGTCTTAACATTCTTATAAGATAGTTAGCATGTCACCTGTATACTGTATACTGCAGAAATAGTTCAAATTAGTATCCTATTCCAAACATGAAATGAACAGCAATAGCAAACATGAAACAGTGTGCATGAAACTAGACAATTCAGAATCAAAACACAGAAGAGTAAAAAGTCTGCACGTTTTTATTATATAATGAAAACATGTTATAAATCTATGACAGTAGGCTAATCAGAATTTAAGCAGTTAGATAACCTGTGCTTTTGTAGTTATAAATTTAAACATAGAAAATTGCTTTTATTAGATAGAGGATGGCATAATTGTGTAAAATTAGCACTCATCTTTTTTTGCTTTAAAAAATTTAAAAACATCAACCTCAAGACGATTGTAAGGCACATGGGTATAAAAAAGCAGTTATCAGTAAAGAGATTTTGTTTGTATCATGAAATTAATTACTGGATCATAATTGGATGTATCCTTACCATGCGCTTTTTGAAAACTGCATGAATGAAAAGGACAGTTTCATAATTCATAACAGGAAAGGCTGTCTGCGTGCAAATAAAGCATTTTCTTTGTGTGCTCAAACTTTTAACACAATGAAGAGAAATGTAAACTGCAGAAGATAATAATTGTGTCCCATGTCAGCTACGATGTGGCTGCATAACCCTGAAAATAAATTATGGCATAGGCTATTCATATCTCCACTTCTACAGGATTTGCTTTGAAATGTTCTAGAACATAATAAGAGTTCATGTACATAATGGAAGCCACTTTAAAATTCATAAAAAAGACAAATCAGTCTTAATACTTTCTTGTTGTAAACACATGTAAAAACTTAAAATAATAAGTCACTCTTGGAGTTTTTGTATAATAATAAGGCATGTTGGCAGTAAACATGTCACATCAAAAGCATTTAAAAAATAATCCTGCATTAATTCATTTGTAAACAGTCTTCCGGTTAGAACCTCTTCCCATACTGGGACTGCAAGACGTCACATCCAATGAAATACTGTTGCATATGAGCAGCACAAGATGTCTTGTTTGCATATACGGTACACAGCACAGCTGGATTACACTATACCGATCCGTTTTGGTTCCAACAACACTCGTTTTCTTTTAATTTAGTAGCTCCAAATAGGTAATGGGCACTTTTCCCTTCTGAGTCCCACGTTCCCCCATCAGCCAATCAGAGTCCATGCCTGGAACGCTGCTCACCATGATCACCTGAAAGAAAAGGACATGCTATGCCACTAGAAATTCAAACCAAGAAAGTATTATTCAAAATCACTGACACACAAGTGGGCCGCCTACCTCATCGGCCAATAAGGAGAGCTCGTTGCTGCCCGCGGCGTCGTAATCGTACAGCACTCGCGCTTTACGGCTCCCGCTGAAGTTCTGCAGCTCGGTGAAACCTGAAGACGCATTGCCTGTGGTGGAAGGAAGAGGGCCTGACAGTGGCAGGATGGGTACAGAGACACTGGCCCCGCCGCTGGCCGTCGACTGGTTGTTATTGAAGAAGTCGAGGAGCTGGAGGGAAAATTCAGGTGAGAGAGAGAAGAGAGAGGAAGAGAGAGAGATCGAAGGAGAAGCAGAGAGGATGGAGAGAGGAGAGAGAGAGGAGAGAAGAGAGAGAGAGAGAGGAAGAAGAGGAGAGAGAGGAGAGTATTCTAGGTGGAGAAGTGTGCAAAGGAACACTCCACCGTTTTTTGAAATAGGGCTTATTCACATTCTTTCCTACATTTAGATGTGTGCAAATGCATTTTTGTCTCAGTGCATGCATTGTTTTAGTTTGACAGGGTCGGCGCTAGCTTAGCTTAGCACAATGAATGGAATCCTTTGTTGCCAGCTAGCATGTCCTGAGTGAAAGTGATTAAAAAAAATAAACAAACCCACGTAATTACTTCTTGTGGCCTGCGTAAGCAGCACAGGCGAAGCACTGCTGCTTAGGCGAAGCACTGCTAATTGGGCGCAGAGATATCATGCAACACATGAAATCCCACAGTAGCAGTGCTTCGCCTAAGCAGCAGTGCTTCGCTTGTGCTTCCCCCTAATATAGTCCCAAGTCACAATATGTGCTTAGGAAATCGCCTAGTGTTAATTTGCATTGCTATTTGTACTTGTTGTGAATACGCAGGCCACAAGAAGTAATTACGTGGGTTTGTTTATTTTTTTTAATCACTTTACTCAGGACATGCTAGCTGGCAACAAAGGATTCCATTCATTGTGCTAAGCTAAGCTAGCGCCGACCCTGTCAAACTAAAACAATGCATGCACTGAGACAAAAATGCATTTGCACACATATCTAAATGTAGGAAAGAATGTGAATAAGCCCTATTTCAAAAAACGGTGGAGTGTTCCTTTAAATAATAATTAAAATGATTCTAAAACAGAAAAAAAAATACTGATTATGTCTTACTTTCCCAACTGCTTTTGGAGGTCCACCATGTACTGGTAACACTGGGCGTAATACGTCATCTGAGCCTCCACAAAGTCATTTAGACAGCGGAGATGATGGGCCTGGAGAAGAAAGAAGGTTGGGAGAGAGATGATATGGTCAGACATTGTGTTTTTCGAGTAAAATTGAGGGCTTGTGAGATGTGGATTGGCAGGCGGCCCAGTGAGCGACAGGTTTTCAGATGAGAGCTCACATGTGTACTGCTGATTCCTTCCAGAAGAAGCCTGGTGATTTCTGCCTGTCTGTCAAACTCACTCTGTGTCATCTTCAGATCCTGCTCGGCCTGAAAGAGAGTGAGAGAAATAGTCAAGGAATGTTTTACCTTCTCAGCTTAAAGTCGGCATAAAACGGAAGTTGCGATAGTCTATTCTTCCCTATTGCGACGTATATCCGAGTGAAAAGGCTTTTCGAACAAGGAAAAATGTAGTGCGGGAATTGATATTATCAAGTATACGAATATGCATTTTTTATAAAACAGTAGGTGCAAAATACCTGGATGACATTCTGCTTCTGCTGAGTTTATGAAGTGATTACAATACGAGGCAATAAGTGAATTTTGATGCAGTAATGCCCAGTGTTGTTAATAAAACTGTTAAAAATAGTTTTTGGTAATTGTAATAAAGCTGATATTAAATTAAATATAATATAAATATTAGTTTAAAAGCACAAAATTATCTTAAAATGAAAACTGGACATATACATATTTAAAAAAAAATTAAATATGAAGAAGTAATATAATAGTATGGGCATATAATACTGGTATGAGCATTATAATAATAAATGAAGAAAGCTTCATGCAAGATCCTTTGAGTGTTTTGATTAGACATCAGGCATTGAGGAATCATACATTACACCAGAAACATATTTGGAAATAATTGGAAATTACAGGCAAAGAAAAAGCCGTGTAAACACAGGCAATACTGCCTGCCTAACTGATCCACAATTTCCAGTTTTTTTACTGAAAAGAGAAACTCATCACGACACAGACTGCAGTTTTCACGTTAGCGCCAAGATTCACAGATGATCCAAAATGGCCGAACATTCTCCTTACCTTTGTCACTTCCTCAGCCCACATCTGCACAGCATTTGAAAACAGCAAGAATATATTTAGAGATAAAACTGAGGATTAACACTTAAACATCTACACAGACTACAGCCACAACAGCAGCTAGCATCACTGAGGAAAATTTAGCATGATACCACCAAAATACCAGTTACTATAGTCGTTGTGACTAAAACAAAAAAAAAATGCATGTGGTTTCTTTCAAACAGACACTTTCAGAGTCATTTTAATTTTTTATTTTGACTACAGTGATGCTATTACCAAGTTAACAGTTTTATTATGCTGACAAGAATCATAATACGGGATTTTGTCAAACTATGGTTAGCATAATTAAATTGCAACACAAATCACAGCTGTCGCAGGGAACGTGAACTATTTGCAGCAATTGACTAAGAATTACTTGCTCACTTCACTGTATCGACGCAAAACTAAACACTTCCCATTTTGGAAGAGGGCAGCTGTTTGTTTGGGTACTAATGTGTGTATGTGGGTGTATATGTGTGTAGGTTGAGTGCTGGACATGAAGAGACAATCTTGAAGCACTTCTTTACTTCTCTTGTGAAACTGGGGCCAAGTGCGAAGAGGAGTTTTGAAATGTCATCACGATGTTGAGCAAACATGGATATCCTCTTTCCAAACTCTATATGCACAAAAAAAGGAACCTGGAAACACACACACTGCTAATATCCGGGACAAAAGAGCTTAATCAACAACTTAAAGAGGAACTAGCATGTCTTAAAGGTGGCTCTTCTAAAGCAGAGTGGAACTTGGCACTGGAGAGAAACACACGCAGACCAACCTTTAGCCACTTTACATGGAGAAAATTCACCATGAAGGAGAAATTGGCAACATAGCCAGCGTCCCCTGGTGGAGGGGTAGATCCGAGAGGCTTTCGTGTGCCGACACAAAAACAAGAGACAGTGCAGAGCTGCGTTTAGTGCCATCTCTGATTACTAGTTTCTGGGCTGTAGCTTAAATTTCCAGTAGGATATTCTGGGACATTACATCATATTTTTAACCATTTTAACTTGTGTAGAAGCAATAATAACTCACCAGAGCTCTGGCATCAGCCATTTTGGCTTTCTTTAGCTTGGTCTTTGCGGCATCAAGGTCCAGTCTTTTGTTCTGAAGCAGTTTACGCTCTTTCTGTAAAGAAGCAGAATAGTTTGTTTTGTTAAAGTTGGCATGAAATGATGCACGGATAAATCATTTATGTATAGCGCAAACTGCAATATTCCATAAAAAAAGGAATTTAAAGTTAAATTTGCACTGTTAAAAACTCTCTGATATTCTTTAAGCTAAACCTGTTTATAGCTTCACACATTTGGATGGTTTTTAATTCATTATTATTATTATTATTATTTTCAATGGCAAAAAAACAACATTAAACCCAATTGAGAACTATTATTAACCTTTAAAAATTACCTTTTGTATTTATATATAGAAAAATAAATTTATTTTTATGTTTATCAATGTGATGCAAAGCAGAAATGTTCATGATCCTTCAAAATGCTGATTTGCAGATCAATAAACATTTATTATTATTATCAATGTTGAATACAGTTGTGCTGCTTAATATTTTGATGGAAACATGTTATATTTTTGAGGTGTAGGCTATATAGCCACGTTTCTAAATAATATCCACCTTATTTTTCCAACACAAAAGTAAGCTATTTTCTGTCACGTGTGAGACTTTTAATTCATTAGTCGCTATATGGAAATAAGAATTAAAAAGTGCAGTAAATGGCAAAAAATTGTGCTACAGACCAGTGTGTTTATAATAATTATATAATAATTAATTATTTATAATAATAATTACAATACATTAAAATAATACTGTAAGTAATAACAGTGTGCAATATCAAGCAGTTTTGTACACCTAAAAATAACCAAAGCTGATTATGTCGGACACATTCAATTTACAAATGGCCTCGGTCGCACTTATGTGAAAAATAAGGTGGGTCTGTTTCAAAAATCAGTGTTTCAGTTATTAGGGTTGCCTGATCTTACCAATATAGTCTTGAAGTCTCCTTCTAAAAAGTTGCGAAAAGGCGTGAGGAAATTGATGGCAGAGCTCTGAATGAACTCTCGCTCCGCTCCTCCGATCTGCTTCTCCGTCTCGCCACACTTAATCAGAGTGTTTCCTGTAGACAGAAATGGACCAACTGTACATTATACTAATTCAATATCATCCACATGATTTGGTACTATGGGTACTGTGGGTTATCCACTATGCTGCATGTGTGTTTGGTGCTTACCATAGGCTGTTCCAGGCCCAGATTCATTCCCAGAGTCGATCATGGATTGCCCCAGAAGCTCATGGTTGTTCATCCGTGTTGGGGCCTTCTTGTCTAGTTTTTCATAGAAGAATTCTTCTATTCTGACATCTGAAAATGCAGATAGTATGAATAACAGTACAATACAAAAACCTATGTTATAGATTAACACACTATACTATTGATCAATGCCACATCAGATTTATATATATTCTATTATATATAGACTAATTTCAATATTAACGAGTAAAAAGGCTGTAGTTTTTGTAGTGTACACTATTTACTGTAAAAAGTGGTAAACTGTTACCTTATGGAGCTAGTTCTACTTGATCATTTATAGAATGTGGTAACCCAGACCCCAACCCCAATGGACCCCATTGACTCCGTAGTATTTTTTTTCCTACTATGGAAGTCAATGGGGCCATCAACTGTTTGGTTACCGAAATTTTTCCAAATATTTATTTTGTATTCAGCAGACTAAAGAAATTCATACAGGTTTGGAAAAACTTGAGGGTGAGAGTAAATGACAGAATTTTCATTTTTGAATGAACTATCCCTTTAACTAATGGGACCTTATTGTAATGTGTTACCAGTTTTTTCCCCTTCTTTCCAGACATGACTAATAACAATAATACGGTAATTATATTTAAAAAGTAAAAATATTTCAAATAATTCCCAAATAATTAAAACAATTAAATACTACAGCACCATTGTTGTAACCTTAAAAAGCATTCTCTAAATACAAAAAAGAAGAGTAAAGGAATGTGATTTTCTAGATGTGATTGAGTAGACAGGTGTGCGTGCTAGATCTGTGTTTTGATCAGCTGTTTGTTCCCTCCTGTTGTGTGAGTGTTTTTCTGTCCTGCTGATATTTGAAAGTGGTGTGGCACCATAGTTAGGCTCTAACAGCTGTAGTTATAGTTACAGACTTTCTGACATTTCTGTGAGATTTGAACATGAGGAAATAATAAATATGGAATAAAGCTAATTAATCATCTAATCACTGAATGGTTCTTACTGGGGTTTGGCTGCAGTAACACCTCTGTCTGCTTCAAAATCTTCTCTGTCCATTGTTTAGTGCTTTCAGCTCTGGTGAGGAGATTCTCCAAATGTGCATCCAACTCTGTCTTCTCAGCCTGGCCAAATTTTTCTTCTGTGAACTGTATGTGAAGACACACATATAGTTACACTTACACACACCCAAAAATATATCTAAATACATCAACTGTGTGTATATATATATATATATATATATATATATATATATATATATATATATATATATATATATATATATATATATATATATATATATATATATATATATATATCAGGGTTGCCAACTCTCACGCATCTGGCGTGACGCTCACGCATTCAGCCTCAATCTCACGCTCTCACGCTCACCAAAGAAATCTCACGCTAAATTGGATATTCTTCTGTGCTGTGCGCTGCCTATGACTTTGAACGCGAGTTGAGAGCGTAGCCTACATTTGGACTACGTGCCTGTCTTTTTAGCAAAAAGATACCATTCACTGAATATCTACAGTGGCTTAGGGCGAGGGCGTGAGTTGCTTGAAATCAGCTTTTGACGCGTTCGACTCGAGTTCGAATCCGCCTTTTGCCGAACTCTCTCTTCTCACTTTTCCCAAAACCGAAACCGTGATATGGCTTTGTGCCTTTATAATACAGCACAAGACTGTAATTAAGTAGCCTTCTGTTTGTGCTGCGTGATTTAAAGAAAAGTCCGCACTTTGCTCACGCGATCAGCATGGTAATCAGGTGTTTTCTCCAAAATAAAAGCTTTATTTCTTGCAAGTGAAGAAATTAGGACAAAAGTATTGTAATTTTCCTATACAATAGTGTACGTAAAATATACTTTTGAAATATTCATTTTCATTTATACAGTACATTTATAGGCTATATGGATTTTACGTAATAGGAATAATTATATAAATCATTATTACAATATTATAATAATCGTTTGGCATCCTAAAACAGACTGAGACTCTATATCATAACTAAAAAGATATTTGATCCCTCTTTAATGTCCAGGTACAAGTCAATGCTTTTCCTTTGTTCAATGTCACAGTTCATGGGGCTGAAGCGGTTAAAGCTCTTAAATTTGAGCTCTCAAAGTGCACCAGATTGATGCATTTAACCTTAAAATGTACAAAAATTTCCTGCGGGGGAGCATGCCCCCGAACCCCCCTAGAGGGACAAAAGTCCACACAAAATAGTTTTAAAAAATCCTGTGGGAAAGAACAATAATTTATGAACTTTACTCCAAAAACATTTTATTTTTTAAAAAATCAGTAAAACTGTTAGCCTAATGGCAAATTAAAATTGGACAAACCATACATTGACATGGACAAACCTGCCTAAGGAGGGCCTACAAGACATTGTGTCCAGGGGCCTCTGAACACTTAAACCCCCTTAAAACACTTAAAAATATATATGTGTGTGTGTGTGTGTGTGTGTGTGTGTGTGTGTGTGTGTGTGTGTGTGTGTGTGTGTGTGTGTGTGTGTGTGTGTGTGTGTGTGTGTGTGTGTGTGTGTGTGTGTGTTTACTTAAAAGTATACATTTATACACTAAAAAGTGGGCCAATTTAGTCCCCAATTAAGTAGTATTGAAACAGTTACAGTACACTTACAAGATAGCCTAACTTCTAGTACATTAATAGTATTTTTTTTCCTGGATAAAGTATACTTAAAATAGTACTTGAACTTTACTTATAGGCTATAAAATTAACTTAAAGTATTCTTATTTTTTGGTAAAGGATGGGATCCCAAAAAGAAAAGCCTAGTGTTCAAACTAAAACAAACTTAACAGTTAACCGCAGTTTTCACATCATGGTAGTAAGTCGACATAGGCAGCGTTTTGAGGCATTATTGACGTGTATTTTTTCCGCATCATCAACACATATGACAATCTCTATGATTATGGATAAAAATACTCTCTGTCTAGACAGCTCAGTAGGTTTTAAGACACAGCCTTAGTGTTTTTGTGCTGAGCTCTGCCGGATTAAACTCTACTTTAGCCCGTTAGCGTTAGCCTCACAAACTGAATCTGGACAAATGTGAAAAATGTGAAAGAGTGTATTCTGACCATATGAGAGTATGCATGTCTAATCGACATTACAGAGCCTTTGATGTTTGCCTTTGCCATGAAATCAAGAAATAATGACATTTCACTGCTAAATCGATTAACAAACCCGATTTAGAGCACGAGAGAGAAATAGAGGCCCTGAATAAGAGAGAAAGAAAGATACAGAAATACACCATTGGAAATCTCTTAAAGCGACTTGACGTCCAAAATGGCAGTGTTTAGGATAAAAGTGTTGAAATAAAACCTAAATAAAAACTTTACGCATCTTTACAGCGAATCTGAATCTTCACTTACTTGCACCGCCCGACTGAATAAAGTACCAGCATCCGCTGCCAGTCTTTTCACGTTAAAATCCATCTGTAACTTTTCAATATAAAACTATATATTAAAAGAGTGTGCACGTCAGGATTGTGTAAATAAACGTGTTGACATCAATGTCAGCCTTTATTACACCGGCCGGGATTTTTTGTGTGAAAGTATGACTGAAGCAACAGCCGGAGAAGAGGAAGATCCACCCACGGATCTGATTACTGCGAGCACAGAATCGGACCTGGACCTCGAGAAGTGTCCGGTATAACCGAATGGGTCCAATTGTGTGCACCTTCATCGTTATACACTCCGGAACGCTTTCGGGACTTCAAACGGAAGCATTTTCAGCAACATATTATGTTGCTTAGAGACCGTGATATTTTGTTTTAAGGCCCAGCCTCAGCCTGCCATATGAGTCAGGCTTGTTGCCTAGGTTTGTAGGAAGTTTTGAGTGTGTTTTCACACGTGAAGATGTCATGCTGTGATTTTACTCTTTCAGTTTTTAAAACTTTAATCAGGTTGTGTTCTGTGCTGTCACATATTTATTTGTGCATATAGCGCCCTCTACGGGTCAAAGAAAGTTGAATCCAAGCGATATCTATCTATCTATCTATCTATCTATCTATCTATCTATCTATCTATCTATCTATCTATCTATCTATCTATCTATCTATCTATCTATCTATCTATCTATCTATCCATCCATCCATCCATCCATCCATCCATCCATCCATCCATCCATCCATCCATCCATCCATCCATCCATCCATCCATCCATCCATCCATCCATCCATCCATCCATCTGGCGAAAAATTAGAGGCTATAATGTGCTAGTACTTGGCCTTTATAACTATTAGTTATTTTTTTCAGGGTGAATAGAAAAATTACTCTGTGGAATAATTTTCTGTCGTTGCATAAGTTATCACCACTAGATGGCAGCATGTAGCATCAGTACGGTTCTGCAATATATGGGTTCTGCTCACCTGGGTAGATCAAGGAGGGTATTGACTTTTGGCATACTTCAAATAAAATAAATCACTCCATATTAAATTTCAACTTTATTTAAAGATGTTAATATTGAACCCCAAATATATATATTTGTATTTGACTGGGGCTTGTTATCAAACATGAAGGTACATTTTAACTGAAAGGTTTTGTTCTTTTTTTTGGACATTTTTTCCATAAAATTCAGGTCAGGCAAGCTATAAAATAATTAAATGAGGCAACTTGTCACGTTTTTTAATAGCTAGCCTACTATTATTTTACAATTTATTAATTAGGCCTATTACAAAAAGACAACAATATTAATTCTAAAACTTTTCGTCAAAACAATTTTTTATTATATTCTTTAGGCCTACTAACACTACATTTTGCTGTTTCATGAATGTTGCTACAAAACTTTAATTGCAGGTTCCATTATTACAATTTACCCAATGTGACACACAATGCCTCACTATTTATTTTTTCCTGCTAATAGGCTATGTTTAGTAGGCCTACCTTTTTTGTAGCCAAGACTTTCAAAAATAAACGTCTTGTTTCTCCTTTGAAATATTTATTCTCACTGCAACATCCGTGCTTGTAACCGTAGTAACTAATATGTAGCCCAGCCCCCTGCACACCACGTCATTTGACTGACAGGTAGATGCGGCTTGATAGTGAGACGCGCGCGCACTGATTCTTCCACAGAGAACCGGAGAGCATCTTATCCTCGTCTCCATCTCTCACGTGCAAGTTTTTTTCAACCAAGATGCAAGTGTGTTTTTTTTTTGTTTTTTTTTTTTCAGAAACCGAGAGAAATGAGCGCAATATCATTTCGAACGAGAGGCTAAAATCTAAATTTTATATTAATATTACTGATAATTAGCCTATTATTCTGTTGCCCTCATACAGGAGCGATTGCTTTTACTCTCCTTACCAGAGTTAAATAAGCATCTGCCAAAAAAAAACAAAAAAAAAAAACATTAATTTGGGAAATGGGCAGCACAACAATGGATTCTAAGAAAGATGAGAAGAAAAATTCTAGAAAAAGAAGACCGCTTCGGATACACATGCCTGTGAGTTAATATCTGACGATACTGATTTTCTTCTTCCACAGATTGAAAGCCAAAAGTTGTGGACATGGACTGGAACATGATACAGTCTACTTTAATTCACATTCTCTCTGCTCGCAATGGTTTCGCATGCACTGACATTGTGAAATGAGCTGCCAATGGATTTGACTTTTCAGACGCTATTTCAAAAGGCAATATAGCCTAGTGTTTTTGTCTTGTGTTTACTGATATTCAAACAGGCTGTTTGTCAAATCTGTCCCACTAAAAATATATAGAGATTTTATTTACATTTATTAAATAATGTCCTATAGGCATTATTTATTCATCAATTATTATTATTAATGCCACAGTTACAAATATTTACTTTTACAGAAAAGTCCACGATGTCTTCCTTAGGATATGGTTTTATAATAAGTGATGTGTTTTATTAAGAAATGTCTCATATTTATATAATTGCAAATAGTATTTTTGGTATATATATATATATATATATATATTATATATATATATATATATAATATATATATAATTGGTATATATATATATATTATTGGTATATATATATAATTGGTATTATATATATATACACAGCATTTTATTTGTCTGTTTTCATTTTATATTATTATTATTATTAAGACAGATGCATCACGGTCTCTTAGATGCCTAAACATATACATTTCTGGTTCTCAGGATAATTAATGTAAGGCTGTCTATTCTAAACAGCATACTCTATATATTCAAATCAAATCAACACCTATTCACATATAGCAGGTGTGCCCAACCCTGCTACTGGCGATCGACTGTCCTGCACAGTTTATCTCTAACCCTGATCAAACACACCTGCCTTTAATTTTCAAGTAATCCTGAAGACCTTAATTGGTTGTTAAGACCTTAATTGAAGACCTTCAGTGTGTTTGATTAGGGTTGGAGATGAACTGTGCAGGACAGTCGATCGCCAGGAGCAGGGTTGGGCACACCTGACATATAGCAATGAATATGTTTTGACCAGATTGACCATATTTCAATTGGCCACACCTGACTCCAGTTAAACTTGGTGTCATCAACTCTAATGGGTTGAAGAACCATAGATGACAATCAGTTAATGTGCGCTTTTCCTGAACCAATGGTCATGGAAACACAAAGGCTTTTTATGAACTATACTGATCAGTGCTGATTCTGTTTAGAAACAGATGTGAAATTTTACACTACATCAGAGTTCAATCTTATTATTTAGCTAATGAAATAATAGCAGCATCATTATTAGATTAAAAGTAAATTCCTGCACAATAATCAGTGTTTTGTTTGAGTCAGCTCAAGCTGTGATGAAACCGTAAGTCTGTTTGCTTCAGTGCTGGAGTCACTCAGTAATCACCTGCTAATTAGCCGTTTAGTGTCATCGTCAGATTAGTGTCATTACTGAGTAATCCTATGAACATATAAACAATATTTATCAGTAGGGGACACAGGTTCTGTTATCGCTGCATAATTTGTTGCATTGTGGCATTTTTGGCAGTTTCCTGACATTGTAACAGGTATATGTGAAATATGTGCCATGGTTTCCTCTGCAGCCGTATTTTATTAAGTAAACAATCTTGAGTCATGTGATGTAGAGACGGATACTTGGAAAATGTTCCCTGAATGCTGCTGATAAACCTCTTTATAGTGACTTTTTTGAACATGAATGCAGGTTTTAATGTTTTATGGATCTTGTATTGTAGGATTAATTTGAAAATCAGGGCTGAGACTGTTATTATTTCTCATAAAATGTCCAATATCAACTCTGCAGTATTGACATATGACATTTATGGTCATTAAAGTTTGAATTGGTGACCTATTAGGGTATATTTAACCACATTTACTGCTCTTAATAAATGTTGGTAAATAAATGACTGAACTAAAGGTCACAAAGCCAGCATTGTTACTACGTACACATTCTTTTAGATGTAATCAACCCGGGTGAACCCGCATGCACTTTTGTGTACATAAGAAATAGGTTCAGTCATTTTCCTACATTTTGAATTAACACAAAAACAGACACATATATCTTTTTGATTGCTGTTGATGTTTGCTTTTTCAGTGGCAGGCCGCTTAGTGTAGTAAACTGAGATTCTTTCAATGTTGTACTAACTAGGCTATGTGGAAAAAGAAGTGAGCAAATCTTATTTCAATCATGACAACTCTCTGAATAGTTTTAACATGTTATTGAATATGGCGATGTATTTGGTTTTGGTGGACTAGATCTGCTACGCTGCTGCTACTGCTAAACAATATGGACTTGCTACTTCTAATAGATAGGCAGTGATGTTTGATTCTTGAACGGATCTCTCTTTTGAGTCGGTTCACTGTTTAAAATTAATCAAACTTAGCATGTCCAACTCAAAAAGAGTCGAATGAGCCGGTTCAACAATTGTCTAAGTTTGAGGATTACAGAGGAGTCTAATGAGTAATGTACGACACATTTTGCAAGACTGAGGCACATACTGGAAATATGCTTATGACTACTAGGCTATTATTAAATAACATTTCATTAAATTTTTTTTACAAATTTCTGTCGACAGATGTAAATAAATTTTGTATGTAGATTATATTTTGAGTAGTTAAGTGAAATCAAGGAGCTTATAAGACTGGTTTATTATTTCTTTATAATGTCCGTGTTTGTGCATCAATGTCTGTAATTTGTGCTGTAGGTGTGAAACTTTTAGGAATCTTAAGATATTGGCTAGGCTACTCAAATTGGTCAGTCGTGTCCAATGCCTAAAGGGTCCGCAAATGAAAACTGTGACCACAAAACGTCATTATCTTAAGTGCAATAATCAGCAATAAGCTTTTATACAAATAACTTTTTATTTGAACGTTTCAATATGCGTTGAGACAAATTACTTTATTTTAATGTTTCTTTGATATACACAGAGTTGTTAGAAAATAAGTGCATAGTGACATTGTGTGATGGCATAAAGAATCTTTATTTTGAACCGGTTCATTGAAACGAACTGTCCGAAAGAACCAGTTCGCACAAATGACAAATCGGACTTTACATCACTAATAGATACACAGAGATGCTGCTGTGAGCTATTAAGATATGCTGCTGCTGCATAGCACACTGCAGGGCTAGCTTACAGTGAACAATGAACCTGAGCAAGCAATCTCACTGGCTGTAGGATTAGCAGAGGCCAATCAGATTGTGCCATGTGGTAACGATGTGATTGCCATAGACATCATATAGATAGACGCCCTATCGACCGCTACTGCCTATTGGCGCGGACGAGCCGTGGGGCCGCCATCTTAAACTGGTCACCCGTTCCGCTCAGTGTAATCTGTTTGGCAGGTACAATGAGCTGTCAGCGCATTTAAAGTAACACTATGTAGTTTTTCAACCTTCATAATATATTTCCAAGACCCTTGTGATGGTACATTGACTTAAAATAAGTTAAATGACACGTCTGCCATAGCCTGACATGGTCTGTATCGCTTTTACTGGCACTATATAACTTCGGGGTTCGGGTAGGAACCCGACCAAAAAAAGAACTACAGAATTCGACTGCTTTACGTCAAGCGCTACATTAGTCATTATTTCGTTTTTCTTTGTTTCTCATGTCGCAATACATCATCCTTTTATGAAATCATATAACATACTCTACCTTGTCTGTGGACATCGTTCATTCTGAAGCCGGTGCTGGGTAAACAGAGAGCGTGCGTGCGACGGTAGGCTAAATTATTTACGACAGCGGCAATGGACAATTTCGTTTCCAACCAGTAGGGCGACCGAAAAGGAAAAGTTACTTGGTGTTACTTTAATTAATCATTTCTCACTGTGTGCAAAAGGATCAAGTGAAGTGAGTCTGGACAGAGCATGTGCAGCGAGTGTTCGCTCAGACCACGCCCCCCTTCTCGACATGTTGCGACATGCCCTGGCTTGCGGAGAACGGCTGTCAGTTTAGTTTCAGTTTCTAAGTTAAGCTTCAGGTTGTGTTCGTGTGCGTCAGTGACCACAAGTAAGTTACAATTATATTATATTATATAGATAAGTTAATATTAGTTATTTATGGTCGAGTTTACAGTCAGTGACAGCCTTTATCTCTGTTGTATGTGTAAGTTAGCTTGTATGACATTCTTATTGTAGTTCACATTTCAGGACATGTTTAGCACTATTTATTTAAATGACTAGGGAGAGTTATCAGTCTCAATTGTGTTATGTTAGTCAACGTCAATGTTTATTTCCTTTTCTTTAGAACCACACCTACACTGTAAAGTATATAAGAAATAGTGCCTGTGCATCTGTATTCCAAAAGTATATATATTAAACCTTTCAACAAGTATCCCTGCCTTCCGTGTCCTGACTAGACACCCCATATTGGTGACTAATTTTCATAACCAGTAGAGCCCCATTACAATTTATGGTCCTTCGAGCCGGATCAGAGTCAACGATATGGCAACCAGTAAAGAAGGAATCAGCCTCCCTGTTTCACCTGTGCGCCCTAAACGCTCAGTGCAACGCCCAAGATATCTGGATGATTTCTTAGTCGAATATACAGACCAGCATAGCTTAGCGCAGATGCACAGGCACGAAGAGGAGAGGAAGCTACTCAGTCCTGCTAGAAGCATTTCCTCAATGACACCAATGCAGAATGCAAATGAAGCCATTGTTCATCAGGCTTTGGAGACAGCGCGGCAACAGAGTGAAACGGCCAAGAAACAAACAGAGCTTTTGGAGTTTTTCCTGCAGCACCATTCCCCTCAGACCTCAGCTCAGTGGTCAAGGAGGTCATCACGGCATCAGACTCCAGTACGCCAACTCTACCCAGACAGAGGAGGTGAACCACAGCCTTCCCCAGCCCTTGCTCCTCACCACCACAGAACAGAGGATCACCCAAACGTAACTGCAGACCTTACCCATCAGCTAGAACAGATGACATTTCCCCCGCCTCTTAGCAGAGTCATTCAACCCCCTAGGTACACGCTCGATCCACGCTATGACGTTCAGGCTATCAAGCAGGATACTGAACATGATCCACCAGCTCACCTTCAGCCCAGCCATCCTAAAGGGTCACCCAGGGCCTACAGCATTCAGTAGGTTTTTTAAGAAATGTACCATCAGATAGCACTCTCTTGTCCTACCCCATTTCAGGTAATTGTAAACCCAACGCAGTTGGAACCAACAGCCAGCACGAGGAGAGTAGAGAGCCTCAATTGGGAAATCCACATTTGGTGCCACCTGAGTCTCATATTTATCTCCCACATGTGGCTCCTCCCAGATCGCTACATGCAAATCCAGCTATCGATCAGATGATGCCTCTACCCGTGCACCAGTCAATACATCAGCCTCCTTATGTACCTCAACCCTTCTACCAAGGAAACCCCGCCATGTTGGCCCATTATCCCTCCACCGGGTATCAGCATGCACCCCTCAATATAGAAGGCCCAACATTTCCTGACTTCACCAAGGAGGATAGAGCTCAATATGTGGAGCTACGCCTTTCCCTTAGCATACTCCTTCATCCTTCTCAGTCCGAGCATTACAAGTATGCCATATTGCTGAAGCATGTCAAGGTGCCACAAGCACATCGCCTTGTGTTAGCTCATGCAGAGTCTAATATGCCCTACTCTGAAGCTTTGAAAGCACTGGATGAACGTTATGGACGTCCATATCAGTTTGTGCTGAAGGAGATAGAGGACATGGAACACCTACCTCCCATCCGAGATGATAGGGCCCTCGACGAGTTCTCCATCAGAGTGCAGTCGCTTGTCGGGATGCTGAAAGCACTCCGAGGTGAAGGCCATGAGGAACTCCACTGTGGTTCAAATGTGAAGCGCCTTCTAAGCAGGCTCCCCAAGCACCAGCAAGAGCGTTTTAGTCGTCAACAGTATAGGAAGGACCCTGAAAAATTGAAGCTAACACTCACTGACTTTTCAGAGTGGCTGAAGGCAGAAGTCAGATGCCTGGACATTGAGCCCTCACTTCAAGCTACCAGTGAGAAGGATAGGAGAGAATTCAAGCAGCAGAAGTCCAAGGTTAAGATCACTACTGTTATGCATGGGACAGGCAGTTCCAGTAACCATCCATCCGACACGCCCTCCCAAGCAGCTCATTCTATCCGAACCCATGGGAAGGGTAAGATATACTGCCCTTACTGCGAAGCAGAACACTACCTCAGCCAATGTGAGAATTTAGCGAAGCTTAACAAAGCAGAGATGGTGGACTGGATTAAAGCCAAGAGAAGGTGCTGGAGATGCGGACGTTCTCACCTAGCCTCTGCCTGTGATCTCAAGAAGCCATGTCGCCTTTGTAAGTCGAAACACCTTTCCGTGCTACATGAGGTCAACCAGAGGAGTGAAAATGAGCCCACCATCATGTCAACAGCAGAGACTCACTACCTGGATCAGCCAAAAAGATATAGCCAGGTGCTGTTAAAGATTGTCAGAGTCAATTTGCAGTATCAGGATAAAGTGTTCGACACGTATGCAGTGTTGGATGATGGCTCTGAGAGAACCATCCTGCTTTCGTCTGCAGCACGCCACCTGGGAGTTCATGGCCAAGCAGAAGACCTCACACTACGTACTATCCGCCAAGACATCAAGATACTGTCAGGCTCACGTGTGTCATTTACGATTGCTCCAGCTTCCCAACCAACAAAAGGTTCTCCATTCAAGGAGCATTCACAGGTGAACACCTAGGCCTCTCTCAGTACAGCTACCCAGTTACCCAGCTCCAGAGAAGATATCGGCATCTACGAGGTCTGGCAATCCCAGCTATCGATGGAGCTCAGCCAACCCTCCTGATTGGATCGGATCATGCTGATCTGATCGTTCCGATTGAGCCAGTGCATCTGGGTCCCCCTGGTGGTCCTGCAGCAGTCAAGACTAAGCTCGGTTGGACACTCCAAGGCCCAGCAAAATACCTGCAGCAACAGCTTCCCACCACACAGTGCTTGTTCACCACAGTTTCCTCCCCTTCTGTTGAGCTGTTCAGTAAAGTTGAACGGTTGTGGCAGTTAGATACACTGCCTTTCAAAAGTGAGAGGTTGGTGACCAGATCCAGACAGGACAAGTACTCAGTGGACCTATTAGAGGCCGAGACCATTCGTGTAGAAGTAAATGGAGTGCATCGGTACGCTACACCCCTTCTACGAGTCCCAAACATGCCCAAGCTGCAGGTTTCAAAGGAAGTTGTGATGAAGAACCTCGAAACACAGAGAAGAGGTTAGTACAAGATCCACTGCGTGCATCTACCTACCAGGAGGAAATCAAGAAACTGGAGATTGCTGGGTACGCCACCAAGATTGACTCCTGCAAGGCGGACTCATCAGAGGAGTCTGGTTTCTGCCTCACCACATGGTCAGACACAATGGCAAGGAACGGTATTGTTTTTAACTGCAGCTTCCAGCTGGGCAGACAAAGTCTGAATAACTACCTCCTTCCTGGTTCCAGCCTTAGGACCCTCACTCCTTGGAGTCCTCCTACGCTTCAGAGAGCATCGAGTCGCAGTAAGTGGAGACATTAAAGGGATGTTTCACCAGGTCCGCCTGCTGGACAGAGACAAGCCCTTGCTGAGGTTCCTTTGGAGGGATCTAAAGACGGACGAACAGCCATCAGTGTACCAGTGGGAGGTCCTGCCATTCGGGACGACATGCAGTCCCTGCTGCGCGATCTTTGCTCTCCAGAAACACGTCAATGAGTCAAGTCAACCAGGGGAAAATGTCCGCCACAGTGTAGAACAGTGTTTCTACGTCGATAACTGCCTGCAGAGTTTACCAACTGTAGTAGAAGCCAGGAACCTTGTGATGAGGCTTAGAACCCTTCTAGCTGCAGGTGGCTTCGATATTCGCCAGTGGGCCAGTAACCAGCCAGAGGTGATTTGCGACCTGCCTAAGGAGGCCAAGTCTGATAGCAGCGAAAGATGGGTTTCTGAGATGCATGGTGAAGCTCAAGAGATGACACTAGGTCTCAGTTGGCACTTCATGGAGGACACACTCCATTACAGGCATCGCCCGGTTGCCCCAAGCCAGACGACCATGCGAAATATCTATAAGATACTAGCAAGCCAAACCCCGGCCAACAATGGCCAAAGTTTTGGTCCAGAGACTGTGGGCCAAAGACCGCGACTGGGACGACCAAACTTACCGGTCGACCTCCTGCAAGCCTGGACTACATGGGAAGAAGAGCTCCCCCAGCTCCCAATGGTCAGTCTCTCCCGGAGTTACTTCCCACTGGACGTGGATGTAAGTGCCATCACCCTCGAGCTTCACGTCTTTTGTGATGCTTCAGAGACTGCCTATGGGTCAGTTGCTTACCTACGTGGTGAGGATCCTCATGGCCAAGTCATGTAGCCTTTGTGCTGGCACGCTCAAGAGTGGCACCGAAGAAACAACAGTCAATGCCACGGCTTGAGCTCTGTGCTGCCCTTACCGGAGCTCAGCTTGCCCAGATGATCCAGAGAGAGCTTACCCTTCGTTGAGGGACACAGTGCTGTGGTCTGACTCCACCACGGTACTTACCTGGATACAGTCAGAGTCCTGCAGATACAAGTGTTTGTAGGGACTCGTGTATCTGAGATTCAGGAGCTTACGGATCACCGGTCATGGAGGTATGTGGACACACAGAATAACCCTGCAGATCCGATCACAAGAGGGATGACACTATCCAACCTAGCCAAACCAAACCAGTTCAGCCAAGGTCCTGCCTTCCTTCGGCTACCACGTGAGAGTTGGCCAGCTACAAATTCTTTCATGGAGGTCCCAGATGAAACAGAGATGAAGAGGTCTGCGTTCTGTGGCATTATGTCAGCCATTACTGCTCCAGAGATCCCAGCCGCTGAAGACCATTCTACCTTTGAAGATCTCCTTGAGGCAACGAGTAGGTCACTGCATGGGGCGGCCTCCCAGTCAAGTGCCTTCAGTGCAGATGACTACGCAGCAGCAGAACTTCAAATCCTTCAGAGAGCACAATATGATAGCTTTCCAGATGAAGTTAAGTGCCTAAAAACAGGGAAAGCACTTCCATCTAGCAGTCGGCTCTTGTCACTTGCTCCAGAGTACGACGTCACTAGGGGCCTTATCCGAGTAGGTGGTAGATTGCGCCGTTCTACTAGTCTGGAAGAAGATGTCATACACCCAATTGTGCTAGAACCTAAGCACCATATCACCAAACTTATCATACGACAGTATGACAACAAGTTACTCCATTCTGGGTCAGAGAGGGTCTTCGCAGAGCTCCGACGCAAGTTTTGGATCCTCCAAGGCCGCGAAGCTGTGCGTCGTCATCAGAGGTCCTGCCCAGAGTGCCAGAAATGGAGAGCAAAGCCTGTTATTCCTAAGATGGCAGATCTGCCCCCTTGTCGTCTCCGCCTCCTGAAGCCTCCATTTTATTCAACAGGAGTAGATTGCTTTGGCCCGTTCCAGGTCAAGCGAGGTCGGAGTACGGAAAAGAGATGGGGAATTGTTTTTAAGTGTATGACCACCAGGTGCATACACCTAGATGTGCTGCCCAACATGGATACCGACTCATTCCTTATGTCACTCAGAAGGTTTGTGGCTAGACGGGGAACTCCCTTCGAGCTTCTCTCTGACTGTGGGACCAACTTCCGTGGAGGGGAGCGCGAGCTCAAAGCAAGTTTTGAGGCCATGGGCGAAGAGTTGCAGATCAAGTTGGCTAAGCACCAGATCCGTTTCCAGTTCAATCCACCAAATGCACCTCACTTTGGTGGAGCCTGGGAGCGGGAAGTCAGATCCATTAAGGCTGCACTCTATGTTACTCTGGGAGCACAGACAGTGACCGAAGAAGTCTTGCAGACGGTTCTGATTGAGGTAGAAGGAATCCTCAACTCCAAGCCACTGGGCTACGTGTCGACAGATGTAGCCGATGCGGATCCCGTAACTCCCAACTATCTCCTCATGGGGCGGCCTGACTCTTCGCTTCCTCAAGTGGTGTACCCTGAGTCTGAGATTCTCAGTCGGAGAAGATGGCGGCACAGTCAGGTGTTAGCTGACCAGTTTTGGACCCATTTCATACGGAACTACTTACCTTTCTTGCAGTCAAGGCAGAAATGGGTAAAGGACACAGAGAATCTCACTGTTGGTACAGTGGTGATGGTAATTGACCAAAGGTTACCTCGTGCATTGTGGCCCGTGGGACGAGTCACGAAGACCATTAGGAGTGTCGATGGTAAAGTGAGGACTGCTGAGGTCCAGGTGGACGAGAGAACCTACACCAGACCGGTGGCCAAGCTCATTGAACTGCCGGCCATCCCGGATAATGCCTCGACAACAGCTTCTGTGGATAGTTGAGCCTTTCCAGGAGATAATTCACACCGTGAATTATGGGGCGGCTGTGCAAAAGGATCAAGTGAAGTGAGTCTGGACAGAGCATGTGCAGCGAGTGTTCGCTCAGACCACGCCCCCCTTCTCGACATGTTGCGACATGCCCTGGCTTGCGGAGAACGGCTGTCAGTTTAGTTTCAGTTTCTAAATTAAGCTTCAGGTTGTGTTCGTGTGCGTCAGTGACCACAAGTAAGTTACAATTATATTATATTTATATAGATAAGTTAATATTAGTTATTTATGGTCGAGTTTACAGTCAGTGACAGCCTTTATCTCTGTTGTATGTGTAAGTTAGCTTGTATGACATTCTTATTGTAGTTCACATTTCAGGACATGTTTAGCACTATTTATTTAAATGACTAGGGAGAGTTATCAGTCTCAATTGTGTTATGTTAGTCAACGTCAATGTTTATTTCCTTTTCTTTAGAACCACACCTACACTGTAAAGTATATAAGAAATAGTGCCTGTGCATCTGTATTCCAAAAGTATATATATTAAACCTTTCAACAAGTATCCCTGCCTTCCGTGTCCTGACTAGACACCCCATATTGGTGACTAATTTTCATAACCAGTAGAGCCCCATTACACACTGAATACCGAACTGATTTTCACGCGTTTTTTTTTTTTTTGCTGCAAAGGTCATACATGTAGCTGCGATACAGGACACATTTAATATTTTATTCACAAAATACAACCAATAGTATGATAATGTTAATTCTTACTTGTGAAAAATTATCCCCTAGTGATGGTCTGCCGATTTGAGCAGGAATATGCTGCACAGTGCTCTGGCATCTACTGCTGCTATGCAACGCAAATAGGAGTATGACCGGTTTAAGAAGGCAGCCGCATTTCTTGCGCCACAGCGGCCAATAGGGCATCTAGACTCTATATGATGTCTATGGTGATTGCTGCAGATTTGATGTAAAAGGCATATCATTCTGCGCCCTCTAGAGTTTCATGAACTATATATATATATATATATATATATTATATATTCTATTATATAGATATTTTATTCTACCATAAATGCTTCTCAATATATTCCACTGTACACTTTGTTTCAAAGAAAATATAAGTAATTTTGAAATGACTTAGATGAAGAAGATGGTGTTCTACTTAAGTGGGTCAAAAAGAACTCTTAAGTTATAATTGCATGCCCCTTTACAATGTGAAGGTAAAGCCATTTTTTTCCACTGCCCTAGGGCGAGCATGTGAAGAATCAGTGGTTAAAATTTAGCCTGACTCCGCCCTCCTTCGTACTTCCGCTCACTTTTCATTTCCATTCAGTACTGCGTCTGGGATTGTGCTGTAGACTTTGGTTTTCTCCGATCAATTTTTCACCGGGCCAATCAGCGAACAGAGGGAGTGGCTGAGAACGATGACGTTGATGTCGACTCGTGCGTTATTTTATGTTGTATTTTTCTTTCTTATTTTGAGTCAAAATAAGAAAGATGCGAGCTAAGCCATTCAGTCCATTGTGGCAACCCTGCCGAATATGCTCGCAAGTTAAAGCCGGAGCAAGAACAATCTTTGTTTTGTTTTGTTGGTGGCCATCCTCCCCACGGGGTTCGGGAAAATACATATGTCACGACCAAACGTTAGCGATTGGTTATGGCAGATAGAGTGACTCTGGGCAGATCCAATAGTTTTAGACTTCAATAGAGTACCCGCCTACAAGGAAGTTAACGCTTGTCAATGGAGCGGTGCCAGACTCTATGTACAAATGAAATGTACAAGAGTCTGGTGGGACCTGGCTAGTTAAAATTCATCTTTACCACGAGATCATAGCAGTATAATCCTAAACTTTTGCTGTGTTCCCTTTATTTTAGTGACGACTGTGCAGTGCAGGATTCGCAAACCGCTTGCTCTTGAAAAATGGTGTTCAAAATAGTTAGTTTTGAGTTTTATATTGTGTAGGTCTGCTGCTAACTGGTTAACTCACATTATTAATCTGCTAATCAGCTGTGGCCACTATTACCTAAAACTGTGTCTATTAATGCAAATTGGCTTTCGTTCTCACTACTTTAAGGAAAGATCAAGCATGGAGCAAGTTAGAGCATACACGCTAGAGCTCGGCTAATGTATACATTGCACACATGCACTGTTGTGATACAGTTTCCACGTGTTCACCGCAATAAATTAGAAAAATATTCAGTAAATAAATAAGTACAAATAAAATAATCGGTTTGTTGATGGACATGCACTTGTTAATGCTGATGCTGAGGAATTACAGTTGCAACATCTCATAATGTACCTCAAACTAAGTAGTGTATCACTGAGAAACGTCTTTTCAATTCGTTCAATTCGTCCTTGCGATGGAGGTTCGGTTTAAATGAATACGGTAGTTCTTCCAATGTTTCATCATCGGACTCGCGCTCACATTGATATTGTAAAATCAACGTTATTGTTCGTTACTGTGTTTAGTTTACGGTGTAGGTAGTCTTAGGACAAGCAGAGCTGACGTTGATAAGGCAATGGGCGTTTTTGTTTTCGACGTGCGCGCTGTACGCGGTTGACCAATCACAACAGACTGAGCTGTCTGGCCAATCAGAGCAGAGTAGCTTGCAGAAAGGAGGGATATAGAGAGATTGATTCATCTGATGATTCATCCTTTGAGAATCATTGAAAATGTGGTGATATGCAAATGTATATTATGAGAAAATTAAACAGTTTTTTGACCATTGATGCATGTAAACCTGTTGTAGGAGACTCCAAAACAGCATTAGGAAACTTTAAAATAGCGTAATTGGGGCACTTTAATATAAATTAAAATAAACATAACTAACATGCATTTAAGTGTCTGAAAACATTGCATTAAGTTTAAGGGTTTGCTAAAGTATACTTATTTTTCAAAAGGGTTCCGATTTTATTTTTTTATGGCTTCTGAGGCCATTTGTGTCTGGTGGTGAGTTATGATTTTTTACTGTGCTGTTGTGGAAAAATTTTAATAGTCATTTATTCCTAATCTATTCAATGTGTAAAAGTATATGTGTGTACGTGCTTGTGCGTGACGTTTCAGGAATATATGGGACAGGACATCTCGACCTTAGGAATGGTCAGATTTGGCTGGTTTATTCCAGTACCAGTTTGTGTTATTAAGTAGAAACTGAACAGAAGTGGGGGCCTTATCTGGGTGGAAAAGTACAGCGGGTGAGAAGGAACCTTGAAAAGAGTATAAAAGCTGTCTCATGTCTTCCTGGTGCGCGCCACTCACTTCACAGAATGTAACGGCTGTGATGGCGACTGGGCTTTCTTGCAAGAATAAACATTTCTCTTTTTATTAATTTGACTCTGAGTGTCTCTTACGCAGTGATGATGTTTAACAGAAGTTTTTGCCACAACAATTGGTGTCAAAGAAGTGGGATTCCTTGGCAGTGCCTCCTGGACCTGAGAGCGGACGGTGTTTGGCCACCTGGACTGAGCAGTTCCAGCTCTACCTCGTAAGTTTCAGAGAGAGGGGCCGACCGCTATCAGGGCCAGGAGAAGCTCCACTGGAATCAGATGAAAACGAACCCGTGGCAACTCAAGACATCTCTGGTAAGAGACGGCTAAAATATTTTTCTTATGGGCTAAAATATTTTTCAATTTGTGGAAAAAAAAACAAAAAAACATAGTGGCTGTGTCTGTTCGTTTCTGTGGCGTAAGTCAAGAGTACTGAGGCAATAGGGGCTAACTGTGCGAAGTGCGTTTTGCAAAACAAGTCAAAAGGTGACGGTTTTGTAAAATCAGGGGATCTTCGTACAGCAGCGTATTGGGGTCAATTGAGACTTACGGGCGGGTCAGGGTTAATACAGTGGGGCTAACTGCGTGAGGTGCGTTTTGCAAAACAAGTCAGAAGGTGACAGTTTTGCAAAATCAGGGGATCTTCACGTAGCAGGCTACTGGGAGTTAATCGATCTGCAAGGAGCACTGAGTGCGCCCTCTCTGATCTGGGGTGACGGGATCAGATCTGGTGGAGACGTCCATCAGATTATTAGACGCAGCGTCGAACGGAAAATCCACAGAGTAACAGAAACAGCCACTATGGGAAAATCTCAGGGTAAGCATGCCAAATTTGATACACCGGTTTTCTGTAGAATTAGGAAAAGTATGGGGGGAAAATATATGTTAGATATTGGAAAAAAAAAAAAAAAAAAAAAAAACTGATAAAATCTGTAAAAAAAAAAATCTGTAAAATCTGAAAAAAACTATTGATAAAATACCGTGATTTCCCCAGGGAGGGAGCACTGAAAACAACTAGACTAAGAGTGTGGCGAGAATCAGTTGAACAGGGCAACGGGACATAAGGTTGGTGTGTGAGATATGTTTGTGTGGGGATTGTGCAAACAATCATGTACTGGTTAGATAATGAAGGAACTGGCATGTTTGAGAAAAGAAAGGAGAGGATACAGAAAGAAATGGCATGTAGGGGAAGATTGAGAAGAAATATAGTAGAAAACTATATGTGATGAAAATAAAATGTCTGACAGAATTTATGGAAGTCAAATTAACTGTTTAATTGGTATGAAAATACAGTTTTAGAATAAAATAAGGCATTGTATGATTGACAGGAATTAACATGACATGAATGTTTTAAGCAGTATGGGGAACAATTCAATATTTTTTATGGTAAAATAAAGATTGAAATTAGGTTTAGTTTTAGTTTGACAAACATTGTTTTTGAACCTAAGGGGTCTATAATGGGGTAGCATATCCTGGTGTTTATGATTGCAGACAATGTCTGTATTTAATATCTGAGGAGTGACTGAGGGTTCGATCAAGGTCGAGAGTACAGGAGCAGTCTTCTTATTCAGCCCGGCTTTTTGGATGTTAGATATGCACTTGTTCTGTAATCAGTGTTGATGATAATAGCAAATTAGTAAAATGTAAAGACAGCTATGTCCAAAGATTCCGGAAATCAATAATGTATGTTGTGCCAGTAATAATGATGATTCGGCTATTGTTGTATCTGCCATTGGTGGACTGTAAAAGAATATGGAGCACTGCTTATCAGTGGCTCTGTTTGCATTCCTGAATGGAACACACTGCTTCAAGGGTGTGCAGTAAGTTAGAGCAGATGGAGAGTGTTTAAATTGTGGTCAGCAGGACTATTTAACATGTAAATACCCACTAAGAAAGTGTTTGAAAATGTGATAGTGACACATTTCTGGTAATAATGTGGGTTTGAAAGTAGATCAGTGTTTAAGGGAAGACGATATTAACATTTTCGTCTGAGAAAGAATAAGAGAAAAAACAAGGTCAAAAGATTGAATTCTTATAAGTGAATTCTTTGAAAATATCTATAATAGTAATTCTTATAAGTGAATTGATGAATACAGTTGGATGTAAAATTATGGATAATGACAACAAATGTGAGTTGCAGAAAGGAAAAAGTAACTAAAAGGATGATTGTGTTTTAATTAAACATTTTAAAAAGGGTTTAGATTATATAGAACTAGAATAATTAATTAAGATCAAATAAGCAGAGGCAGTAGGCTACTGAATTAACAGTTCCTAAAATGTAAAATGTAAAAGGCATCTGATTAAACAAACAGCTTGAAAACTGTTGACCATGAGAGAACTAGAAGCTGATGTTTTGCTTTTAGTTTGTTAGGGGCTGTAATGAAACAGCTTGCTTATCTGAATCTGATGTGTGCTGTGGCTGTAAACGGCCAGTACGACAGATACTCAATCTGAGTGGAAATTTGTAATGTCTAAATAAAGACAACTATAAAATGATGTTTATTTGGAAACAAATGTCATTTCTGGCAAAGATGCCTTAAGCTGGGATAGTTAAAAGATTATAGATAAAAGTTTGATGATTAGAAATATTTGAGAGAACAGTTTACCTGTCCTGAATGCCTCAGAGTCTCTCTCAGTCACTTTCAGCTAACAGGCTGCTATCTGACCCTGTGTCATAAGTAATAATAAGCTATTTATAGTAAAGTACAGTGTTTCAGTTGAAAAATCAGACACAGAGATGTTAAAGAAACCATTGCCATTAAGAGGGCAATTTGTATTGGTGTTTTAAATGTAAAACTGAACGACTTTAAAGAAGTCTTTAAAATAATAATGCAGACCTTAAATGATAGAAATAACATTTTTGATTATTTTATTTTAGGACCAGTAACTTCTTTGTCTTATCTTAAGTCTCCACCATTGAAACAGACCCGATGGCTACGGCTACAGATGTACAGTAACAGTACACTGAATGTATGGTTGTGAACTAAATTCACTGAGGATAATCTAAGTAGCTAGGTTGATGATTTTAAGATGGTTAATGGATTTTAGTGATTAAATACTGCTGTTATTAACCTGTCTCCCTGTGAACACTATTAGGCAATCAGAATGGCTCTGGTGACTCTTGAACGTGCCTTTCCTAAAGCTCCAGAAAACAGCTGAGTTCTGTTGAAGAAGACTGATTTGGTATTGGGAAAGAGCGGTACCAGTGGGCACGAGATAATCACCCCACGACGGGTAAGACTCTCTTTGGCCAGACAGAGGGCAACCTAAGCCAGGGGATTATCGTAAAGTCACTGCGGACTTCCTGAATGGAGGTGTGTTATTGAGACAGGTATGAGAGTTGAGCAGGAGCTGTGAGGCCAGCAGCGTCCTTATACCGTTAAGGGGAGATGACGCTGTGACGAGTTACGGCAGTCTGCCCTATAAATGCAAAGCTCCTCTATACCACTCACCAGAAGAAACCGCATTAATTGTATGGCTTGTTTTTCATTGTGACAAGTATCTGCAATTATGCCAGGGGGACAACACCCTGAGGAGAGGAAAATTAAAGATAACGAGCTAACGGGAATGGGCTTTCAAGAGACAGCTGAGAAATGAGGGGATTGCCATTATTTGTTGTGGAGACAGGAACAAAACTTTTTATGTATTGGCTGCCTCATGGGCAAGAATAAGAAAATTCATAGAAGTGTTGATTTTGAACTAATGTGTTTATAACATAGTTTTAACTCCTGAAGGTCGTTTGACATGGTGGAGGGCTAAAGATGAAGACAGCTTTTGATTTAAGAAAAGTCTGGATAACAAAATTTAATGGTAAAAGGTTAGTGATGAATCTAATATTACATTCTGTCTAAAATATACTCATAGAAGGCGTTGAAAATATTATTTGTTTATAGTGAGAGAGACTTCTCGAGTGGAGGAAGGGATGGTAAACTGTGTCTGTCTTTCTGTTGTCGGCCTGCTAGAGCAAGCTGAAGCAAAATAATGATAAGGAAAAAATTAAACAAAGCAACCCAGCTGACTTGTCTAAAAGTCTAATGAAAAATGAACAGAAATGCTTTGGAACTGGTTAAGAGACCATGTAAAATTAGGTAAAAGCAAATTAGGTACAGAAAATGTGAAGTTTAAAATCTTACTTAAAATTTAAATCTTTTTAGCAATAATATAAAGAAAGGCGAACATTGAGAATGAGTAGTTAAGAGATGTGTGTCTAGTATGTGTGTGTGATGGTGACAGCACTTTAGGTCTTGTATGTATTAGTTTAGGGTACTAATATTCCGCCTGAAGAGGGAGTATATTGTTTCATCATTACAGATGGGTTAAGGGAATTGACAAATTTTAAAGAAAGCGATAATTGTGAGTGGATCCGATGAAAGATGATACAGAACATAGGACGAGCTTTAAATTGATTGGTCATCAAGCTCTGTCTGGTATTAATTACTTTTGTCTTTTATGATGTTGATTTGAATTACGTTCTGGATCAGTTTAAGTATTTGTGTAAATTGGAATTGTGGAGTTGTAGATCACCATCTGGCATGGGCTGAGATAAATGAAAATGTTATAGATTTGATGGCAACAACAAAGTGACATATTGGCTAAGTCAAACATGAAATTATCAAGAGAGCCCTAAAAATGTAGGATTATTGTGGGCAGAAGGATGAGAATTTGACTGACAAGTGACCAAGTCTGTACAGCATGACCTGACTTGATAGAAACAATTGATGACTTTGAAAATGTTTGTAGATGACTGAATTAAGAGACCAAACAACAGGCCTGAAAAGCAGGATACGCTGTGAGGCTCAGGGCCTTTGCCCTTCAAATACTTCGTTGAGCAGATGAGATTGTGGCTTTAAGTGAAGAATGTAATATTTTTGTTTCAGAGACAGCGAAATTTGTCTGAAGGACAACGTTTGGGTTAGTGTTGATGCAAACTTTATCAAAACACTATGTTAAATGTTATGTTAAATTGATGCACGAGTTGAGTCGTGCATCAAAAAAGGGGGGACAAAATATGGTTTTATAAAGGGACAATATATGTGGGGAGGACACTGGGTTTAATTGGGTAAAGGCCGTCCCAAACAAAATTTGCTTTCTGTAAATGTATTTGCAGGACTTGTTTCAACAGGAAACGCCAGGGTATCGAAGGGCCCGGGAGAACAGTAGACAAAAGAAACTACGTGTAGTTTTACTATCTGAAAATAACCTCGACATTTTGTTTTCTTTCCAGAGAATGGAGCAGAGCATAACTTAAAATTTTCCTTTCACAGAATGTCAGATTGGATTGCAGCTAACAGAACTGATTCTGTTCCAAAATGTATAAATATTGTGTTGTTGACATGTGAAAATTCCACAGGTCACACCAGAAGGACGACCAGCAGCACTAACAAAACACTTAAGATCTCCATTCACAGGTGACAGAGGCTATGGTCCACTCCACAAACAAGGTTGCAAGGATGGAGATTGCAACACCACCGTCCAAACATCTCACCTTAAACAACGCCAACGAGATTTGATTGGTCACTGATTAATTAGAAAGTATTTTAGGAAAATGAATGGATTGTTTGATTACTCTTTGGGGTTTCAGGGGTAGGATTGTCAATATTGTGTGTTTCCAGCTCAGTTAAATTGGTAAAATGACAGTTTTATCCAAATGATGATGACAATGACAAGAAATGTGATGAAGATGATTCTAGTAGTGGAAGCTACAGTGACATGTGTTAGACATTTGGTGTTTTGTTTTTCTTTTCTTTTTCTTCTTCCTATGAATGTTTTTGTTATGAACAGATGGTTAAAAGCTGTGCTTATCCGCTATGTGATAAGGTACAAGGAGAGGGTTTTGAAATGAAGGGTTTTATTATACTTTTCTTATACTTTACATTTTGATGTAACCACTGTGGATTGATGATTTGTTGTTTTTCTAACTAGTCTGTACACTATTTCTTATTTAACTAAGGTGACTGAGGGTCAAGCTATGCTTGGGGTACAACAACAGTGATTGTTTATCTAGCCCGGCTTTAGTTGAATTCTTTATCTGCTTGCTAATACTTAAGGGACTATCCTTACAAAAACAGCCTAAGCTTTTTCTTTTCAAAATGTTATTTTCACAAATGTTTAAGAAGAGTGATCAGTTATGTGAAAACAGAGATGAAGAGTAGTGTGATGATATGACTTAAAATTTGTCTTTTTGTTTATTATTGTGATTATGGGTAATCAGAATGATAAAAAGTGGGGAGATTGTTGTGGAAAAATTTTAATAGTCATTTATTCCTAATCTATTCAATGTGTAAAAGTATATGTGTGTACGTGCTTGTGCGTGACGTTTCAGGAATATATGGGACAGGACATCTCGACCTTAGGAATGGTCAGATTTGGCTGGTTTATTCCAGTACCAGTTTGTGTTATTAAGTAGAAACTGAACAGAAGTGGGGGCCTTATCTGGGTGGAAAAGTACAGCGGGTGAGAAGGAACCTTGAAAAGAGTATAAAAGCTGTCTCATGTCTTCCTGGTGCGCGCCACTCACTTCACAGAATGTAACGGCTGTGATGGCGACTGGGCTTTCTTGCAAGAATAAACATTTCTCTTTTTATTAATTTGACTCTGAGTGTCTCTTACGCAGTGATGATGTTTAACAGAAGTTTTTGCCACAACAGTGCCTTTTGACCTTCGCAGGGCCCTAGATCTCGCTCTTCTGAACTTCAGAATTAAGGTAGAAATTAGTGTTTTCTGGAAAAGTCAAGTCTCAAATATTGTACTCAAATCGATCTGTACACAATCTGCTGTCAGTTGAAACTAACAAAAGATGCTTCACAAGCGCTTGCATTTTGTCTACGAGCTTCTAGATCCACAAATGCTGTTAAAGTTTGTCATTTGTGACTCATGCAGTGAGATGCTGAATGATGGCCTTGGACTTCCCTGATGCAATTTCTTATGATTTATCATGTTTTAAAAGGGTTTGCAGACCCCCATCAGGCTGAAGCTCTCGCTTAGTCAATACCTGCGCTGTATTTTTCTCTGTTTATCTATACACAAACAGACTGAGTTGCAAGCCAGCCTTGTTACCTTCCTGTATTTAAGTATATTTAGGTATAAACACACACATCGCCAGACCTGCCCCACTGACCTCCATGTTACTGAGGGGAGGTGCTGTATCATATCAGTGAGTTGTGACTGTCCTTGCTCCTTGGAGTAACCCTGCATTCGTCTAATGGGATTTCCGAGTGCTTGCATCTCGATACAAGACCGCCACAGCTGTAACTCTGTGAATCTGAGGGGGTGTTATTTATTTGATCACTCTCCAGTTCTTGTTTGCAGAGGTAATATTTTGTCCTGATCTCTAGCATGCAAATATGGGCTTGTAATCGGGTCTTGGGCTCCAAGGATATGGAGGCGGGGTGCCTTGAGATCTCCGTCTACAGGACAGATAGCTTTTCTACTTCGGCTGTGATCTATCTGTAAGAAGGACGATGTGCTTGCTTTTATTGTTGATTTGTACATTGGGAGATAAGGTATATGGAACGTGGCAATAAACAGTACAACTTCTTCAGAACATATGGTGAAATCAAACAATTTAATTGTTGATTGTCTAATGTTGCTTTTAATCAGCAACATGTTGTGAAATATTTTCAAGGACGTTTATTTGAATTGGGTTTGATTTTTCTTGGCTTTCACTCACATCAGCTGCAGAACTGCTTTCTCAGGCTTTGAAAGTCAATCATGTTACCATGGATATGACCGACCCGTTGTGAGACGAGAATATTTGCATGTTGAGGAGAAACATGAGTCAATCCGTAATGGATGGTTTTAATGAGGGAGACGGGAGAAGGATGTTTAAAGTGACTATAGATGGTTTTGACAAATAAAATAAAAAAATTAAAAAAAAGTAACAAATACAAAGTAGCACTTATACTGAGAATCATGACCGGTTCAGGGTGTCATTTGCTGAGGTTGACCTAAACTGTATGATTTACTTATCACATTGATTACATGGTTAAAAAATTATCAGTTATATTCAGCTCTGTTCCTATATTCAACGTATTCTGAACCTTGAAATTGAATTGAAATTACCATATTTATTATTAAGGATGCACAGAGATTAATTTTCAGATACACTGATAATTTTTCTCATGTTATGGTATTGAAATTCTATGCTATTTTTGTATAAATAAATTAAAATGAAAATTATTCAGCTTTATTTAATGGTGTGTTTTGCATGAGGATATCTTAATGTGAAGCAGGTGTATTTGATATTACACTGATATATAAATATTACGATAAGGCGCTAATTATTGTGTAAATAATATATGTTTTGGCCAATAATAAAATGATATACTTTTTGTCTGAATAAAAAAAAAAAAAAAAAAAAAACCTGCATGTAAAGGTTACATGTGAATTTAGGCATCAAAACATTATAATGTAGATTGTTTTTAGGTGTCACTAAATTAGTAGATGATGTTTTGCCATTTCCACTTTTATTTTTAGGTAATAAATCATAGAAAACACAACCTAATGCTTTATATCAGTATTGTTTTCACTAAGTAAACGGATGTACTGTAAGAAAAGTGCATTATGAAACTTTTAAGAACAACAGTTGTGTGTGTGTGTGTGTGTGTGTGTGTGTGTGTGTGTGTGTGTGTGTGTGTTGTGTGTGTGTGTGTGTGTGTGTGTGTGTGTGTGTGTGTGTGTGAACTGTTTTAAATCACACTAATACTCAAATATATGGAGTGACTGCTAAACAATTGCACCTTCTGTGTTGCTACAATAGTGGCTTGTGTAATGAGGATAAAGGTAATGCACTTCAGTGACTGTGGTTTGTGCAAAGCCTCTGCTGTTGTTTGAAATGTCACTGCGTTGCATTTACAGAGAATTCTGAGAATTTAATAGGCTTTAGGTTACTGCCAAAGTGAATTTAGGTACTAGGTGCAAGATTCTACATTAGCAAACGGCAGCGAAATGGACGAAGAACTGAAGAACCTGTGTGTAAGTTTGCAAACTGCTGTGCTCAATATCTTATTTAGCTGTGAAAAAGTTGTTAATGTTGATCTAGAATTATTCTAGTTGTAGAAACTGACCACATTTATCTTGTTTTAAGCTTCATGCAGTTAGTTTTAAGATTTGTTCTTATAGCTGGAGTTTCTTGAAAAACATCGTCCGATCTCCAGGGTTAAGTAATACCTGATTTAATCTGTGCATTACAGGTTACACACACTGTCCATTCACATAGACGGGGAAAAAATTGCAGGGCGGTCACATGAGATCATGTTACTTTAAAAACTGGTTTAAATGACAGAGACTGTGTAGATGTTTTCCACTGCTGTCATTGCATGGCGGTGATGATGTGTTCGAAACGCACAATGCTACAGTAATTGATGTTGGTTATAAAAGTCTGGATTTTGAGAAGGAGGACAGTGGAGACGTTGTGGATCTGCTGTGAGTTCCTCTTCCAATTTGTTCTTGTATTTCTGGGTGGGCATGTGAGGTTTTGGACAGGTTAGATGGATCACCCACCGAGTGTCCATCTGTCATATGTGATGTGCTTCTGTTAAACTGTCTAAACCGTTTATTCTCTTTCTCTCTCGGCCTGTTATTTGTAAAAAAAATCCTTGATTCAAGAGCTTAACCTTTGATTTATTTCATTGAAATATGGAGTGAATGAGAGGTGCCACAGTCATGAAAGTGATTTTTAATGAGCTCAATCGTTTTTTTTGTTTGTGCTCCGCAGGACTTGAGCTCCTTCGCCATGCCGTTCCTGGAAGGAGATGCGGAACATGTAAACAAGGAATGCGTGCACAAGGTAACACAACCAAAACACGCACAAGGCTGAGCCAACAGTAAACACAGTTTTGAAATCAAAACGAGAAAAAAACGAATTAGTGTGTTTGTGTGTGTTTGTGTGTGTGTGGTGTGTGTGTGTGTGTGTGTGTGTGTGTGTGTGTGTGTGTGTGTGTGTGTGTGTGTGTGTGTTTATTGGTATTATAGCTAAATTATTGGTTTCGTCAGTGTTGGGGAAAGTTTCTTTAAAAAGTAATGCATTACAATATAGCGTTACTCCCTTAAAAAGTAACTAATTAAAGGTGGGGTATGTGATTTGCAAAACGGCCGGCAGATTTTGAAAATACACAACTCATAAGGTCCTACCTTCTCTTCTCCAACACTGGCCCTGACTCCACCCATTCGAAAAACATGGACGCGCAATCAAGCACGAGCGAAAACTCAATGCGCTCTCTCTCTCTCTCTCTCTCTCTCTCTCTCTCTCTCTCTCTCTCTCTCTCTCCTCTCTCTCTCTCTCTCTCTCTCTCTCTCTCTCTCTCTCTCTCTCTCTCTCTCTCTCTCTCTCTCTCTCTCTCTCTCTCTCTGTACCGGGGCGACTTGCACTTCCTGTGAGTGGGTCACGAGCTTTGAGTATGCGCACTAACGGGACATGCGCACGAGGGGGGCGGGGGGAGGATGGCATGGTACAACCGTTTGAGTGATGCATTTTCTGTCCAATGATTCTAGACGGTCTTGAAAATGATTGGCTGGAGTTTTTCGAGTCCTGCCCGTTCCACAGATGATTAAATTGCTTAATTTTCATTTCAGTGCTTCTAATTTACAGCCAGTAAGTGGGTTTGGAATAGGATTTCAAGTGATTTTGAAAAAATGGTCAAAAAAAAAAATCACATACCCCACCTTTAAATTACTTAGTTACTTTTTATGAAAAGTAATGTTATGTTACGTTTGCATGACCTTTTCTCACCTGGTTGTCTTCCAGGCATTGCGTGAGTTCTTTTTCTGGTAGTGTTTAACACAGTAATGCTATCAACAACATTGCCAATATAACTTCACTGTAAATTATTGAGAAGATAGAGGATTTGAATTAAGTAGTTTAAAAAACGAAAGAGAAAGGAGGAATGGCTCTGCCAAACTTAAAACTATACTTTCAAGCTGCACAACTACGACCTTTGTGCCTTTGGTGTGATAACTCTTATATTGCACGATGGAAAGATATTGAGACTAATGTACCAGATTATAATGTTCAAACCCTGTTGGGAGAGGAAGGCCTAGATGACACTCTAAGGAAGGGTCTGAATCCTATAGTTATATTTTCCCTTGGGATATGGTTCTCTCAAAAAATACTGAGATGGATTGAATAACAGATTTAAGCTGGCTATTTATGACAGTACTTTTAAAGATTTGATGAGTAAGGTCCTGACAGCTCTGCATAGCTATCAAAAACAACAAGATGAAGAGTTTTCAGGAGCTAAAGGATAGTTTTGATCTAAATAACCAGGATCTATTCAGATACTTACAGCTGAGAGATTACTACTGCAAAGAAATTAAGGGGTTTTCTTCTGATGTGGTAAACCCTCTTATTGAAATAATGTGTGGGGCTTATCAACAAAAGACTAATACGATTGTGTCTAAACTCTATCGGAGTCTGATGGAGAACTTGAAAACACTACACTCTATGTAAAAGCGAAATGGGAGTGTGAATTAAAGGTTGTCCTCACGGAGGAGGAATGGTATCAAGCATGTCGTCTACTCCAGACCTCCACCAACTCCCAACAGTGGAGAGAATTTAATTGGAAGTGCTTTATGAGGTTTTTCATCACTCCTTATTTGAAGAGTAAACAACTTGGGATACCTCAAGACTGTTGGAGGGACTGTGGTAGTAGGGATGCAAACCACGCCCACATCTTCTGGACATGTCCGTAAATTAAACCATTTTGGTCTATCGTTAACAATACTTTACAGAAGGTGCTGGGGTACAATATCCTAAAGGAATGTAAGGTTATGTTCCTTGGAAACATCACAGAAAGTGTGCGGAAGGAGGACCTGTATTTATCCAAGATTTTATTATCTGCGGCCCGAAAGGCTATTACTAAATTTTGGCTCAAATCAAACATCCCAGATCTACAGCCATGGACAAGTTTAATTCAAAGCATTTTTATAATGGATAAATTAACCTACATTATAAGAGAATCATCATTTAAAGAAAAATGGAGAAAATGGACACATTTTCTGCCCCTAGAATCTGCATAACTGTTCTTCCCAATACAACTGTATACTGTGTGTTAAGTGTGTGTGATTCTTTTATCTTTTGCATAAATTTACCAGAAACCCAATCAGTAGAATTATTGTAAATGTAAGGTTTATTGATCAGTGATTCCGATGAGTACAACTAGACTAATTTTTGTTTCAATTGTACTAGGTACCTCCTCCTTGGCTTCCTCTGATTTTGTTCAATGTATGTTATTTATTTATTTATTTTCCTTTTTGTTTTATTGTTGTTGACATAAAATTCAAATAAAAATTGAAAGTATATAAAAAACTCAATTAATGTTTAAATGTATAAAGTAATGTGTTACTTTACCCGTTACATCATACAAAGTAATTTGATTACGTAATGTGCACTTGTAATGCGTTACCCTCGACACAGAGTTCTCAATATTGTGTTATGATGATTTAAATGAGCAATAAATTATTCCAAAGTCATTTGAAAGGCTGACGACAATTGCATTCCGGTTTTTGTGTATTTCTTGTGTATTCTGCCCCTCAAAGGAAAAATGCTACACATAAAAGTTGCCTGAAATCAGGTCTCTAACTAAAATCTGTCCTATAACGGGAAGTTTGGCTCAACTGCTACACAAGTGTAGTGTGAAAACTGATATCCAATCAAAGTTTGAATGTTTTGCCTCGGTAGATCATTATTGCATATCCAACAGCTGATAGCCTCCTTCAGGAGGTTTCAGAGGCTTCTCGGTCTCATGGCCACTCCAGATAGTATTACTGCATATGCACCCCTTCAGCACTGGCTAAAGCGCCGTGTGCCAGCCCATGCGTGGCGGTCAGGACGCCTGCACGTTACGGTGAACCAGCGCTGCATAAGAGCTCTGGTCCCCTGGAAAGCCCAAAACTGGTACCAGTCGGGCGTGAGCATGAGTGTGACCTCCAGGAGGAAGGTAATTTTCACAGATGCCTCCAACCAAGGTTGGGGGCTGCTGTGCGAGCGCAAGCCTGTCTCCGGCCTCTGGTTGAGCCCGGAGAAGAGCTTACATATCAACTGCCTGGAAATGAGAGCAGTTTGGTTAGCCCTGAATGCGTTTCTGCCAGACCTCAGAGGATACCACGTCTTAGTCCGCACAGACAATATGTCAGTGATATAAATTGCCAGGGTGGCCTCAGATCAGGCAACCTGTATGTCATGGCCAGAAATCTCCTCCTTTGGGCACAAGCCAACCTGCGCTCTCTGAAAGCTGCTCATGTCCCGGGCGTCCAAAATTTGGGTGTGGACATGCTATGCTATGCTATGCCTCAAGACAACACTCCCCCAGACGAGTGGTCTCTCAACCCACAGACGATTCGTCTGATATGGAGTGTATTCGGCAAGGCAGAGGTCGACCTCTTCGCCTCGGAAAGCAACTCTCATTGCGCAATGTTCTTTTCGAAGAAAATGTGTAAAAACACTTGTTAAGTTTAAATAATATAACAACCGTTCCAAAGTTTGGGGTCATTAAGATTTTTTTTAATACTTTTGAAAGAAGTCTCTTATGCTCACTAAGGCTGATTTTATTTGATTAAAAATACAGTAAAAAAAAACTACAATATTTTGAAATATTATTACAATTTAAAATAACTGTTTACAATTTAATATTTTTTTAAATAATTTATTCGTGTGATGACAAAGCTGAATTTTTAGCATCATTACTCCAGTCTTCAGTGTCACATGATCCTTCAGAAATCATTAATATTCTGATTTTGGTGTTCAAGAAACATTTGGTATTATTAATTCATTTTAAATTGATGTACCACTTAACATTTTTGTGAAAACTATGATTGATTGTTTTCAGGAACTTCCTCGATGAATAGAAATTTCAAATGAACATCATTTATTTTTTACATTGTAAATGTAAAGTAAAATGTCTTCACTGTCACTTTTAATCAATGTCATGCATCCTTGCTGAATTAAAGTATTAATTTCTTAAAAATAAAATAAAATCTTACTCACCCCAAACTTTTGAACAGTAGTGTAAGTCTAAAGGGTAATTGATTGCAGATGCCATATAAATGGATATTTTGTTACGCAATACAAAGTCATTCAGAAATGAATACTAGCTTACTGTCTGTAGTTTATGGACCAGATTTACTAACAGCTTGTCAGCACAAACCCTCTTTTGTAGTTAAAAACCGGTCAGGATTTACCAAAGACACAGAGTGGAAAATTTGTGCTAAAAAGACGTGGACAGGGTTATTTTTGCGGCTGACTTTATTGCATATGCATTTGTAGGAGTTTCCCTTTCAGACAGAACATTTATGGGAGGGGAGAGTATTTAATGAATCATTCAAGGTCATTTACTAAGGTTTGTGCTAGTCAATTTACTGATATTTGCACCATAATTTAATGGCTAAAAAGCATGTCTTAAACCAGACTCTAATTTGCGCTGCTCTTGGTAAATTGCGTTGGTCATTATGTCATCAGTAGATCAAGTGCAGGCCTTTCCACTCCTATCTGTGCTTTTTTGGAATTGCACTCTCATGCTATTTTGCCCTGTTTAGTAAATCCGGCCCTATGTGTGTAGCTTATAATCCAAATACTTTTCGGTGTCCTGTAATTGTAGTCATTAAGCTTGACTTATATTGATGAGAAGTCTAACTCAGGATCTGCTCTTTAGTCGTTACATTTGTAAACATTCCAAATAAATTCTGGGAATTCATCATATCTGACAATCAATCACCCATGATAGAGGCCAGCGAGGCAAGGCTAGAGAGGAGATAAATCACCTGACACGTCTCAGGTGGTCTTTCGTTCAGTCTCTCCTCTCTGTTGTTGAAGGTGAGCTGGTGTCACTGAATCTGAAGGGCTCTTTTGAAGCTTGAGGACACAGTTTGTTATCAGCTCCACTTCACTGCACTGTAAAAAGTGAACAGTTGGATCAACCTAAAAAAATTACTTCAATTGGTAACACCTAAAAAATTTAACGTTTTAACGTGATAATTTAAGTTGAGAAAACTTAATTTTTTTAGGTGTTACCAATTGAAGGAATTTTTTTAGGTTGATCCAACTGTTCACTTTTTACAGTGTGCTTCACCAATGTTTTTTGTTGTAAGCACTCAGGATATTAGCTAATATTTCTCCTTGTCGAACAGATGTTTGATTAACCCTCGGCAAGGTCAATGCAGAATCACCGGTGTGGACGAACATTTGTGTGCAAATGAAATACACAGTGATGTTCAAAAGTTTGCCACAAGAATGCCTTAGATTCTGGATCAGAGCCAAAATAAGGGTAGTGTGAATTGAAAGATTGTAAATTGCTGCGTCAGTATGTTTTATTTATCTCATGATCAAAGGTTCAGGAACATGAAAACTCAATGTCAGTGAAGACTTTTTTCCATCAGCTCTTGAACAGAAACAGTCAAATGTTTCCATGACAACCGAGGGTCTCAGAATAATAAAAAATTGTTATCACTTCTTTTGTTAAGTGTATAAAGCAAAGTCTTTCTTGTTTTGTGTGTGTGGAACTCAAAGCAAGACATTTTGGTAACATTTTATTTTGATGGTACACATTAGAAATTCTTCTAACTACGCTAATCCTAACTTTGCAACTACAAGTCAACTTATTCTACTAACCTGATCCTGGTGATTTGAACTCAAGAACCAGATCAGCCTGATTCATGAATGAATAATTTAGACTAGTGCTGTGAACTGACTGAACGATTCATTTGAAAAGATCTGACTCAAAAGAACGATTCATTCACATGCTACTTTTTCTCTTGAAGGTACAAAGGAAAACTAGTGCGGATCTCAAGGTTTTCCGTGAAAAACAACTTCAGTTTTAGTTTTTTTTCCTCGCACAATGATATCGTATGATTTCAGATGCATCCCAAATCAAATATTTCCCTAATATATGGTATTCCCTAGAGAAGTATGTCCAAATAGATAGTATAGTACAGTAAGCGAAAAGTCACTGGATGATCTGTATTACTTCCGCCGAGATTCTGAAGTGTGCATTCGATGGACACTTTACCATCCCATGAGGCGGAAGGATATATGAATGGCAGTGAAGCAACACAACTGGCGCTGGTAGGTCACGTGACCTTAACAACATGGCAGATGTAGTACATTCGAATTTCATTCATACTACCCATATTTAAACTATATAGAACATACTTTTTTAATGGTCGCAAAGTAAATTTTGAGTGAACTGTCTCTTTAACTTCGCAGTCGTTCCCTACAAATCCCACTTTGTTGTATTCTGAGAACGAGCGAGGGGGGGGGTAGTTATGTAGTGTGTTTAGGTATACAGTACTGTGAGGTATTTATGCCACTGTGTGAGCCTCTATAATTTAACAAAAGCCTCTTGACAAAACAAGGCCATCTGTTCTTTTGGCTGTCTAAACAGTTTTCCGTGGCTTTGTCTGGCTGTTTTTGCTGTGTGAACTTCCCATGTGAATGAACGGTGGAAACATCAAGGACTCTCAATGTATCTGAATGTTATGACGTCTCTTCATTTAGTATCTCAATGTCTGTCTGTCCTTCAAACATTCCCTTAATGGTCAGCATGCATGACGTCACCGTTATGACTTTAAATATGCTTAATCTGTAAGAATGTCATTAGTTGTGACTATCCTCGAATGCAACATTGTTCTGTGATTTAAAATCTCACAGGTAAAGATATCTCTCAAGGCTCAAGAGTGTATTGTTTCATCCATAAAACATATTTGGACATATTTTCTTCAGGAAATGTAATCCCGACTAACGGGGAACTTTCTGAGAACGTTAGCAAGGTTCTCTCAAAATTTTGAACAAAGATGATTCCAGTAATGTTAATAAAACGTTTGTTCAAAGTTATCAGGTCTTCAATAATGTTCTCAAACCGTTAGCACAAAATTGGATGGTTTTAACATTCAGATAACTTTCAGAAATAACTGAATGGGAATGTTAGGAAAACGAAAATATTTTAGAACATATTTTTGTTAGCTGGGAATCTACATTGACTTATGCTGTCATAATATTGTGTGTGATTGTATTTTCATTTACTCTCCAGGGGGAGCCTAGCTGCCGTTCAGCCAGCCCGACCAAAACCTTCTTCAGTCGGGGTCCTTTTAGCCGTCCCTCTAGCCCTATGTCTGCTCCAGCCCGGTCCAGAAACAGCCCTGGATCTCCCAAATCCATCTTCCCCTACTCCTCCAACAACGACTCCTCGCCCAAGTGTTCACGTCGCCGCAGCTTCACCGGAATGTTCCGTTCGTCCTCCAAAGAGTCCACAAATCCTTCTACGTCTCCTGTCAGCATCAAACTCTTCTCTCGGGCCAGGAAAGGTAAGACCCATGTATCGTCCGTCTGTCAAACTGCTGCCAGAATGTGTAAAATCTGAAAAATGCAACATTTAAAGGGGTCATATGATGACAAATCATATTTTCCTTCCCTTTTAGAAATATACTTTTGTTGTAACATGTAAACATAGTCTGACTTTTCTACCTTAAAAATCCCTAGTCCACCAAGACCATTTATAGAAACTATTGAACGCACACTAACGTTCAAAAATAATTTTTTTGAAAGAAATTTATATTTTTTTTTCAGCAAGGGTGCATTAAATTGATAAAAAAAGGCTGTTAAGACTTTTGATTTGTTACAAAAGATTTCTTATTCAAATAAATAATGTTCACCAAAAAATCCTGAAAATAAAATGAGTATCACGGTTTCCACAAAATATTAAGCAGAACAACTGTTTTCAACACATAATAATAATAAATGTTTCTTGAGCAGCAAATGATCATATTTGACAGTAATTATGATGTAAGTATAATTTTGCTGTTATCACAGGAATAAATTAAACTTTTAAATATATTAAATAGATCATATTTCACAATATTACAGTTTTTTTCTGTATTTTTAATCAAATAAATTCAGCTTTGGTGAGCATACGAGACTTCTTTCAAAACCATTAAATAAATTTAACATCTGTGGAATGGTAGCGTAATACGTATACAATTTAGCGAAAAATTGTTCTTTTGTGATGTCATGTGTTTTTTAATATATGGTTTAATGCAAGAAACTTGTACCTGTACTTTGAGAATGTTTTTTTTTTTAATCTAAAGTATGTTTTATATGTAGTGCTGTACAATTACATGATTGGTACTGGGTTGTTGAGTTGGCGGGTTTCCATAAATCGAGTCAGTGTGAGAGTTTGTGATGTTAATTCTCTGACTTGACTCACACTTAACCCTTAATTTGACTATGAAGTTAACATTCATCCAGACTAAAAGATAGTTTACTGTGAATTATTATACCAGTATCCAGATACAGTACCAGCATAAAAGATCAAAATATATATTAGCATTGGTGAGATGAGATGCTATGAATACCATTATCACATCAGTGTGTGGTGTGAGTCAGCATTTAGTGAAAGCTTTCACGGGTTGTCTGGGTCTGGCTCAGCCCGGGGTGTGTAATGTTGTGGATAATTGTGCTGTGTGCTGATTTAATGGAGGCGTGGGTGTTTCTTAATGCATAAGACCCTGATAATGAATTCCGCTTTCAAATATGTTGTCCACGTGAGTCTGATTTAAAAATCAGAAACAAGAGTCTATTTTTTTTGTAGTTTATACTTGAAGAGCTTAGTGAGTTTATAATTTAATACATATAAACATTTATAGTTACCCAACATTTAGGTCTTAATATTTTTTAATTTAGTATTTTTTGGGGTATTGTATTATTATAGCAACTCTTAAAGTTACTACCGTTGATATTCTGTAGGTTTGTGGTCAGAGCTCTAGATTAAATTATGTGTTACTCAACCTTGGTGACTAATGACTTTGTGTTTTCTGGGCTACTCACAATGTTTATTTTGTTGGTTGTGGTTAAAATCTCATCAAGAGTAGAAGATGTTGAAGTGGAGATTGTTTAAAATATCCATGTGACATTTCAAATGACTGTTATTTAAAAGCACACAAAAACATTGTTGACACGTAGTACTTTGCTGTTGTCTCAGAGTAGTCTCAGTTTGAAAAGATTAATCAGACGAAATTTACTTCGTTCCCACGAACTGACAGTGTAATTAGTAATTATAACATAAAAACTAGTCTTGGACTAAGTATGAGAATGGAGTGACCTATAATTAGATGATTTAGAGTGATTAAGAGTTTGAATGTGTAGGTAGAATTGCTCTGTAGTACCGCGGTAAAGCAGTGAAAGTAGGTTAGGTCATGGGTCTTATATTTACAAATAATAAAGCAATTTTATAGTATAAACAATAGGGGTGTAACGAGACGCTTATCTCACGAGACGAGACAGGCACGAGATTGGGTTCACGAGAACGAGACGAGACGAGATTTTTGCACAATTTTTCAGAAATCCTCAATGACAAAATTCATGACTGGAAAAATGCAGGTGCATTTTGCAATGTTTAACTAATAATCTTATTAAGTAGACCTGAAATGACATGCATTAGGAGTATGAATTATCAAATGCATTGAAAGAAAACAATATACAAGCACTGTAAAATGTTTTTAATGACTGGCTTTTCTCCTGTATGATTTCACATTAGTCTCTTCAGACCTTACTGTACATTTAAGAGCTTTCAGAACTTCTGATTGAGGCTGTGTGTGACCTCCTAACTGAACTCTAGAAGTCTTAAGTGCAAACAATAAGTGCAAGTGCAACCATAATCAAAGTGAGCACACAGACTCTTTATAATTGTTTTGAAATTGCTGTTTTATTTTGCACCGGCAGTTATAGGGTTAATGCGGTGAGTTCGGGAAAGGCCGGTAGAGAAACGAGGCTGGTGTGTTTGTCTCCACAGTTCTTGCGTTCCGATTATAAGTTCAGAAACAGAGCCTCCCTTGTCTGTTGTCTTTAAGACATTACAGTACTCTCTCAATATTCGAAGTGCAAACTGAGACGATAGCCGCAAATAAACAGTCCAGTGATGGGTATTGGGAGACGGACGATTGTATGTTCGCGGCCTAATTTGTGCGCAATGCACATCAGCGAGCTTGTGTTTTACTTTCACTTTTGTGAACGCGCGTACTCTGTGTATAGCAGCGGTGCTGAGCGTGCATTATACAACATAATATCAGACGTTTAGTCTATGTTGCGCAACGAATCCTCCGCCATCCTCACGCGATCAGTGAACTGTGATTCGTGCTGCACTGATTGCAACGGCAACTCGTGCTGGATGAGCAGAGCAGACTTTTACATTAGTTTATAATGGTTTTTAATTATTTTTATAAAAACAGCAAAACGATAGTTTAGGCGAATGTGAGTGTAGCGGTGGAATATTCTATGGTAATAGAAATCGCGAGACAGCTTTTCACTCGATGGGAAATCTCGTCATGTTTTAGTCTCGCGAGATCTCGTGGCACGAGATCTCGTTACACCCCTAATAAACAAAACATAAATTTACATATTTATAATATATATTTTTGTCTATATAATACATTTGTTTTAAATTGTTTAATTAAAAAAAAAAAATATATATATATATATATATATATATATATATATATATATATATATATATATATATATATATATATATATATATATATATCAGGTCACTATTTCATGTATGTGTATATATACATTATTTGTATTTGTATATATATATATATATATATATATATATATATATATATATATATTATTTAAACTAATAAACATAAATAAACTAAAAGTATTTATTTTATGTTCATAGTATAAAAATTATTTAAATTTGTTCAATTAAAATAAAAAAAATGATATATCAGGTCACTATTTTGTGCAGTTTTACTGTAACAAGTGATTTCAGATTGAAAAAAAGTTCAGATTGTAAATGAATGTAGTGGAAACGAAATGCAGTGTAAATGTGTATTTTTGCAGTGTGTGTGGGGGCGAGTATGTGTGTAGGTGAACCACACACAGGACAATACACACAATATTTTTCTTCATACACATACACACTTATATAACAGCACTACCATGCTTCTCTGACGAGCCATTAGTTGCTTTGGCTGGCAGACTTTCCTGTCTGCCGAAAACAACAGTATTGATTTATTATTCAATACTGGAGTTGAAGCAAAGCTGGATTCCTCTGTCTGATTGTAAGACAGAGCTGGTCAGATTAAAACACATCAAGGGAGAGTATTAAAACACTCGAGAGAGAATTCTGGACTACGTTTTTATTGCTTGAATATATTGATGTGTATAATGAGGTTTTTATCTGCTAAGTGCATCTGGTACACACACACACACACACACACACACACACACACACACACACACACACACACACACACACACACACACACACACACACACACACACACACACACACACACAGAGATATTTGTCTTTTTGAACAGGTGTGTTTTTAGCTGAGATGTGTTTGTGCCAGTGACTGAGCATATAATGAACACTGATGGACAGAAGTTTCTGATCGAGCAGTGTCTGTCATTCAGGAAATCACACTCTTGCCAGAGAAATTCTGAATCCTTATATATCCGGGAATTGGGCTGCACCCAGACAGTGACATCAATGCAGAAAGCACATAATTCAATCTCGGTTGCTTTCATTATATTAGCTGAAATTAATCCTTGACTCTAAGGCGTTCTCAGAGCTCCTTAGCACAGGCAGCTGGAGATGAGGACGGCCATATGTCTGTAATATGATAACAATTCAGTTTTTGCCTCAATAATACCGACGGAATGATGCTGTGTCATCCTCTATGATGCTTGTATGTGCCACAATCTGATTGTTTGCTTTTATCGCCACCTACTGGACAACGTTTTAATGTTGCATTCTTGATATGTCTAAGATTATATTTATGTTCTATTATTTTATTTTATATTATATATTTGTTATGCTCACCAAGTCTGTAAACAATTGTGAAATATTATTGCAATTTAAAATATTTTGTATTTGTATTAATATATTTTAGAATGTCATTTATTCCTGTGATGGCAAAGCTGAGTCTTCAGAAATCATTCAAATATGCTGATGCTCAAGTAACATTTCTTATGATTATCAATTTTGAAAACAGTTGTGCTGCTTTATTTTGTGTGTGGCAACCGTGATACATTTTTTTCAGGATTGTTTTATAAATTGAAAGTTCAAAAGAACAGTGTGTATCTTTGGTAACATGATAAACGTCGCTAGATGTCCCCAGACTTCTATAAAACAGTTTAGTGGCTTTTCATGTCATGTTCCTGTGCGATCACTAGATGGAGGCAAAGTAAGCTAATCACAATTATTGCGAGGTCGTTTGAGGATGAAGTCTTTCTCCAATGGTTTCCTATCAGATGGTGACCCAGGACAGTTTTAGAAAATGATTCACAAATAAAAGTAAACAGAAGCAATCTTAAAATCAACCATTGGAATTCATGAGTTTCTAAAACATAGCCAGCCAAAAACATAATTTGATATATATATATTGCTATTCCATTGATCAACATTTGAAGTGGATCAAAACCTTTAATCATCAAGTTATATGAATTTTGAACAATACCAACTCTTGTCTTAAGACAACTTTGATTAACTTTTTTGATCCACTTTAAATGTTGACTACTGTTTTGAATCATATAAATACAGCCACCAGCTCAGCATCAGGGCCATGTGTTCCCAGGAGAGAGAGAGTGAGAAAGACAATGCGAGAGAGAGAGAAAGTGCGATATCGAGCTGCATTCAAGCACATGAGAAGCACTAAAGCGAGTCAGTGGGGTCTCTTCTACCTGTCACACATCCTCCCTCACTTCACCACAGGAGCTCTGAGACCCCAGAGCACTGATTCACAATGACTCACAGCACCTGTCGCCAGGCAACGGGTAGATAAACAGCGTGTGCTCGGGGTTCAGCTGACAGATGCCTGCGATGAACCGAGTCTCAGAAGCCTTATCTCAGCAGTGGACTGTCACACACTTGTCCGAGTTCATCTGTGTGACACCATGCCCTCTATACTCACCAAAAAAGGCATGATTGCTCTTTTACCACCATCTATGGGTAAAGAGAGGAAGCAGGCTACATGTTCTAGAATTATAATTGGTTATAAAAGTTTCAGTTGGTATACTAATGCAAAATAGACTGGACAACTCCACCATGGCCTCTTATAGTTAAAAAAAGTATATTGTATTACCATGATTTATTTTTTAGACTTGTACAGTGGAAGTGCTATTATTTGAATAGACTTTTATCGCATTTATTAATATTTTAAATTATTTTATTTTTAGATTGTCTTTTGTCATTTTAATTTCTTTGCATTTCATTTTTTTTTTTGAATAATTCTAGGCCTACATCAGCTTAATTATTTCAATTTCTACCCAAGGCAACATTTCTAATTTTTATTTAAATTTAAGTTTTTCATTTAATATTTATATTTTTATTTTATTTTATTTCCATTTGACTTCAAATAACAACAAAAAAAGAAGATAGTTTTAGGTTTAGTTACCAATAACAACACTGCATGGTACATGCGTTTCTGTAGAATATATATTAAAGTCATGTTGTATAGCCTATTAATAAATATCTGATTATTTAAAGTAGGCCTACATTAGAGTACAATGGATACAATAGTATATTAATATGGTTATTATACAATGCAATGGCATATATCAAAATATCATAGTATAATCTGATTATCTTGCCATCATTGCACTTGCATATTTTGTATAGGAAAATGATACTATCAGTTGGTTTAGATTCATAATAGTCTCCATAAAGGCTATTGTAAATGGCTGGTCACTGTTTTGGTGTTTTTAATGTCCTTTTAGAATATTCAGGATGATTTAAGGCTCATTCACACCAAGAACGATAACTATAACAATAACTTAACAAAATATTAGTACACACACACTGTTGCAGTTCTGTCATCTGTCACTTTAAATGCTTGAGCTTTTTAAAGCAGGATGTCAGCTGGAAAAAAATAGTTCTGAAAGTGATTCCAACCATATCGTTTCTCTGTGCCGTTGTCATTATACTTGTGTGTGGACTTTATATTTCGAACACTTTTTCGAACTATATCTTGAAAGGGCCTTTATTGCGAGTATAACCCAAAGATTTCAGCAGCACTGTTCCTGTGATGATATGAATGCTGAGCTGATGCCAGCCCTGCTGTTATGTAACCCAGCCTGTGAGAGACAAGAGTTAATTTTAGGCCGGGATGTGTGGAGAGCAGGGGTTGGTCCTGTCAGCGCAGAGAGAGTGATAAGAACCCTTTAGGAATCATCTGACCCTGCTGAAATATTCAGGCTCCTGCCTTTGCGTCTCTTTTTTCCATCTACACACACAGTGGGAAAATGCATCCTTGTTTTTCAGAGGTCCGGGTGGTATTAGTGAGAGCTTCATCTGCCAATTGTCTCTTAGGTATTATATATATATTATATATATTGCTATACAAAAAAAGCAATCATATATAATATGATTATATTTATTTTGTATTATATATTTCTTTCTTGCCAAGTAAATTTGTCCTGAAATTAATAAAATAATTAAAATGACTTTTTTCACTTTTTTATTCAAATGCGAATTAATATAATTTAATTAACTTTAAACTGGATAATTTATTGGTATTTATTTTATTATTTTAGAATTGTATTTTATATAATATATTTATTTCTCACTAAACATTTTTTTAATTAAATAATTTTTTTACTCTTTCAAGTGAAAATTAATTTGAATAATTAATACAATCTGTTTTTTTTAGGTCAATTATCATGCAGGTCTTATTTCATTAGTTACTATATATATAAATATTCAGTGTTTATATTCTATTTTTTTTCCTCACTAATGCAATTTGTCCTGAAACAAGTACAATCATAAATACGGTAACTTTTCACTCTTTTTGAAAAATTGAAAATGAATATGAATTAATTAAAGCTTAAAACCAGATTTAATAGTAATATAGTACAGAAATAATTTTAAATTAAAGGCTGGTAGTCAAAATAACTACAAAGTTTTCATCATTGTGCCATTTTCAACTTCAAACATGTAACCAAACATCTGGATAACATCTAGATAATGTTTGAGGAATGTCTCAGTGCTGTCATTGTGCCAGTGAATTCCTCACCCTCATTCAGATCATCCCTGGATCAGAGGATGCAAAGAGCACGGCCATGTTTGCACATCATTTCCTGTCAAAAGATATAACATGAGTATATCCTTATTAGGAAAGAGTCTGGCTGTTCACGTGTCTTTTCTGTTGTGGCGATCTCAGAACATTTCTCACTGACAGAAACATGCATCTCTGACCTATGAGAACTTAAAGGATAATTCCGGTATTTAACACTTTTGAGTCTATTTTCTAGTTTGTTTTGGATGAACTAGAGTGGTGGACTTAGAAATTTTGACAATGGGTCCTGTCTCGACTTTTTGACTATTTTAGGATAGCCTCTGAGTGATTCAGAGTGATTGTCTACGAGCATACTGAAACATGTCCTTAAAACAACACTTAACATTAGCTCTCAAAACTGTGACACTCACCGAGTGGTTAGTGGTGTTCGTTGATGATCCAAAACAAGTAGCGTAGCGAAATACAGTTTCTGTCGTGTTTTATTTGCCATTTTTTAAAATTCCATTTATGTCTGTTGGAGCCTCAGTGCTCGTTGATATTACTGCGCTACCGGAGACCGAAAGGGGTCTGTTTACATTTGGTTGTAGTCTTTTCGCTCGGTTCTCCGTCTCTCCGTAGGCTAGCTTGAGCAGAGCAACTGCGGCAAAGTGGTTGTCGCCATCAAGTGGTCGGGAGTGTGCTAGCGCTTCAGGACTCAAATATTGAGCGGAAGTTTATACGCGGTTGTGAGGTATCTGAAAAAATAGTTCCACTATAGTAAATAACACGGATTGAAAGCATACGTTGCGCCGATATATTTGTTTTTAATCATCAACGAACACCACTAACCACAGTTTTGAGAGCTAATGTTAAGTGTTGTTTTAAGGACATGTTTCAGTATGCTCATAGACAACCACTCTGAATCACTCAGAGGCTATCCTAAAATAGTCAAAAAGTCGAGACAGGACCCATCATCAAAATTTCTAAGTCCACCACTCTAGTTCATCCAAAACAAACTAGAAAATAGACTTAAAGTGTTAAATACCGGAATTATCCTTTAAAGGAACTTATGAGAATTTTTATGTAGGCTGCCACAATTGTTGTATTGGTATCCGTTGGCCTTTACGTCGTTTGATCGCTTTGATTGGTTGTTCAGTTTAGCGAACGAGGTATAAGCAAGCGCTGCTTTGTTTACATTTGTATATCTGCAGTCCAAGTTTCGGTTTCCCTTTTTAAATGGCGAATATAGACTTGCTCCATGCTAATATAGACAGTTATTTCCTTGCATACGCACATAGTTGAAAGTCGCCTTCAGTCCTTTTGGTGTGTTGAAGCACAGCTTTTTGGCTGAGACGCAGCTAGTTCTTTTATGTCGGCTTGGTGAGACCGACTGGAAAAGTTAATCTGGCTTGACTCCAGAAGTACAAGGTGACCTACAGTAGAAAACCGCTCCATTCTTAGATTGTCCAGTGACTTGGCATCACTCACTCTCACATGAAAGCTTATTAAATCAGGCAAATGGAATAAAGCTTTTCCAGCACTGACACCATATAAGAGCAGGTCAGTACTTGGTTGTGGACACAATCACTCTTGAGAACGGTCTTGATGTCTGCTGCCTACACAAGCAGCCTGTGCCAACTGAAACAGAACCGCATAAGTGAATGATTTGGACCGCTCTACATACTGGGCAGCAATCCACACCACGCGAGAGATATACTGTAGCTCACAATAGATTCTAGAGTTTGATGTTAGCGTGTTGCTAAGCTACATGGGTTGGCCAGAGTTCTGAACTGAAGAACTGGCTCCCTTTCAGTTCATGAGTGTGAAATAGAATTAGCCACACTCCACAGGAACACACAGAAAAAAAGGTACAAAGCTGTCACTAAGGCTGTACCTTGAGGTACAAAATCAAAAAGTTACTCATATGTACACTTAAAGTGCTACTATTATGTACCATTTAGGGGTAAATACAGTACAAAGATGTTCCTTTTTGCTTTTGTATACCTTTTTCTGAGAGAAGTTGAATTAGAATGTTAGGAAGACGAGTGCAATTCAAATTTATTCAATACAGGTTAAATTGATCAAAAGTAAAGACATTTATAATGTTACAGATTTCTATTTCAAATAAATGCTGTTCTTTAGAACTTTCTACTCATCAAAAAATCCTAAAAACAATGTATCATGGTTTCCACAAAGATATTTAGAAGTACTGTTTTTAACATTGATAATAAGAAGAAATGTTTCTTGGGCAGCAAATATAATACATTTTAAAATATACAGATGTTTTAAATTGTAATGATATATCACTGTTTTACTGCATTTTTAATCAAATAAAAATGCAGCCTTGATGAGCATAAAATAATGTTTCAAAAAACTATCTACTGTATTTTTATAAACGTTAGACAAAGTAATAAAGTTCAAAAGTCTTGAGAATATTATAATTCTGCTTCCTTACATTGAAATTTGAATTGCAATTCAATTCTATTCTGAATGACACACAACCATGATTAACAGGCAACATTATAGACAAGTTTCCTTTGAGCCCATTTGCAAAGCATTCTTTGCTTCGACAAAAAAATATCCGATAAGGCAGCATAATGTTGCCACCTTTGGGACAGCCTTAAAATGTAGGTAGGTGTAATGGAGATCAGCTAAAGAGGTGTGTTAGTAAACCTCACTCCCCTGACCTCAAGAGGCGCACTAGTGACTGACGCTAGAAGCTGCGATTTTTTTTTTTTTTTTTTAAGCGTCCTTGTTAACGCGCCCGCCTCCCATGCCGGTGACTCTGGTTCGAATCCCGCTTGGAGTGGTGCGAGTACCAGTCACATAGGCAGCTCGGTTAAAGAACAGATCTGCTGTCTGTAGTGGGTCTAATTGCCGCTTTTAAAAAGCAGACTGTTTTTGTCCTAAAAACCAACACCATGTTCTTTCCAGTGTCCTGTTGACCTTGGGACTTTGAAGACGTCAAAGCACAGGGGATTTTGAAGGAATTAGCTGCTCCCCTCTCACCAAAGGCACTTTTTAGGCCCAAAATGAGCATCTTTAGAAGTGCTTAGCAGGACCCTAAGTGCCCCTGACAGGGAACGACAGCGGAGAGTTTGGAAAATGAGAGGTGATTAATCAAAGCCTATCTAATTCTGCTTACGCAAGTATCTCTTGGCGTCAAGCCTGGCAGTGTGACTTTACCCACTATTAGGGTGATTAATTTGGTGCCTTGAGTGCACTGACAGAGAATGATTTGTTTATGATGGTACAGGAAGAAGGGGGTGATCAGATGTTGATGGCAATTATCACCAGGGACATGAATTCATTAGCTAAAGTGATCGTCACTGAGATTGTTTTTCTTCCTTGAACGGAAGACCCTTAATGACCTAGATATTGGATTTCACCAGGGTATTATTTCGGAGAGTTCCAGATTTGCTTCGTTACAGGGCAAGATACAGATTTGCTCTGTTATTTTCTGCATCTATTTTATGGAAAGGTCAGCTTACATTACAGCCAGAGTAGAGCAAACATGTAAAGTACCAATAAATAATGCAGGAACACCTTCAGAGCTTAATGAAGTTTCATTACTTATTAAAATTAATTTCTATCTATCTATCTATCTATCTATCTATCTATCTATCTATCTATCTAATCTATCTATCTATCTATCTATCATCTATCTATCTATCTATCTATCTATCTATCTATCTATCTATCTATCTATCTATCTATCTATCTATCTATCTATCTATCTATCTATCTATAATTTTTGGTAGGTTGCACCACTAATGAACCAATAGAAATAAGACTTAACCTTGCATTAAACAGGAATGTTCTCCCACAGTGCTGAATTAATTTTAGTTTGGCAAAGTATTCGGAAAGGTTCAATCCTATTTTATGGTCCCCTGACTTTGTTTTTCACCTTAATGTGATTTTATTAAAATCAACTGACTCTAAATCAAAGAAAGTCAGCGACCACATTAGAAGAATTCATTTGGACAAGTGAAGTAAGTTGCCTCACTAGACTAGTCATATGTATGAAAGTATATTGAATATTCATGAGTGGGTGTGGTTTACTGCAGTTTGGCCAATCACCAGCTATTCCTAACCAAGCATGGGTCGGTTTCATTGTACAGTCTCATTGTTACACATGCTGTTTTTAAGGCTTGTATTCACACACACATACACATGCTGGCATACACACTGCTGCACTTGACAATATGTTGCCGGCCAACCACTGATTCTGAACTGTACAACAGAAACAAGAGTCTGGCAGAGAGAAAAGAGCAAGAAAAAGAAGTCGAAGAACTCTGAAGTAAGGACTTTGAAGAGCACCTGTCACTGGCACAAAGATTGGGTGATACTGATCCAAGGCCCGGAGGTAACTGAAGAGATCCAGCACTGTCTATACGGCATGACCTATTGCACTGTCCACAGCCTCTCCACACGCCCTCGCCATCCATGAAACGGTTTAGCAGCCTGAGAGGGATCAAAAAGCGTAAGGACCAAGAGGGGCGGACAGGGAGACGGCAGTCAGAGCCCCACGGCCTCCTGGGAACCAGTAAGCACTATGATGTTGCTTTTCGCTTTTGTACCTTTTTTGAGAGTGAAGTTGAATTGGAATGATAGGAAGAAGAGTTTACTGAATTGCAATTCAAATACATTCAATACAGGTAATGGATACTGGAAAACAAAAATGATCTTCCCTTAAAGACCACAAAAGTTAATTTATTAAATATAATGAAATATGTAAAGTAAAAAAAAAAAACGTTTTTATAATGTGGGTTGGTTGACATGCATGCATTACAAGTACAGTAAGATGGCAGTTAAGACTTATTTTGCTGCATTGTTTTAATTATTTAGTAACATGCAATTACATGTAATTTTTTTTTCATGTGAGTAGCTATTTCTTTGTAAATAAAATATTCAAATGAGCCTAAAACAAGACATACAAAATAAGTAACATTTTCATATTGTGTAATACAAGGTTGCAATTACAACTTATATTTACTCTAATTTTTGTGATTTTTTTTTTGTTGCTTTCTGTATTTTATGTGTTTAACATGTTCATGATTTATATGATGAACTACACCTGTGTGAACTTGAGGCGAACATAAGTTTTAAATAAATAATTGCAGAAAGGGATGACAAAATTTCATTTGTTTGCATAAGACACTTTCCCACAGTTTCACAGACAAGCTTAAAGGGATACTCCACTTTTTTTGGAAATAGCTCATTTTACAACTCCCAGAGTTAAACAGTTGAGTTTTACCGTTTTCGAATCATTCAGCCGATTTTCTGATATTTAGAAAACTATCAGTAACCAGACAGTTTCTGGTCTCATTGACTTCCATAGTAGGAAAAAATATACTATGGGAGTCAATGAGACCAGAAACTGTTGCTTATGATATTCTTCTAAATATCAGAAAATCGCTGAATGGATTCGAAAATGGTAAAACTCACTGTTTAACTCTGAGGGAGTTGTAAAATGAGCTATTTCTAAAAAAAGTGAGTATCCCTTTAATCTATAGTCCAGACTAAAATGCATAGCAAATTGACAGATCTTAAATATGTCACTACTGATGTGCATCTTGAGAAAAAACAATGGCAAGGTTTTTTTTTTTCTAGGCATGTCTTTAAAAGCTACTTAAATTGCCTAAATTAACTTCTAAGCCCTGTCTGTGAAACCAGGCCTTAGTTTGATATATTTTATCTAATGCAATGACATTCATACATTTTTAGGTGTCTAAGGCATTTCAAATCTTCTTTCTTTTTGACTAGTGAAAAATGAAACGTCTGTATATGAAATTACTCAATGTCTTCTGAAAAAAATGTGTACATTTCTTGATCTTTCAGTCTTATATTTGCCGATGCATTTAGATCTCAGTCTTTGAAGAGTCTCATTTCCCTTGTGTGTGGATGGATTTGTACAATAAGTGCAAGCAGAACCCTTTGTGAATTTCATGAAAAGAAGCCTCTAGAACTCATTTCTCAGTGTGATCTGTCAATTAAACCTCTTGTAATATGATTACCAGATCCGCTAGACTTTCTCTTGTTAAGATATGTATTTTGTAATGCTTTCCAAATTTTGTTCGAAATCTGCCAAGTTCCAACAATTAATCATTCATGTCTGCAATGTGGATCAACAGAACCATTAAAGCTGTTAAGATTTGTGTGACTTTTCTAAATCGGATGTTCTTTCTTCTTCGGGTTTAATGATTGTGAAGGGCTAATCCTGTGATATTAATAATGGGAGTTGTTATTTATAGTCTGCTGAGGGTGAGTTTCAGTGGGACTCATTAAAATAAAAAAATGACATGGTGCTGGGAGGAAATATGAAGGGCTAACAGAGGTTTGCCACTGCAAATTGGGTCTTACAAACAAAACATACTCATTAAATGACATTTTATTCTTTGTTTTCGTGTTAACATCAAACAGCCGGTCTAAACGGTGCATTCTGGAACGAACATCTGCCGTGTGATATAGTGTTTTTTTCACAAAAGAAACCAACCCTCGGTCTCACAGACAAGTCTTAAGCCTTTAGTCCCAGACTAAAATGTATGAGCTGTTTTGAAAAAAAGCAACTTGCAATGGCATATCATATATGTCAGTGCCATTGCTATTGTCTCATGTTTCTCAATGTTTTTAAGGAACATTTATAAAAGCTAAGGCCTAATCCTGGCTTAATAGTCACGCAGGGAGATTTTGTTGAATGTTGATATAATGTTGAAATTACATTGTTATAGGTGAAATTGGCTTCCTATATTCTTTTCATCATATTAATTTGGTTTAATGACCTTGCTTTTCTGTATTTTATGTGAACATGTCATGCATTATCTTTAAAACCATCTCTGCTTTATAGGAAATAATTAAAGGATGTCAAAATGACTAAATGTATTTAATATTGAATTTTAAAGACTTGTGTTGTTACCCGCTTAGTGAGGAAGGCTTGGTGGGTGGTATGACCACATTCGTATATAACAGTATAAATAGTTTTATACAAATATAGTCGGTTGACACATCTGTACTCACGCTACCGTTTCAAGTTTTTTTTTAAACGAAAGTATACTTTTATTTAACAAGTATGCATTAAACTGATGAATGTTCAAATAAAAGCTGTTCTTCTGAACTTTCTATTTATCAAATACTAAAAAAATATCCACAACCCCCAAAAAAAATATTAAGCAGCACAACTGTTTTTAAAATTGATAATCATAAGAAATACTTGTGTCACGGTTGATACAGGAGACAGACAGGTAATGAGTGAAATAGTGTTTATTAACAGATCAGCAGAGGCAGACGGAGTTATGGTGAGTATATTAACAGATGATAATTGGATGAACTTAGCCACAGGAATAACCAGAGTCTCTCTTTTAGATGATGATGAACAGTCACTGGAAAGGGTTGCAGTTGGACGGCTGGGAACTGAAGATGGCAGACGATGAAGAGGATAATCCAATAGGGTCAGGTGAGTAGCAGGTAAGCAGCGGGTAAGTCTCTGGTTGAGAATAGGTGAGTCTGTGTGTCAGGTATTGACGAGATCAGACAGTGACTGCAGGGAGAGTGAGTGTTATATAGTCCGTGCTGGTGATGAGATGACGTGATGGAGATCAGGTGTGGTGATGAGGGAATCGAGTGCAGGTGAGGATCCTGGGGAATGCTGGGAAATGTAGTGAATGTAGATGATGAAGGTAAACGTGAATGTGACATTACACCCCCCTCCGGAAAGCGCGACCTCGCGCTGCAGAGGAGTCAAGGCGGAGCAGATGAGCGAGGACGTGTCCAGGGCGGAGCTGTGGGACCCTCGGGCGTCCAGGGCGGAGCTGTGGGACCCTCGGGCGTCCAGGGCGGAGCTGTGGGACCCTCGGGCGTCCAGGGCGGTGAGACCCCTTCGGGTGGCCATGGCGGTGAGGCCCCTTCGGGTGGCCATGGCGGTGAGACCCCTTCGGGTGGCCATGGCGGTGAGGCCCCTTCGGGTGGCCATGGCGGTGAGACCCCTTCGGGTGGCCATGGCGATGAAGACCCTGTAGACGTTCCAGAATTCCCCAACTGCGCCGAATGGACCCAGAGCCGAGGTGACACCACAGGTCTGGAGGGCCAAGGCAGATCTGCAGGCTCATGGGACCGACACGGAGAAGGGGCTCTGGAAGCCCGTGGCGTAACCAGTGCGAGGGAGGACGACTGAGGAGCAGGAGGGAAGATGGAGCCCGGTGGAGCAGAAGGGATGCAGGGCAGAGGCACAGCCGGTAGCACGGAGTCCCGAGGTGGAACCAGGGTGACGGCTGACCAATGTGAGGAAGGAAGGAGGAGTGAGCCTGGTGGAGCTATCGGGCTGACAAGACCCGGCGGAGGTGAGGGCACAATGAGCCGCAGAGAGGCTGTAGGGTCGGAGGACCAAGGTGGAGTCAGAGGTTCAGGGTATTGAGGCAAGGACAGGGGATCCACTGACCAGGGCGATGCTGAGGCTTGGAGACCCAGAGGCGGCTCCACAGCGATACTGGGGGGTAGCTGTGGATGGGCAGCAGGGTCGACAGGGCTCAGTAGAGGCGAGGCAGTAGAGCATGAAGACATCAATAGCGGAGGTGGGAGAGGGAGGCAGGGTGGGAATATAGTTTCTGGCTGGACGGCGGTCTCTGGCTGGACGGCGGTCTCTGGCTGGACGGCGGTCTCTGGCTGGACGGCGGTCTCTGGCTGGACGGCGGTCTCTGGCGGGCAGGCAACGGGCTCAGGCTCTGGCGCTGGGTCAACGGGCTCTGGCTCTGGCGCTGGGTCAACGGGCTCTGGCTCTGGCGCTGGGTCAACGGGCTCTGGCTCTGGCGCTGGGTCAACGGGCTCTGGCTCTGGCTCTGGCGCTGGGTCAACGGGCTCTGGCTCTGGCTCTGGCGCTGGGTCAACGGGCTCTGGCTCTGGCGCTGGGTCAACGGGCTCTGGCTCTGGGTTAATAGGCTCTGGCTCAGTGAAAAAGTCTATTAGGTCAATGCTGGCAGAGGCCAGCGGTGGGGGCTCTGTGCTGGATGGGACCAGCGGTGAAGGTTCAAATGGGCTGGACGGGACCAGCGGCGAAGGCTCAATTGGGCTGGACGGGACCAGCGGCGAAGGCTCTGTGCTGGATAGGACCAGCGGCGAAGGCTCTGTGCTGGATGGGACCAGCGGCGAAGGCTCTGTGCTGGATGGGACCAGCGGCGAAGGCTCTGTGCTGGATGGGACCAGCGGTGAAGGCTCTGTGCTGGATGGGACCAGCGGCGAAGGCTCTGTGCTGGATGGGACCAGCGGCGAAGGCTCTGTGCTGGATGGGACCAGCGGTGAAGGCTCAAATGGGCTGGACGGGACCAGCGGCGAAGGCTCTGTGCTGGACGGGACCAGCGGCGAAGGCTCTGTGCTGGACGGGACCAGCGGTGAAGGCTCTGTGCTGGACGGGACCAGCGGTGAAGGCTCTGTGCTGGATGGGTGTGTTCCGGGTCGGGAACCGACACTCTCCAGACACCGGATCACGGTCTCCCTCCAGCTGAGTCGGTGGTGTCTGGAAGGTCGATCTGGTGGTGAAATCTGGCCCCGAGCCAGAATAAGGTACTCAATCGCTCGTCAGCCACGTTACTGACGAGTGCGATGCGGATAAAGCCTTCCACAAAAGAATACCAACTTTGGCTCTCCTGAGCCAGGACGATAATTTTTACCCCATCGTCCATCTTGGGGCGGTCTGATCTTCTGTCACGGTGGATACAGGAGACAGACAGGTAATGAGTGAAATAGTGTTTATTAACAGATCAGCAGAGGCAGACGGAGTTATGGTGAGTATATTAACAGATGATAATTGGATGAACTTAGCCACAGGAATAACCAGAGTCTCTCTTTTAGATGATGATGAACAGTCACTGGAAAGGGTTGCAGTTGGACGGCTGGGAACTGAAGATGGCAGACGATGAAGAGGATAATCCAATAGGGTCAGGTGAGTAGCAGGTAAGCAGCGGGTAAGTCTCTGGTTGAGAATAGGTGAGTCTGTGTGTCAGGTATTGACGAGATCAGACAGTGACTGCAGGGAGAGTGAGTGTTATATAGTCCGTGCTGGTGATGAGATGACGTGATGGAGATCAGGTGTGGTGATGAGGGAATCGAGTGCAGGTGAGGATCCTGGGGAATGCTGGGAAATGTAGTGAATGTAGATGATGAAGGTAAACGTGAATGTGACAACTTGAGCTCAGCATTAGAATGATTTCTGAAGGATCATGACTGAAGACTGGAGTAATGATGCTGAAAATTCAGCTCTGCCATCATAAGAATAAACAATTTACAAATATTTGAAAATAGAGAACAGCTCTTTTAAAATGTAATAATATTTCACAATACTACTATTTTTACTATGCTGGTTTTTTATCGAATAAATGCAGCCTTTGTGAGCATAAGAGACCTATTTCAAAAACAAAAACATACTTTCTCCAAACTTTTGAATGGCGGTGTATACCATAGAAATGCAGCTTTTTTGCTTCTTAGTGAGGCAGATGCTCCTGTGTCCGAGTGAACCAGCCATTTACCTACATTAACCAACAGATCACGTTTCGCTCAGTATCTAACAGTCAGCGGATGGAAAAACGATTGACAGAAAGGAAAGGGAGAGCAAGAGAAGGGGAAATAGAGTGGATCATACTTGCCCTCTGTGAACAGTGATATTGAAAAGCTGACAGACTGATGGATGATAGAAAGACACAGATTAGCAGTTAGCGGCTGAAAATGTCAAGACAAAGTGCAAATGCCAGTTGGAGAATGTCCCTCACTGATCTGAGACCTGTTAGACGCCCATTCATTCTAATTCTTCCATTTCGATGTCCATAATATAATAAACATGTTAAAAAGTAAAAAAAAAAAAATATTCACACATCACTTGACAGACAGTTACAAGTATTACTGGGGCTTTATTATTTATTTTTTCCCATTTTTATTGAAATTAATACTTTTATTCAGCAAGGATGTATTAAATGGATCAAAAGTGACAGAAAAGACTTGTATAATGTTGCAAAAGCTTTCTATTTCAAATAATATATAATTTTTTTTAGGCCACTCAACTCTTTTCAATTAACATTAATAAAATTAAGAAATGTTTATTGAGCACAAAATCAGCATATTTAGAATGATTTCTGAAGGATCATGTGACAATTAAGACTGGAGTAATGATGCTGAAAATTCAGCTTTGCACCACAGCCACAGGAATAAATTACACTTTAAAATATATGAAAATTAGAATATATTTTATTATTTTTATTACGATTGAAAAAAATACTAATTTAATATTTCAATATTTTTTTATCAAATAAATGGCAACCAGATGAGACACAGGGCCCTAACTCTCACGTGTTGTGCATTGTCACACATGGTGCCTGCTGGGAGAAAAGCCTGGACTTTGTGACACATGGATGAATGTCTCCAGGCAGAGAGACAATCCAAAGCATAGTAGCTTTCCGGCTGCAACTTCATCGTTGTACACTGAACAAAATTACTTTCGGTTTTACTCCCATTTTTCATGAGCTGATCTCAAAGATCTAAGACTTTTTCTATGTACACAAAAGGGCTATTTCTCTCAAATACTGTTCACAAATCTTGTTAGTGAGCACTTCTTGGTGTCCACCTCACAGGTGTGGCATATAAAGATGCTGATTAGACAGCATGATTATTGCACAGGTGTGCATTAGGCTGGCCACAATAAAAGGCCACTCTAAAATTAAAAAAAAAAATTGTGTAAAATGCATTTAATCAAATAATCACAAGTGATATTGATTCTAGTAAAAATGAAAGAGAAAACCAACATATGCATTTACTTATACATTTTCATGCAATATTCTAAGAAATAGCCAGATGTCTAGAAAAAATAATGACACAGCAAAACAAAGAAAGAAAAAAAAGCTTGATGGCTTGTAATTCAGCTGTCCCAGTTTTTACCATATGCAGTTCTGCATAAATATCATTAGGTGGCGCTGCTCCGCTTATGGCCCCAATTCATTTATCCAGAACTGCCCTTGTAAAATTAGACTCTGTCTGTATTATGTCTTTAAGACAACATTGCTGTCCTTTATGTACAGCTATTTTTACCTTTAGAGAATGTGCTTGTTCTCATGCATGTCTACTGATATCTTTACCCACATGTGAACTTAACAACTGAAAATGCAAAGCACTTTGAAACCTTTTATCTAGTTATATGACATTAGAAGCACACCAGTACCAAAAAGCACATAATGCATGCTTTTCCTCAGCTAACATAGTGCATGTAAAAGACTGGCAGGCAGAAAATGCAAATGAAGAGGTCAGTGCTGGTTGATTTGACTATGCTCAGGCCACTGTGAAGTGTGTTAGTGTTGTATTACTCGATGTATTACTTGTATTACTGTGTGAATTAACAAACTAAAGGTGCTTTATGTAATTTTTGACTACTAAAGCACCAAAAAACTAGGGATGCACCAATATTAAAATTTTGACCGATAACCGATCATTCTTTATATTTAAAAGCTGATAACTGATATATTGGCCGATAAATCTAAATCCAAATTTTTATTTCATTTTTGAGAGCCTGATTACAAAAACAAAAACCTCACCATGTCCCAAGCACACAATTATAATGTTCTCATTATAATTTTATGTAGCCTATATGTTGCACTTAACGTTGTTTTCCTTTTCAAAGTGATTCCAATCATTTTTCGCAATTCAAGCAATTCAAAATCACGGTGAACTGAACATCTGAAGTTTGAATGAAATAATCCATCATTTATCAGCTTTAATGTATTGGCCAAATGTTCTTGCCAGGCCAATAACGATACCATTAAAAACAAACATATATCGGCCGATACTGATATGGTGGCCGATATATCGTGCATCCCTAAAAAATAAAATATGTTTGCAGATATTTAGTAAACATGTACATGTTCACACAATCACACTTGTTTCTCTGAAAAACAATGCTACAGCAAGTTATTCTACTTTGAAATGTGCATTCAGTGTCGGAACGTCTGTTTTTGTTTTGGTCTGTGTGGTCCCGCCCACTGTCAGGTTACCCAATAGTATTTCGCACCCCGGGTTGCCGTTTGGCGGAAAACACAGCATATTACCCGACCTTCTGAGCCTCGGCATCCATCTAAAAAGCTCCATCAACTTCGCTCATCCCTGTTGCATGTCTTCAATCTGGCAAGGAGAAACAAGTCTTAGACTTTGGACTGCAATACCCATTTCAACCACTAGCTGTCAATTTTACATACTGCACCTTTAAAATAATATCAAGTGTAGTTTAAAGGAGCATTGCGGAAGTTTTGAAATTTCTACTGACACCAGTGGCCGTTAGAGAAACTGCAGCCAGTCTCATGCTCGTTCTCAGTGCGCACGCTCGTTGGCCGCACTAGATAAGGTTTTTTTTGTTGTTTTTTTTACTTACGAGAAGTTTCTGTGGGTGTCTGGATTGTGCTGGAGGCTGGTCGCTTCTTTCCGTCCGCAGAGTCCATTTGAAACACTACTGCTAGCAATTGCCGCTGCTTACTAATGGCTGCCGTACGGATGTAAGGCCAAGTAGACGTGAACGCGCATGACGTCACATTTTGTGAATTTTCGTGCCAATTTGGACCCGACTCCTCCACACACAATTGAGGCTACAGGCTGATAGAGGCAATCATGGTGGACAGTCAAGGTGTCATTCTTTCTATTACATTATGGTTGGCTCATAAATGTACAAATGAAAACTCTATCTTAAAGATTTTTTAAAGTAAAAACCTACACATAGCCCCTTTAAGATTTGAATATTGGTTTAGTGCAGATTATTCCGAAGAAAAAAAATCTTTGGTGTCTTTGTATCTAAAGGTTTCTCCCAACATCTGCATGGAATGGTACCTTTTTCTTCATACTTTTATCTGTGGACTCATCGTATAATGTCATATTTGATTAGATGAAACATAAACCTGTTTTGTAGGATGATAAATGTTTGAGACTCCTGCTAAATAAGCTAAAAGACAGACATTTCTCAAAATGAATTTCTTTCCTCAGCCATTAAATCGGCCTCAGAGGCTTTAAATGTGATTCACAGTCCTAGTCATTTATGAAAAGCGCATGTCAGCTTAATGATGCAATGGAGACAACGCTTCTAAAATGAGCAATTACATTTGAGGTAAATCACCTTGGTATTTATCTGCTTAAAATGTTTTGAATTGAACATAACAAGGTTTTGGATATATTACATAACCCAATATCAAGGATGCATGAAGCCTTTGGACTAAGCCTGTCTCGTAGCCTTATTTTGATTCGATTATTTTCCATAATTATATTAAAATGATTTGATAGCAATATGGCTTCATAAATATGCCACTTGTCTTGCTCATGAGGACAGTCATTTGATTAGCCCTGTAAGTAAGGCCTTTGGGTGTGTTCTGTTCGGCTAGGAACCGTATGGAACTACGTTGGATGTGCAACACCCATCAATCACATCCAGCACACTTTCTGCTGCAGTGATCATGTGACTCATGTGGTCCTGATGGTAAATGATCTCGGTGATTTGTGCCGAAAATGGGAATATAAAATCCCTGTGGATGCATTTGGGTTGGGTGAGGGGCTATTGCTATCCTGATGACATCATCGCGGAGCCCTTCTTTTTCAGCTCCCTCTTCGTTCCCCCACCCCTTCGGTCTATTATGTGCTGTGTTTACTGGGCTGATGCCTGACTGCTATAAAATAAGCTCTTTACTCATTCAACAGCAATGGGAATGCCAATGTGGTCTCGACTGAGGGAAGATAATGGCTTGGTGCAGTGACTTGAGGTAGTCAGGATGACTTGTTAATCGTTTCTCATTGCACATCTATAATGGATTGATCGTTCTTTCACGCTTGATAAATGCTTATCTTTTTTTCCAAATATGCTCATCAATCAACTTTGCTTGAAATTTTTGCACCCACAATCAAGATAGATAGATAGACGGACAGATAGATGGTTAGATGTAATCTTGCCTTTTCTCTGGTGGGAAATATATTCTTACCCCATTGGCTTTGCTGATGGTATCTTGGACTCTGCAGTGCTACATTTCACTCTATCAACTCATCAAAGCAGAAACTCAATAAGTTTCCTCTACACAACACTCTGTGAGAACAAGCTTCTTTTTTTAAGGCCTTGCAACTTAATCCAGCCATGGGAGAGGATGGCATGCAGAACTGGGTCACATTCAAACAACAGGGAGCTGAAGCAATCACAAAAATTCTATTAGGCCCACAATGATGAACATATGTAGAATATATCCAAAAACAAAACAGACAAGCCAATTACAAACACTTGAGGGACATTTGACAAAATGTGTCATGTTTGGGAACTTATCATTGCAATGTATCATTGCAATGACAGCCTCACCACATTGGTGTTGTTTATTTCGGTCATTTCTTTGAGAAGCATTTTCTGTGATCTGAATGCAGTATGGAGCGCAGAGCCTGGAGGAATCACAGCATGAAATCTACAATAGCAGATGAAGTGTTAAAGGAGGTGATAAAACTCTGCTCTCCACGCTGCCTGCGGTCTTAGCACCTTCTATTCCGCAGGCTCGGGATCAGTATTTACGACAGGTATAAAGGATCTAAATCATCCTGTACAGTAGGCAGGGAATGGGATACAGAGAAACACTGTAGCAGAGTACACAGTATCACCCATAATAGCTTAAAGGTGCAGTGTGTAATTTCTGTGATATTATAGCAACATCAAATTGAATTCCAACATGGATGGATAGATAGATAGATATCTGATGTGTCTTATCTTCTCTCTGTCTGTACAGCCTCTGGGGTCTCCTCATCACCCACCACTCCAACACAACTGACCAAGCAGAATTCTGCGTTTCTTCTGGAAGTCAGTCGGAATGAGACCGTGCAGCGTTCCTCGTCCTCCCCCCTCGACACTGGACAGATCCACACCCCGCCTACTGCAAAACCACCATACAGTCCGTGCTCAGCGCATTTATTTACCTCACGTGCGGTGAGTGATCAAACAATGGATGCTGAGCAATTTTCAGCATCATTCATTTTATTAATGTGGAGTGATTCATTTTTAGTGATAATGGATATAGATGATTTAATTACCAAAATACAAGCGCAAATAACATTAAAGAAAAAGACTAAAACTGACAGCCTGGCAGAAATGATTACGACTTGAAGTCCCTGTGGTGCAAATCAAGCTTTTAATGTTGTTTATATGTCTATGGTGTTTTTAATATACTTTAAAATTCATGTCAACACCATTGCTGAGTATTTTCTACTAAAACTGCAGTGAACCAAAAACAAAAACGTTGTAACCAATCATGTTAACGAGTGGATCTCTGAGCTGGTGTGAGTGAGTGGAGGCGGGGCTAATTTGCATATTCATAGAACTGCAAATATTAAATGATGTAGTTTCAAGCTATTTTTAGCCATGAAGGATTTTTTTTCCAAGGAAAAAACATTTAAATATGTAATTTTGATGAGTTTTAAGGGATACAATTATTGACTTTAAGAATTTTGTTTTTGTACAAGAAAAGGATCAGTTCTTGCTCTGAAAATGTTTTTCAAACAAAAGCAAGATTTTTGGCACTTAAAAGAATGCATACAGATTATGCAAATGAATGAACTATAAATCCTGAAGTATCTTTAATGTAATTAGACATTCAATTTATTATTAAAAAAAATGTCAAATTCCTTGACTAAAAATGATAAATTATATAAATATATTACTATAATATATACTGTATATATATATATATATATATATATATATATATATATATTTCAACAATTATAAATCACAACTTTCACAACTCGCCAGTTCCTGTTGATGGATCTAATTTGATTTTTACGACTCAACCCACTGACCTTTTATCACGTTCACAAGCCAAAATCAATAACGCAGTCACCATCTGCAGTGCTGTTGTCCTTGCCTCCTGCCCGCTAATCTAAGCAGAGGTCCAAGGCTGCACTCCGCAGATGTTTAATCAACTGTATCTTTACTCCTTCTCTTACACTTTGGGCCTCATTCGCTTACCGTACATGTGTATCAGTGTGTAAAACCTTCCCATTATTTTGAATTGAACTAACATTTTTTCTCACGGCTGTTATGTGTTTGTTTACTTTTGATGTATATACACGGGGAGTTGGTTTTTCTCACAAGGGCTCAAGTTTTATTCAGACTGCCACACCCAATGATTCATCAGGCAGGAATTTGGGCACAGTTCATTTTAATTCCCCTCCATGCCAGATGTTGCTCTGGGAAAGCCTAAATCCAGTTGTGTGAAATATCTAGTAGCCTAATCTTCTATAGGTTATAACATGTATGTTTAATTAGTTCCATTCTAGATCTAAGAGGGCCGTTAAGGGGACAGAGAGATGGAAAAAGAGTAAGACACAAGCGGTCAAGAAAGAATGTCACAGACAGATTTGGCACAAGTTGTGCTGCACTAAAGACATTATTTGCATGGACAATTGTTCTGTGCATTGCAGATAGTGAATTTGGACACATATTTTAGACCGAATTTTATCTTTAAAAATCTCTCAAAAGTACCATAAGCACTACAATAAACCTGCTTTCTAATTCCACTAATAAGATAGCATTTTTATTCCATAAGATAATAACATTTTCATTCCATGTACAAACACATCACACATTTTATAACAAATAAGTAAATAAGACTGAAGGTTCCTTTTCATGCCCATTAGAAGGGGAATTCCCAAATATGATTAAAAACTTCCAAGTAGAGGAACACTTACTCAGCAGTATTTAAATATATATTTTTAAAATGTTTCTTTAATACAAATTATAATTTACTTCCCTTTCTAATACTGTGCCGGGCCATTGATATATTTGTTGTCTATTATGTGTATACTTAAACATTTCCTGCAGGTTTAAACAAGATTTTGTTTATGGAGAAATCAATGTTATTTAACAAATCTTATTTTAGGGAATCATTCTCATCTTCTATGCACTGATTCATATCACCAACAAATAGCTTTTTAAATCTGGCTGTAGCGGAGAATATCATTGGTTGAACATAATGTCTTTGGCGTAAACTTATGATTTCACTTTTCTAACTTTAGTTAGTGTGTAATGTTGCTGTTTGAGCAGAAACAACATCTACAAAGTTATAACGCTTAAAGTTCAAAACAAAGGGAGATATTTTCTTTTAAAAAATTGCTTATTAAGGTCTACAACAAACGGCTGGTAGGGACTACACGACATTCCTCGATCCCTAAAATTTACATAAATCCGACAAGAATGCGATTTATAGATTATCAAGACAGAATATGCTAATCAATGACTAGAAGATAACTACACACATAAATTCATCAACTAACCATTCAGAAATGTTGTCTACATGTTGTCACTTCTCTCCATCTTTCTGACTCCGGTTTGAACATAAAAGACTAAATGGTTTAGAAAATTTCAGTGCATGTTTGTGTGAGGAAATGCCTGGCTCACACTACAAGAGGTTTAGGCCGATTTATGTTCGAATTTCCCCTCCCGAGAATCGGAGAAAAAAATCTTGTCGAGGACCTTGATCGGTTCCGATGTTCAGCGCAGGTTATCTGGTAATGTGAGGCGTTCAAATCTTGCACCTCCCCATCTGCTCTCACACAAATTGGGCTCGCCTCGATCATATCAAACATGTTTGTGATTGTGATTACGTCGGTACTGTCACAATAGCCAATAGGAAACAAGTCTACGACTAGACGAAAGTGACGGTGGCAACAACATGACTGCCTATACCACGTTAAAGGTGCTCCAAAAGCGATGTCGGGTGACATCACTTCTTGTTGATGTTTAAAGTATTGTCAAACAAAACGGAGGCTTGCTACCCCTCCCTCCTCCTCATCCACGCACTAACCCCCCAAACCCCACCCCCAAATCCTTCTTGTCGGTTATTGGCTGGAACAGTTTGTTATGTTTCGTGGTGCGGGTTAGCCCAGTTTGGTTTTGCTGCCGTTTGTGGAGCCTGGGGAGTCTGCAGAGACCGCGTCTTTTTACAGTGTGTTCAGAGGACAGGCAGCTAGCCGATAGTGAGTAGATGTTTGCTGTAGGCTATGTGACAAAAAATGTTTTGGCCTAAAAAACGTGTAACATCGCTTAGAGCACCTTTAACAAAGAGTATAGAAGTAAATACGTTCTTTGCCTTTAATCAAAGCTGCTAAGAACGAGCTGTTGACGCTCCGCCCTCTGTGCAGGGAGCAGCAGCTAATTTGCATTTAAAGAGATGGACAGTTTTTGCTCACCCTCAAAAACGACAACTTTAACATGCTATATAAAAATATCTGTGGGATATTTTGAGCTAAAACTTAACATACACACTCTGGGGACATCAGAGATTTTTTTTTAAATCTTGTGAAAATGGCATTATACCAACCCTTTAATTAACCCACAGAAAGTGTCTGTATGAATCAGTTAATGAATCTTTTTAGTGAACAGATTCTAAAGATTCAATTCACTGGGATGAATCAAAATCCCCACCCACCACCAGCACCAGCCAATTTGGACACCCTGGCTGCTGGCTCCACTCTCTTTTATGTTCGCACATTGTCTACTGCAAATAACACAAGAAATGAGTAAGCGGAATAGTTGATTTACCACACTGCCTGTCAGACCGTTGGCGGCTCGCGACTGCAGCAAACTGGAACAGTCCATTTGCAAAAAGCCGGAGGGGGAGGGTCTCTCATCACTGAATTCACATTGGATGTACATGTACGGGTACACAATCGGAGCACTCCTGCAAACACCGACTGTCCCTACAAGGACCGATGGAACCTAAAACATGAGCACTTAGGATATTTCCGCCCCGAAACAGTTCAGTTTGCGTTGCTTCCGTTTATTGTCAACTGTATCTTTATTAAACTCTGACAGCCAACTTCCGATCTCAGCGGTCTCCTCACCGTCTGTCTGCCAGTGTGTGTGTGTGTGTGTATGTGTGTGTACGGACGGCGCGACTGGAGGGCATCCTGAGATCGCCTCCACTGTTCTTGACTCTTGTCACTCTGTCTCCAGGTCCACGGTTTATCTGAAGACATGCTGGAGAAACTCGATCTCGAGGATGAAGGTAAGCCTCTTTAGGAAACATGTTGTGATTGTTGCGACCTTCCTTCTACTGTCTCAGCAGCTTCGATGTTTTGACATTATCATTCTCTTTGCTGATTTATTTATTCCTCGCACTTAGAGTCTATTTTAATCTCGTAACCCGCGTATAATCACGCGATGCTGATTTTCCTCTCGTCACCTGGTCATTTCTGGCGCATCAGTGGCATATGGCCTTTTATACAGTGTATCGATTTCAAATCCAGCTGTTAGTTAGGAATCACTGGAGATCCCAGTAATGTATCGGGATCCCCATTCGTCATTTGTAACCTGTTGGGTGTAGATGCGTCAGATGATGCTATTGGCTGGAGACGCCTCACCCACGCCAAGGAGTCCCTCAGGGGTGAGGGTAATGTCCAAACATATTTGTATTCCTTTTTCAGTTACATATATTGATCACTTAAACAATGAGAATGTTTGTGGGTAAACCCAGTCAGTCTTTAATTACGCACAACCTATTTTATTTTAAAATGTAATTTATCCCCGTGATGCTAAACAGAATTTTCAGCATTATTACTTCAGACTTTGTGTCACATGATCCTTCAGAAATCATTCTAATATGCTGATTTGCTGCTCAAGAAATGTTTTCTTTTTGAGGAAAATTTGATTAGATTTTTTAAAGAAGTTTTATTAAGTAATCAGTCCCATAATCATAACTTGACTTCACAAGGAATAGGCCTACTGTGCGAAGGCTATGAACCAGCCCTGAAGCTGTTTTCAGAGCGGACATTTTCCTGTGAAGTGCTTTTGCCTCCGGCAAGGTTTACCCAGCAATTTGAGGCAAGCATTCCACACTGATCTGGCATTGGCAGTGCAAGTCTTACCATTATTTCCAAAGGCTTTTGCTGCTGTTCTTTCGACTGTTGTACCCTACCTTTTAGGGGAAACAGAGTGGACACCTTCCAGAAGAGCAGGTCTTGTAGGCTTCAGATCTGCACTCTCATGCTGTGGTTGAGGGTTTTCCCCAAAGCACCACCGGTGACAGTGAAGTCCTCTAAACCTTCTCCCACACTTCACATCACCTCGCAAACCGATATCTATCTCTGTACTGTAAAACCCTGGGCCCAGGCTGGTGTTTTTAGATTAGTTTTTAGATGGTGTGCACTACATTGTACTAGGGCACTGACTTGAAAAAAAAAGTGAAATTATTCACAAAAATAACAGACTGCATTTTAAGGTATCAGCAATGTCAGATTTTTGAATGAATCTTTCTCTTGAGTACAATATTTTCAATTGGTTGTTTCAGTTCTCAACGATCGAATCAGCTCTCCAGTTCAACTAACTTACTCAGTAAACTGGTCTCTATTTTTCACAAAAGCCAGTGTGATTTTAGTATTGTTTATAGTATTATAGTATTTATTCATATTTCGAATTAGCTTTTATACTTTCAGTTTCATCTTAATTTTAATCTATGTTTTTATTTTTATGTGCTTATGTTATATTTGTTAGAACTGTATTTGAATATTTTTTTAGCTGTTATTTTTTTTTTAATTTTTAGTAATTTAGCTTAAACTTATTTATTTTAGTCAGTCAAAGCAACATTTCTATTCAGCATTTTTTTTGCGTTTAAGTTGTGCGTATAATATTTATATTTTATTGTATTTTATAATACCGAAAATGATTTTAAACAATTTTAGTTTCAGTTTACTGACAAAAAAAATTGAGATTGAGTACTTCTAGTACTCGATTGTCATCACTAAAGCAGTTTTCTTCTATCTTGGTATTTTTTTCTGATTTTTAAATACTTTTTGCTTCAAATCAAAGTTTGTAATGCTATGATTCACCTCGTACCTTGTTAATGGCTTATAACGTTTCAACAAAGACTTTTTTAAAAAAAAAATCTATATGGTTGAAATGAATGGAAAAAAATTACCTACATCAGGAACCAACGCCGCTGAAAAAGAACACTATTGCACAACAAAAGATTGCTTTTTCAGTGACCCAATCATTTAAAATCATATTTTAAAACTCTGCTTTGCAGGCTAATGTACTATAATAAATAATATCTTAAAATTTGCAGCCTATCTAATGCCTTGTTGAAGACATGCACAGGGCAGTGTGCTTTTTGAAGTATTAATAGCTTGTGCTAGTTTTTGAAGCGCCTTCATTAAATGATGTCTTGGAGGCATTGGTTTGGAGTATGCGGTTCTGGAGCGTTCCAGCGTGGCCTGGCGTGTTGCTCGAATAGCATGTGAAAACTAGAATGTTTTCAACAAACAAAAGATTCATTCTGCAGTAATTCAGTTATTTGAATAGCCATGGTGGACATCGGCCAAAGTGTCATGCCTCTGGTTGTGTTAGATCCAAACACAGACTTTCTGAGTAGCTTTTCTTTTGTCATTTGTTTGGGCTTATTTGTGGATAGAGTTTTTTTTTCTTTAGTTGCTATTTTGATGATTATCACAAATCCCACACTAAAATGGGTGTATTGTTGTTCTCGTAATGAATTATGAAGAAATACAATGACAATTTTTTTTAAAAAACGCAACCCCATTTGCTATTGGTCTGACAAATAGTGTGCAAAAGTCGGGCCCGATTTATTTCAAAATCCCATTCATTTTGTCCATAGGGGAATTGATTTTTTTACGATAACTTATAAAACTTTAAAAACAGACCTACCGTGAGTTACGAGTTTGTGAATCGATGATATTTATTTCCAATGAAGTCGTCAGCCCACATTATTTTAACTTATTTTTTAAATAACCATGTTTAACCCATGATTCTGCAAAAAAAAAAAAAAAATCATTAAATAAATACAACCACCAGTTTCCCTGAAGCACTGCTAAACGTAATCAATATATGCACAAATAAATTAAAATATATTTAAATAATTAACTTATTTAAATCAATAGTTTTAGTTTCATATTTATTCATCATATTTATTTTGATTGTCATTTGCAATGCTTCATGGGATTGTAGTTATTTCCCTCATTAAAGTAAAAAAAATCATTGTACTATTGTCTAAATTTCAAATAATTTTGATTTTCACATTAACATTTGTAATAATTAAGCGTAGCGTTAGTTCTGGCAAGTCACGCTAGTCAAGCTCTCATCAGCTGACTCTCAGCTGATCCACGTATACCTATAGGAATACGACGCCTATCACATAAGCTCCTTCAGTATTATCAGCAGCTATCGCGCTAATCGAGCTAATCACCCTCCTCCATCCCCAGCTCCTCCTTTCTTCAGTCACGATTTGGCCTTCTGAGTGCTCTTTGAATCAGAATAAATTCTCGAATCAGCCTTTGTTGTACTTAAAACCTTGAATTAATGATATCTGCAATACATTCATGTTGGTTCTGATCTGTTTACCCTAAGGGGGGTTATTGCTGCTTCCCTGCTCTTATCCATGCTAGGCTGAGTTCTTGCCCAGAACAACAGAACCATACCGCCAATCCAAACTATATGCTAATGGTCAATTGTATGTGACGATAGTGGTCCTGACAGAATTGTAATTCACCTCATAACAGGTTGGTTTGGTTCATGGCTTCTAACTCTTTAACAAAGACGTTTTAAAGGGTACCTATTATGGCATTTAAAATGTTCCTAATATTGTTCTGGGAGTCCCCAACAACAGTTTTACATGCGTGCAATGACAAAAAACACTTTTGTTGTCTTATAATATGCATTTATTTTTACCTGATTTTGCGACTCACTAATGATTCGTTCGACAACTCATTTTTCATGAGATGAAGCCGATCCAAATAAACGTGGTACTGAACCTTCCTTCAGTATCAGCCGACTCGCGAATCCACACTTGAAAGCATTTATGTTTGTAAAGGAATCGTCATTAAAATGACGTGAACACAGCACAAGGTTCGGGTACAGTTGTAAATATAAACTCTAGCCACTGATTCTTCACATGCTCGTCCATGGGCAGTGAAAAAAAAGTTAGCTTTTGATTCGCACTTCAGAACAGCGTCTCGTCGACATGATGTTGTCAAGTTTCACTGGTGTCTACTCGGCGCGCGCAATGAGTGGGCGTGTCTTATTCAAATAGCTTGTCAAGTTGACGTTATCTATATAGAGAGAAAGCATCGTTCGTCTATCGATTCATATCAGCGACTCAGAGTCGACTCTTACTTTTGAGAGACAATAACTTTGTATATGGTGAACTTTCATATTTAAAACTTTGCAGGATGTTTTCGTTCACTTGGATCTATGTTACACACTACATGAAAGGTAATTTTCAAAATTCCATGATAGGTGCCCTTTAAAAATACTAAATACTTCCAGAACCAAGAACGCTGGGCGGGCATTGTTGAACCCCAAACTCCCTTAATTGGTTGAGACTGTTGACATATCAGATTGGTCTGGATGCACAAAATTTTAGTATTTAAAAAAAACCCACCACGGTCAGTTTTTTTTTCACTCTTTGCGGAGATGTCATATTATATACACTACACTCCATGTTTCTTAGCATGTCAAAAGTAGCATGAGTATCAAAAGTATTCATTCTCTAGCTGCAAGCTTTTCTGCTTTTATTTTTCAAATCCTCTCAGTACAGAGCAGCAGCAGCTGGACTGTCCTATTTTAAATTGTTTCCATGAGCTAATGTTAGCTGTTCTTTGACAATAGCCAGTAGTGTTAAACTGCGCTGAGCTGAAGCGATGGTGAGAAATACAGTTATTAACCTAACCACGCTCAGTGTGTCAGTGCTCCAACCCAACATAGTGAAAGAACTGTTGAGGTCGATCACTTACTGAAAATACACCGTAGCTGAGGATCAGATGTTAACTTTCTCAAAGCAGTGGTTTAAAACAGATTCTTGGTGGAAACTGTCAATCAAGTGTTTACGAACACAAAGCTGCAGTAACAAGAGCTGCTTTCTCCATAGGCTTGTTTGTAGGCATCAATGTTTGTTGAAACGTCCTGACGAGTCCTAGACTGGACCTACAGTCTTGACAAAAAAGCTTTCACTTCAGTGTTGTTTTTAGTCTAGACAACTGCTGAAGAATCAGTTCAGTGTCTAAGAATACTACTGTAAGAATTACCATGGCAACTGGAGACATTAGGCCGGATGCTGCTGAAAGGAACAACAAGAGAGAGACATCAGAGTCCAGAGTCCACATTCATGCCAGGTCTACTCGTCTTTTGTGTGTGGCGTCCATTGTAAATCTTTCTTTTCGGCATAAGCTTTTCCGAGTCAGTGCATCTATCTTGGTTTGTTTCGCCGAGTGTATAGCAGTTATCAGATATGGATCACTTTTAAAAGAACATGGTCATAAAAAAATGGATTTCAACAAATTAAAATTGGACATCAAGATGTTGCAGCCAGACGATACAACTGTGAGATATGTGTGTAGGAATGTCTAGGACAATTTTGTTTAATTTTATTAATTTTATCACAACGGCTATTTTTTCTCTTTGTACACTAAGGAATATTGGTATTTCTAAGCTTGTGCAGCTTAATGTTTATTAATTGATTTCAATAATAAAACACATTTTTATTACGAATGCATCAGTTCTTCAGCCTTTTAGGAGTATGTTAGTGCTTAACAACAACTTATTGACATGTACTTACATCTCACTTTGCTCTCTGAGTGACTGTGTTTATGTTTATTGGTGTCTTTACAGCTGTTGAACAATCCGAGAGCGACATTTACATGCGTTTTATGAAGTTGCATAAGTGCTACGACATCGTCCCTACCAGCTCCAAGCTAGTGGTCTTTGACACAACACTGCAGGTAAGTGCTCTAGAATCGAGATGTTTCTGTTACATATAAGAAATCTGTCAGACGTGTTATCCATGACTTAGAAAAATATGCATTCCCAAGGTCAGTTAATAGACAAAGTACAAAATAAACTTCACCATTTTTTTCCCCTCATCTCACTATTCTTGTTAGAATAACACATAACACATTCTCATTAGAATCATGTCAAATAACTCTTTAGTCATTTGTTTGATTGAATCAGGGAAATGATTTTGTTTGATTTTGTCTGCTCAACGATTATTCCTCAATTTGTTTTGTCATAGTTTAAGGTGAAGTGTGTAATTTAACAATATTATAATATCCCATCAGACTAAAACTTGTGGTCTTTTTAAATTCTACTAGTGATTTTAGGCATCACAATATTATAATGTAGGCTACAGTATGAAATTATAAATTAATTTTGGGATTTGTTAAAAATTATCTTTAACAGTTGTATTTATGTAGTGACGGCAGGAAGAAAATAGGAACAATGAGCATGCAAAATTAAATATTCTATATCATGATATTGATAAATTTCAAAATCTATCGGCAGATAACCGATATCATATCAATATATTCTGAGATATTTTATTTAGTGATTTTCAATCTGTATTCCACCTCCGTTTCATCTGTTAGTGCATGAATGTTTTCAATATTATCTAAACGCTGTTATAATTTCAGTCTTTCTGAAGAGCCGGTGCTTGTGATCACATGGCTTTCCGAGCCAGTCAAAATGCGGCAGCTTTTAGAAAGGAGTCAGTTTCATGTCTATAATCCTGCTTCTTTTCACCCGGTTTGACTCTGTCTTTCTGTCTTGATCTATCTCGTTTATTTTCCCAGTGGTACCATATATTGACGTTTTTGTCTCCTGTTCTCCCAGTAGAGTCCACACAGCACTTTACACATATCACATACTGTGTTATAAGCACATATCCATTCATTTCTTGTGGGCTTTCCTGTAGCTCAAACAGTAGAGTGTTGGCACTTGCGCACGGGTTTGATTCTCAGGGAAAGCAAGAACTTATAAGAATGTAAATATGTACCTTGAAATGCAAAGTTGCTTTGGATAAAAGCGTCTTCAAAATGCGTAAACGTAAATATGTTTCCAGTCTTATCCAGTATTGCACGCGCTGTCATAAACCCCTCCATCAGCATCTGTGCGGTCTGCTTGTAATGTTCAACAGTGGTGCAGGGACCCACGGGGTCAATACGTCGATATGTGTAAATATTTGATGATAAATTCTAGATGAATGGCCTTAGCGTTGCCGGCTGCAGTGGGATTGTTTTGGACAGAAGATCTTGATGTTCTTGATCACTGACTCATAGCATTGATATACTAGCTGTCGATCCCTGCCACCCAGTTCAGAATACATCAGTTTTCATACATCAGAAGGGCCAGCCTTGGGGAACGTAGAGCTGTCACGATAACTACTTTTTGCTGTGCGATATATTGCACCAAATTTAATTGCGATAAACGATATTATTGTAATTTTCAGACCATTTTATGCCACTGATTACATAATGACAATATAATAGCATATTAATGCAAGTACACTGTTTCAAAGAACAAAGAACATTTTATTCTTATTCTATTCAATATTTAGACATTGTGAAATGTGAAAAAATATATCCCAAATAAATAAAACAAGTAAATAAATCATAGCTGTCAACATTGAACATTGAAAATAAGGGATATTTCCCGATAAGGGAGATTTTTTTTTACATGATTCTCACCCACAAACTTTTAAAAAAGCACTAATCATTAACAGTCTAAAGAGTTTATAACTACATGTGTGTAAGAGAGAAAGAGAGGTGTGTGTGTGTGTGTGTGTGTGTGTGTGTGTGTGTGTGTGTGTGTGTGTGTGTGTGTGTGTGTGTGTGTGTGTGTGTGTGTGTGTGTGTGGTGTGTGTGTGTGTGTGTGTGTGTGTGGTGTGTGTGTGTGTGTGTGTGTGTGTGATCGATCAGAGCGCGCTTACACGCTTAAACCTTGTTTATACGGCAACAATGACGTTGGGTGCGCAAGACCGAGTAGGCTACTACTGGAGGTCTAGCAACCCAAGTGCAAGCCACACAGATAGTTGCGTGTCCTGAGTTAACACAATCAGAGCGTAAAAATACGGGATATTTTACGGGAAAATACTAAAACGGGAAGACAGCGGGTAAAGAGCTAAAATACGTGAGAACCCCGGAAAAAACGGGAGGGTTGGTTGACAGTTATGAAATAAATACACTTTCGTTAACAAAAAAGTGCAAGGTATCAAGAACTAGATCAAAACAAGTAGCCTAATATGTCAATTTAAACTTTTAAAGCGTCTCACACAAAGGCACAGATGCATCAACAGGACATTTCTGCTGCCAGATTAGTTTTTTTTTAATTGTTAGGCAGATTCCGAGAAAGGAACATGTGAACCGTGTATATTTAGCTGCATCTCTTTGGCTATATAGCGATCGCTATCCGTGAGTGTGCGCCATTTCGCGCTGTCACGTTTATATTTGCACTGTCGGGAAAAGGCATTTGCAACAGATAACTGTCTGGAAGAAGGCCCCTCTCCAACTCCAGCTGCAGTTGTTGTTCCCAGGTTGAAAAACTGGGTGGGATGGTTATGTTTTAGGTGCGATTTTCGTTGTAAACACAGTCGACATACCGGCTCGTTCACGTTACTTAGCTCTCTTCTCTCGTTCGGCTTAAAGCCAAAATGTTCCCACACCGGAGCTTAAGATTGCGGCTTTGAAATCAACTGGCTCGCTGTAGATGTCACGAAACAGAACACTTTAAAATGCAGTTGGTTCACGCCTTCTCTTCACCTGACGGTGTCCGCTCTCTCTCTCTCTGTGTGTGCGTGTGTGTGTGTGGACACGCTGAGCCCCGCCTCCGACATAGAGTGCAGACAAGATGACAGAGGCAGCGCGATCAACTAAAATGTTGGTGACATTCATTTTAATGTAAAAATGAATCTAATTATTATTTTTAATAATAAAACAAATTATCAGTTGCAATATATCGCGGCACAAAAAATTATCGCGCTCATTTCCATATATCGTGCGATAAGTCGATATATCGACTATCGCGACAGCTCTAGGGGAACGTCTCATTATGTTCCATGCCATGACTCGATTAATGTTTAATAATCTCCGATTGGGCTGGATCATCACCCAAGGAGGGAGAAAAAAGGCTTACATGATTTATTTAAGAATGCCTGTGAGACGCCATGATTAATGCTTTGTTTAGCTCCATGGCAGTATCGACAGTGTTTGAAAGGATCGGCCCGCCCAAATCCTCCTTGGTGGAATTTATTTCTAGACGAGAAAGGCTTTGCAGATGCCTTTAGCTAGTACTAATGATTACAACATTTTTGATTGAAGAATTCCACAGGATTACATATAATCCGGTCAGTTTTGTTGAGGGCTTGGAATTAAATATTCACGGACTCTACAGGTTCATACAGGCCTGGTCGCTCACCTCAGGTTATGTGCCTGCGTTGAGCAAGTTATCATACCATAAAGCGAGGAGATGTTTATGCTTGAAGATAGGAATTCCTGCATCAAAGCGTGGCCCCAGCTTTGCGTGTCAAGACTTGTGTGTGTATGTATTTCATTCAAAATAGCTTCAGAATGTTTTTGCTTTCCATAGAGATAATTGGTTTGCAATATGTTTTTACAGATATTCCTATTTTTAAAGCAAATTATTTAATTCATTTTTTATATAATTACATTTAAAAAGATTTTTTACAATCATTATTAATACACAATTATTATTATTAACTATTAATTAATTATTAATTATATATTAATTATTATTAACCCAAAACTAAAATGAAAATAAATACATTTGTGGTGATACTTTATTAATAGTATTATTATAATGGAGAAGAAGAATTTAAATATACACAATGCATTTAACAATTTAACAATATTAATATTGTTAAATGCATTGTGGATATTTAACTTCTCCTTCTCCTCCTCTAATTGTAGTAGTATTAATTAATATTATTACTACTATTGCTTTTTTACAGGTGAAACTCGAAAAATTATAATATCGTGCAAAAGTTTGTGTATTTCGGTAATTCAAATTAAAAGCTGAAACTAATATATTTAGTATATATAACTACATACATATGCATGATTATACTTTTCAGATGGCCGACATTTCTGTATCTAAAATATGTAATATTATGAGATTTTGAATTTGGGGTTTTCATAAGCTGTAAACCATAATCATTAAAATTGTAACTTTTGCACGATATTATAATTTTTCGAGTTTCAGCTTTATTTGTAGTATTTTTAAATCTATTGTGGATATTTTGCACAATACATTTTAAACAAAAGTAATAATATGATCGGATTTAACACTATTGTTAAACTATCCACAATGCATATTGTTATCGTGTCTAAAAGTAGAATTGTTTATTGGACACTTAATCTGTATTGCTGGATGATAAACCTGTCGATTTTCCATATGAAATTTCTCATGAATTCTACCTTAAACGTATTATGTCTGTGGCTGAATGCTTAGACCGGAATGAACATGGTTTAGTTGAAATAAATTGTAAATCTGTGGAAGGTTTTCAAAGGTGTAATTAGACTCCATACTGCATACTGCGTACTTGGACACACCTTTGGAGGCAAATAATTTTTTATTTTATTTTTTCCTTTAAAGTGATAGTTCACTTTGGAATTAATTTTTGATATGTTTTAGCTTATCTCAAGGGCATCCAAGATGTAAGTGTCTTTGTTTCCAAACCGTTCTTGTCTGTCAGTCATATAATGCAGGTCTACCACCACCTCAAAGAGCATACACAGAGAAGTCCAAATTAAACATGATTTAATGACTCGTAAATGTAAGTACAGATTGATGGCCTAAGACACGAAACAAGTGGTTTGTGTGAGAAAACGAACAGTATTTATATCGTTTTTACCTCTTGTAAACACAGCCACGTCCATGTGTTCTAAGGGCGCCGGCACTTCGGTCTTTTCCGGAAAGCACCGGAAGTGATCTCTCGCGCGTGTACGTCACTCATTGTTTACACAGAACAGAGATTGTAGGTAAGACGGCTAATTAAAATGGTACTAATTTGCGCTTATCTGGGATGTTTAAACCGTCGTAAAAGAAAACAATAAAAATAAATAAAAAATAAAACAATTGTATGAGTGACGTACACACGCGCGAGAGATATCTTCCGGTGCTTTCTGGAAAAGACCGAAGCGCCCGCGTCCTTAGAACACTTGGACGTGGCTGTGTTTACAAGAGGTAAAAATGATATAAATACTGTTCGTTTTCTCGCACAAACCGCTCGTTTCCTGTCTTAGGCCATCAATGTGTACTTACATTTACGAGTCATTAAATCATGTTTAATTTGGACTTCTCTGTGCATGCTCTTTGAGGTGGTGACCGTAGACCTGCATTATATGACTGACAGACAAGAACGGTTTGACCTAAAAATATCAAAATTGAAACTACTGCGGAAATAAAGACACCTACATCTTGGATGCCCTTGAGGTAAGCTAAAACATATCAAACATTAATTTCAAAGTGAACTATCCCTTTAATCCGAGATGTTTGGAGTAAACAGCGCCCTCTGCTTTTCACTGCTTATTGGTGTGGAAAAAATTTATTTTAGATGTAACATAAAATGTATTTTTGTTCTTTTCTGTTTAGGTTAAAAAGGCCTTTTTTGCCTTGGTGGCCAATGGGGTCCGAGCAGCCCCTCTGTGGGAGACCAAGAAACAAAGTTTTGTGGGTAAGTATCAAGTATGGTATAATAATGAGTACACAAACCGCCACATTTTGATTAGAGTGACAGAAATCCCTTTGTAAGAACAACAGCCTGATCTTTGATGGTAAAAGCTCTTTGGTTACTGTCATCTTATCAGTTTCCAAGAGCGTTTTCCTTATCTTCGGCTTTTTAAACCGAGGGTTGTAAGTGGAGCTGCTCTTTGGCAGACTCTCTAACAGAGTGTAACATATACATCCAGATCTCTGTGGCCCTAGAAGAGATTCAGACTGGAGATGATCCTTCCTGTCACCCTCCACAGCACTCATCGGTCTTCTGATTTAGAGTCTTATCTGTTACCATGACAAAACCTGCTCAAAATAGAAGCGTGTGCTGACCAGAGTCTCAGCATTTGCCTCTGGCTCCACTAGAAGTGAAAAATGGTTTCTATGAGTTTAGCAGAATTAGCAGTCAGGAGGAAACATTCAGAGCTTTCAAAGAAATATTGTGGTGAAAACGACAGTCTCGCTATTTGTTTATATTTAAAATACCGTTCGGCAAATGCTGGGGTTGGTTTTTTTTAAATATTTTTGAAAGATGTCTCTTATGCTCACCAAGGCTGCATTTATTTGATAAAAAATACAGTAAAAACAGTGATATTATGATATTATTTCTTTGTATTTTAAAATGTAATTTATTACTGTGATGCAAAGCTGAATTTTCAGCATCATTACTCCAGTCTTCAGTGTCACATGACCCTTCAGAAATATTTCTAATATGCTGATTTGCTGCTCAAGAAAAAAACAATCTGATTATCAATGCTGAAAACAGTTGTGCTGCTTTATAATTTCTTATTATACCACGTTACTTTTTATCAGGATTCTTTAATGAATATAAAGTTGAAAACAACAGCACTTATTTGAAATATTCATTTTTTTGTAACATTGTACTGTAAAAGTCTTGAACTTGCTGAATAAAATAGTTAATTTCTTTTCAAAATAGTTTATACTGATCCAAAACTTTTAATATCTTGTTGTCTTTAAAGGTATTATTCACCCTGAAACTAAAATTCTGCCATTTACACAGCCTTATGTCATTTCAAACATGTATTACTTACTTTTTACTCACTTTTTTGTGAAACATAAAGACGATATTTTGAAAGAAGTCCTTTAATTTAATGCCATAACTCTCAATTGTTATTTGAAATAAAGGTTAAGAAATTATCACAGAAATTCTGTTCCTTTAAAGGAACACTCCACCGTTTTTTTAAATAGGGCTTATTCACATTCTTTCCTACATTTATATAGGTGTGCAAATGCATTTTTGTCTCAGTGCATGCATTGTTTTAGTTTGACAGGGTCGGCGCTAGCTTAGCTTAGCACAATGAATGGAATCCTTTGTTGCCAGCTAGCATGTCCTGAGTAAAAGTGTTTTTTTTTTTTTTTAAAACACGTAATTACTTCTTGTGGCCTTTGTATTCACAACGAGTACAAATAGCGCTGCAGATTAAGACTAGGCGATTTCCTAGGCAGATATTGACTTGGGACTATATTAGGGGGAAGCACAGGCTGTACAAAGTACTAGGGGTGTAACGAGACGCTTATCTCACGAGACGAGACAGGCACGAGATTGGGTTCACGAGAACGAGACGAGACGAGATTTTTGCACAATTTTTCAGAAATCCTCAATGACAAAATTCATGACTGGAAAAATGCAGGTGCATTTTGCAATGTTTAACTAATAATCTTATTAAGTAGACCTGAAATGACATGCATTAGGAGTATGAATTATCAAATGCATTGAAAGAAAACAATATACAAGCACTGTAAAATGTTTTTAATGACTGGCTTTTCTCCTGTATGATTTCACATTAGTCTCTTCAGACCTTACTGTACATTTAAGAGCTTTCAGAACTTCTGATTGAGGCTGTGTGTGACCTCCTAACTGAACTCTAGAAGTCTTAAGTGCAAACAATAAGTGCAAGTGCAACCATAATCAAAGTGAGCACACAGACTCTTTATAATTGTTTTGAAATTGCTGTTTTATTTTGCACCGGCAGTTATAGGGTTAATGCGGTGAGTTCGGGAAAGGCCGGTAGAGAAACGAGGCTGGTGTGTTTGTCTCCACAGTTCTTGCGTTCCGATTATAAGTTCAGAAACAGAGCCTCCCTTGTCTGTTGTCTTTAAGACATTACAGTACTCTCTCAATATTCGAAGTGCAAACTGAGACGATAGCCGCAAATAAACAGTCCAGTGATGGGTATTGGGAGACGGACGATTGTATGTTCGCGGCCTAATTTGTGCGCAATGCACATCAGCGAGCTTGTGTTTTACTTTCACTTTTGTGAACGCGCGTACTCTGTGTATAGCAGCGGTGCTGAGCGTGCATTATACAACATAATATCAGACGTTTAGTCTATGTTGCGCAACGAATCCTCCGCCATCCTCACGCGATCAGTGAACTGTGATTCGTGCTGCACTGATTGCAACGGCAACTCGTGCTGGATGAGCAGAGCAGACTTTTACATTAGTTTATAATGGTTTTTAATTATTTTTATAAAAACAGCAAAACGATAGTTTAGGCGAATGTGAGTGTAGCGGTGGAATATTCTATGGTAATAGAAATCGCGAGACAGCTTTTCACTCGATGGGAAATCTCGTCATGTTTTAGTCTCGCGAGATCTCGTGGCACGAGATCTCGTTACACCCCTACAAAGTACTGCTACTTGGGATTTCATGTGTTGCGTGATATCTCTGCGCCCAAGTAGCAATGCTTCGCCTAAGCAGCAGTGCTTCGCCTGTGCTTCCCCCTAATTTAGTCCCAAGTCAATATCTGCCTAGGAAATCGTCTAGTGTTAATCTGCATCGCTATTTGTACTTGTTGTGAATACACAGGCCACAAGAAGTAATTACGTGGGGTTTTTTAATTTTTTTTTATCACTTTTACTCAGGACATGCTAGCTGGCAACAAAGGATTCCATTCATTGTGCTAAGCTAAGCTGGTGCCGACCCTGTCAAACTAAAACAATGCATGCACTGAGACAAAAATTCATTCGCACACCTATCTAAATGTAGGAAAGAATGTGAATAAGCCCTATTTCAAAAAAACGGTTGAGTGTTCCTTTAAGAGACTGAAAAAAATAAATGAAAAAGAGAGACAAGTCCTAAACTACATCAGCACGGGTGGTAAAATCATTTAGCCCTGATTTAAAAAAATCTCTATAACCCAGTTTAAGTGCCTTCATCTTTTAAAGCTCGTCCTTTCATTATAAAGGAGCCACGCTGGGATAACCTCTCAACACCAACCCCAGAGAATGAATAATGAGTCACCGGGAGAGGAAACTCATGAGTGACTCAGACTGATCCACGACACACCATGCAATGTGACTGTCTCCACTAAATATCAAATATCTAACTGTAAATAGTTGTCCTCTGCGGTATCCAGGGACATTATCTGAGAGATAACACAATCATAACAGACAGCCTGCAGGATACAGCTCACAAAAAACACCACACTACAGTCTTTATCAAGCCTCTGTAAAGACTGTGCCAGATATCTGATAAATATGAGGCATTTATACATTTAATCTCAACCTTATAAAGCCTCATTTCCTGCTTTATGTTGCCAGCTGTTGCTGTTTGGGTAGATTTGCTTGTTCTCCCCAGGCTGCTGGTCTACCATAAGCCTCTCAGTGTTGATAAAGGGCCATTTGAGTGCGTCTGAAGTGCTGAGTCACTTACCTTCCTGCAGGCTCAGGCATAAATACAGTTATTATTAAAGAGATAGTTCACATAAAAATAGAATTCTGTCATCGTCTACTCACCCTGATATTAATTAGCAGAAACCTCTCACCTCTGAGAGCTCTTTTAGGAAGCCCTGTCAGCTTAATTCAATTGCCACACCTGCTTACAGAAACCTCTTCAGCTGAAAAATTAATAATTTGCATGCTGATCAGGAGAATATGATGCTGTTCTGTAAATCCACACTGTCAGTTGAGTACAGCGCACTTCCTTTATGAAGCTTCATGAACTAACGGTGTCAGATTTGTGTGCTAAGTTGTTCTTTTGAACCGGTTTTGATTTTGAAAATTAGTAAGCGAAAAGTCTAAAAAATCGTGCGCATTCGATGGACACTTTACCATCCCATGAGTCCACGTAAGGGTCTCTGCCACTGCTCCTGAAGCCCCACAATCCCTCATTTCTTCTCTTGCTGATTAAGACTGAGGCCACAATGTGTGCCGGCTTGACAGGAGCTGATAAAAATACGCCTGCACCCCTCATCGCCTTTTAATCAAGAGAGTGATTGTACTGTGGTGGTGTGAGCGTCTCAGAAACTCTTTCTGCTTTCTTCCGGCACTGATTTAGCCACAGTGTCCAGAAGTCGGCTGCCAGGGTTTATGTAATTTTGTAAATCCTGTCCTCTCAGTTACAGTCATCACTCATATGTGACTCTTCTGTAGGACACAGAACATTGATGTTGACCTACTGTCTCATGTTGTATCATGTTTATATGTGTTAAGGTGCTATATGAAATCTGTTTTAGCTCATGGCTGGCATAACGTCACACCTCATGGAGAACCTCCCTTCTGAATGAGCTCCACTGTACTTTGTGTAGTTTATTAGTTTATTACTTTTTTGCTGTTTATTAGTGGTTCGAATGAAGACTAGAGTTCAGAGTTACTTCTCTTTCACACTTGAGTCTTAATATGTCTTTCTTGTTTCTCTGCAGGCATGTTAACCATCACAGACTTCATCAACATACTTCACAGATACTACAAATCACCCATGGTACGAAATGCACTCTTTCTTGTGTTATTTGTTTTCTAGTTTTCAGCAGAAAAACTGAACTCTTAGGGCCTAAACACACTGACAACTTCATATTCCATTGTGTTAAGAAATGTATTTATTTGTATGTATGCATGCATGCATTTATTTATGAAATTTCACTTCATTATTTGCAAAAAGTTGCTTACTATATAATTCACAACCTCAAATCCGCTGTACAAGTTCTCTTCCTGCGAATTTATTCAAGAACAAAGAAACCACTAATCGCTTTGAATAAAAGCAACATCCTCTCTCATTTATTTGGATCGAAACGCCCCATCAGCTGTATTCTGCACCGACAGGAAGTAGTTGAGAATGCTGTAAAGCTTCTTCCTCCGCTTACAGGGAAAGCACAGCTGTGGCTTTATTATTTATCTTTGTGTGCGTATGTTACATACTGACGATGATCTCAAATAGACTAACAGTTCCACACATGTCCATGTGTTTCTCAATTGGCAGGATGCGTTTTAACCCTTTAAGACCGACGGGAGCGTCGGCGCTCCCATTTGCGTGTGTCTGTTTAAAAGCCTATAGAAACTGAAACCAAATGGCTAGCTCAATCATTCTTTTTGCATACAAAACCAGAGATGTAACATGTTCAGATCAAGCCTCCAACATGCCCATGTTGCGTTGTTTTCACCCTCTAATCAGTCTGTACAAACTGCGTAATATTCGTTTACAAAAAACAACAACACAAAAATGCTTTGCACGTCCTTCCACACATGTTCTGTAGATCTGCGATTGATATTTACGTCTTCCGATGACTCATTGACGTATCACGTTCTGTGCACTATGACCCCCTGGTGTGTCACGTGGTGACGTCACACGCTGCGTCATTTGACCATGCGTTTGACTCCCGTTTGACTCCCATTTGCTATATGTTCCTTATATCGTTATTGTCTTTTTACCATCGCTTTATTTTATTATTTCTTTCTCCTTTAGACGTTCACAAATACAAGGACATTCACACACACACACACACACGCGCGCGCGAGCGCGAGGGGCGCGCGCATGCACGGAGCGTTATGTCTAAACGAAAGTACACGCCTTTTTTTTGAATGAGTGTAAAAATGAGTATATCTTAAAAACTAATTTATGTAAACAGTTCAAATCAATTCTGTATAGTTTTAAATTGTTTTGTGCACGTTTTTCTCATTGACAAGTTTGAAGTTGACATTTATTAATTTTTTGTATTGAAGAAAATAATATAATATTTTTTTTTTCTTTTTGTTTATTGCACTTTTGAGATATTTATATAGTTACTATTGATTTATTACAAACATAGCCTTCAAACTGGGAGAGTAAGGATTATTTTGATGTATGGCATATGAAAATGCTCAAAAAAATGACAGCACAGCATGTAAAAATACAAAGATATACTCTGGTGGAATTGTTCTATGGCAGGTCATAAAGGGGTTAAAGAGTGCGCTGTTTGTAGGGACATACCAGGATTTTTACCATTTACTGTATATATATTTATACCGTGCAAAAGTTGGGGTTTAGTACGATTTTTAAAAAGGTTTTCCAAAAAGTCTCTTTTTCTCACCAAGTCTGCCTTTATTTGATCAGAAATATAGTAAAAAAAAAAAAAGTTATTGTGCAATTAGTACAATTTAAAATGAGTGTTTTCTATTTTAATATATATATATTTTTTATTTATTTCTGTGATGCAAAGCTGAATTACTCATTATTTTCTGCTCAAGAAACATTTCTTATTATTATTATCAATGTTATTATTATCAATGTTGACAACAGAACAGCATTTTATTTGAAATTGAAAACCTTTGTAACATTATAAATGTCTTTATAAATGCACCATTGCTGAATAAAATAATTTATTTAAAAAAAAACATCTTACTGACCCCAAACATTTGATTGGTAGTGTGTATATTATTAATGAATGCAATATTTCATTTTAAATTTTACATTATATTTTACTTGAAGTGAACTGGAAGAACAGGTCATTCAAAACATACCAATATTTATATCTAAACATCCATTCACTATTTAGCAATACACACCTAATACACAATGCATAGAACAGTGAAACTCCAAAGAGTTTAGCCAATCATGACAGAGATAATTTATGCACAGAAGTCTTAAAGGTAAAACGTCTTTATAAGTGGACTTTATATCTAATGGTAGAATATGTCTGCTTTAAGTACGGGCACACACTCGCTAACACTCTCTTCCCAGCATTTCTCCCCACAGCCTCCAAGATATCGTGAGCTTCAGCATTAACCCATTTTCATCATCTCCCATCGGTCATTATCACGCACTGAAAGGTGCACACACACATGCACACGCTAATCATTAGCTAACATGGAACAGGAGCCTGTGCATCCGCTGATCAGCCGTGCTTTTATGATTAGTCATGTGGGTTTAGACGTTACCCTACATCAGCAGTGTGGTGCGGATCTTTAATTGGTGCTCCTGCGGGAAGCCTGCTGTTTCTGTTTCTCACTTTCACTCAGTCAGTGTTTTTGCTCTTAAGGGTCAGGACTACACTCCTATATCTCCCAGTTGCAGGAATCAGGCTTTTTGGGCTTTCCCAAACTTGGACCTCGTCTGTGTTTCTCATTGGTCTTGTTGGTCAACAGATTCTTATGTCAGATTGTGTCGCAGAAAAAGTTCACATTTTCTCAGGAGTTGGTCAAATGAGGGGCGTTAATGTCACAATGGCTCAAGAGTTTTTTAGTAAATGCACTGTGAGCTAACATGAACAAACAATGCACAACTGTATTTTTTATTAACTAACATTAACAAAGATGAATAAATACTGTAACAAAAGCATTGCTCATGTTAGTTAATACATTAATGTTAACAAATGAGACCTTATTGTAAAGCGTTACCATTATTTATTAAAAAATATGCTCATCTACAACCTACAGTTACATATTGCTATTATATGTAACCTATAATTTAGATATTTAAATGCACTTTAATAATTGTATACTAATTGTTTATACTCAATTTATGACTCATTTATATACAAATACAATTTAAATATTATAATAATATACATTTTTCAATTGATTATTTTTTTTTTGTTCAGGTACAAATCTATGAGCTTGAGGAGCATAAAATTGAGACGTGGAGAGGTAAGGCATTTTCACAGGTGTTTTTCCCCAGTGTTTACTGGTTTGTTTTCTAGATGTTTTATTTATTTATCTATTCGTTTATTTTTATAACAGAGCTCTATCTACAAGAAACATTTAAGCCTTTAGTGAACATATCTCCAGATGCAAGGTAAGAGCAGTTCATTTAACATGCATGTTATTCTGTGCCTTACAATGGGAAGTCTGTAGGGTAATCTTATATATTGAAGAGGACCGCTAAAGTTCCTTTAGTTAACCACAAATATATTTCCTCTCATATATTGCCCTTTCCTGTAAGTATTGTGCAGTTTGCGCATATATAGCAGTGTAATAAATTATTCAGTGCACGTCGTCTGGGAAGAACAAAACATCAGAGTCCTCTGAAGTCTGAAACTGACTTTCTCTGTCTCTATATCATGTGTGTTTCAGCATATTTGATGCTGTGTATTCACTGATCAAAAACAAGATCCACCGGTTGCCCGTCATCGACCCTGTCAGTGGAAATGCACTTTACATTTTGACGCACAAAAGGATCCTGAAATTCCTTCAGCTGTTTGTAAGTTCATCAATATATGTATTCTGTGTATACATTTTGGGCATTCAGCAAGATTTCTGTTGGCTGTTATTTTTTTTGGGGGGTTTAACCGATGCTATAACAAAGTGCACAGTCATTTCCTCTAGATTGAATAAGGAAGGAACAGAATGAATAGGATGAAAAAGTGCAGAGGAAGGGAGGGGTAAAACAGATGAAGAGGCAGAGAACTGTCTCTAGATTTATGTAATCTATGATCATAATTCCATAGCCTTATATATGCTTCAACAGTGTAAACTGCTTCCATCTCTCAGGAAAATGTCAATGTCATATAAAGACTTTGAAAGAGAGATGTTGATGTCTGAGCAATACAGCTTTTATGTTGCACTGCAATCAAAAATAAAATGTACTTTATGCACTAAAGCCGGTTTCACACTGCACGCGTTAGCAGAACGAAGGCAGCGCAGAAGCAGTGTGTGTATGGTGAGCGGGAGCAGCACACGCCCATTTCACTTTCACACAGATTTTGTATATTTTTTTAATATTTTATATTTTTCTTAATAGAGATGTATTGTAAATGAGCAAATTCTCGGAAAAAAGTTTAATGATCAACAAAATCATGCACATCATTGATGTCTATACTGTATGTGTGCTGTCTATTCTATTTACCTTTCTATATTGAGTTGAGTTGTTCACTCGTGGGCCAGGAAAGGTTGTTAAAAACACTTATAAATGACTTACCATCGGCACCAAGAGTCACTGCAACTTCATCCCATGCTTTTTCCTTTGCCTGCAAGTCTTTATAAAGCACATTATGTGGATCACAAATAACTTTATGCTTCTCAACCTCCACAATGAGACGAGTGCCGTCCGTTATTGTCATCTTTTCAGGTGCAGTCTGAAGACCACCGCCTGTGACACCATGTGTGCTTTTGTTTATGATTGTCAGCATGATATATGATTAGTATATAATAATAAATAAATATATATATATACACATAATAAAATTAATCTGGCAGTATAAATTGTTTAAACTTGTTTTTGTAGTTCAGGCAAAAAGTTTTTTTTTTTGATTGACTGTTTAAAACACAATAGATATCCTCAATGCACTTTTTGGGTTAAACTGCTGTGTATTTTGGCCATGATCACTGCATTGTCACTTTTATTCAGCGTGAGCGGCGCAGCAAAAATAGACTCTGGGCCGAAACGATCACGGCACTGCTGCTCCTGCTACTCGCTAAATACTCGAGTAATAATCTAATCTGTTAACATGGGCGCTGAAAAACATACTCGCTGCTTACGCTCTGCTAACGTGTGCAGTGTGAAACCGGTGTAAGAATTCTTGAAAGTTTTTTTTTTTTTTTACAAAGGCCAAGCAGCCAATATAATTCTATAATTACTGTATGCTTGTATGTAGCGTGAATTGTGAATGCTTGTGTTTTTGTTCTCAGGTCTGTGAGATGCCAAAGCCTGCCTTTATGAAGCAGACACTGGAGGAGCTGAGCATCGGGACCTACAGCAACATCGCCTTCATCCACCCCGACACGCCAATCATCAAAGCACTCTGCATCTTTGTGGAGAGGAGAGTGTCAGCACTGCCTGTGGTGGATGAGTCGGGTATGATTCAAGAGAAAAAAAACTAGATCTTGTGTATTCCAATAGAGTGCATCAGTGTCCACCCACTTTTTTCAGCAGCGTTGGTTCCGGAAGTATTTTTTCCATTCATTTCTCCCATAGAGATTTTTAAAAAGTTTTTGTCAAAGCGTTATAAGCCATGAACCAAGTCAACCAGCTGTAAGGAGAATCATAACATTACAAACTTGATTTGAAGCAAAAAATTATTTGAAAATCGGACTGTACTTAATGTCTTTAGTGAGGGAAAGAACTACAATCACATGAAGCATTGCTAACAGCATTATCAAATTAAAAACGGAGGAATATAAAACTACTCCTACAACCTTGTAACTCACAGTAAGGCTGTCTTTAAAGGTTTATAAGTTAAAAATGTATCAGTTTTTTACTTCAGGAACCCAACTGTTACACTCTATACAGTAAGGAAGTGTACTTATTTAAAACTGAATGACTTTTTTCTTTGTATTTTCCACTTTCAGGAAAAGTTGTAGATATTTATTCCAAATTTGATGTCATTGTAAGTATATTATGAATTTGTTTTATTGTTAATTGAGCAAAAATGATTGGCCTATACACCAGACATTCATTATCTTTGTGTGTGTGTGTTTGTAGAATCTTGCTGCTGAAAAGACGTACAACAACCTGGACATTAGCGTGACACAGGCGCTGATGCACAGGTCACAGTACTTTGAAGGGGTCATGAAATGCAACAGATTAGAGACACTGGAAACAATAGTAGACCGGATAGTCAAGGCTGAGGTGAGCTGAGTGTCTTCATTTATTGGCAACATTGATATTATGACCAATTTTTTTATAGATGTGTATATATATATATATATATATATATATATATATATATTATATATTATAGATGTAATTCTACATCTGATTCTGATCTGGTTACATTCAACTGTCAGTCTAGCTCTTTTTCGAGGGAGTACTTTAGAGTCACTCTTGGTAATAATTAGCTGACTCTTGGTAATATGTATATTATACAGTTGCTCTTGGAAACATTTTGGTGCTCGGGCCTCTTGGAATTGCTCCGTTTATTATTATTAGCACTTGTTCTTGGCAATAAGAGCATCTTTTGGTAATATATAGTATAGTTGCTTTAGATCACTATAGAAAAAAGATTCTAGAGCAACTGTAATAGATACCCTAGATATTCTATAGCTGCTGTTATTCACTATTATTTTATATCTTGGTCCTCCCTCTTGGTTCTCAGTATTTTAGAGCCACTTTAGGTAACTGCAGAGGAGGATATTTTCTCCTCTAGAAGCTGATGTCTCTCTGTTCTCTATCAGGTGCACAGGCTGGTGGTGGTGGATGAGAACGGCAGCATCGTGGGCATCGTCTCTCTGTCGGACATCCTCCAGGCGCTCGTTCTTAACCCCGCAGGTATAAATGCTCAGCATTCCTAAAGCTCATTTCCAGCAGGACCCTCCTCCTCCCAACCTCTCTCGCCCAAACCACAGGTACTACATACACACCGCCGCTGCTGGAGTCACCGAGACGATGCATGACCACTGCCTGGCTCATGTGTGCGCGGATGGCATGTGCTAACTTGCACTTTCTGTTTCCACCACAGAACCAAACATGATTGCCTTTGATTCCAGAGGGCAGTTGACAAAGGATTGTGTGTTTGTGTGTGGGTGTGTAGGGTGTGTGTGTGTCGCACGTCCACATTTCACCGCATATGATTTTGATGAATGACACTTGCAGTACATCAGAGCCACTGCAGGGCTGCCCATCTGCTGTTGGAGTGTCCTGCAGTTTTTCAACTCCACCACTCACTCTGTCCTCTCAACACATGCACACAACACACATAATGTCAGTTTTTTTTTACAGAAGAATCATTAGATAGATCTGCTTATAAGTTTGCATACCATTTGCAGAATATGCAAGATTTTAAAGGGATAGTTCACCAAAAAATTAAAATTCTGTCATCATTTACTCACATTCATGTTGTACCAAACCATTAGTCTTTCATTGATTATTAAAACACAAATGAAGATATTTTTTTAAGAGAGAGGTTTCTGTCCCTCCATTGAAAGTCTATTCACTTAAAACTCTGATGCTTCAAAATGTTCGTAAAAACATTGTAAAAGAAATCCATAGAAATCCAGCAGTTTAATCCAAGTTTTCCTAAAAGACATGATCGTTTATATGATGAACAGATTTAATTTAGCCTTTTATTTGCATATAAACATTGATCAGCTAATTTACACAGAGCACTTAAATATGGTAAACGGAAATTCAACCGCACTTGCTTGACATGTTTGGAAAAAAACACATTGGTTTTTGAAACTCAAATGTGTTGAGCCTCATTGGTTCTCGAGTGTCAAGCTAGAATGCTGGAGCTTCGGTTTACTACATTCGAGTGCTGTGTACATTCGCTGATCAGTGTTTAAATTGAACAATTTTATATTCTGCAAGGGGTGTGTAAACTTATGACAAAAAAGACAGATGAGCAGAACTGTATAACCGATGGAATATGTTGCACATCTTGGTATGACACATCTAAATCCAAATCAGGTGGTGGGATATAATACACTTCTCTCTATTTTGTCAGAAAACTTTCTGAATTTGCTTCTGCGAGGTCGCTGTGTGCCTGTCTTGTTGTCTGTGAATTTATAACACTGAATATTAATTGCTGCTGTGAAGAGTGTTATGAATCCTAAGTAGCAGATGTGATGCTGCTAATATTGCAAATAGTATGCATGGATCAAAAGATATTCTGCCTTGTTGTACAGTCCTGCTCCTGGAGATGGACCTTCCAAAAAAATGACACAAAAAAATGACACCAAAATTAACAATAATGCCCCCCAAATTCAAGATAAGGGGGCAAAAAATGCCCCATAACAATTAAACTAAATTTATTACGACTGTAGTAATAGACATAAAGCACTCAAATTTGGTAAACGGAAGCTCATATGTGCTTGCTTGATGAACGAGAACCAATGAGGTTCATTCTCGTGTCATTTTGTGAATAAAAGCCTACATTAAATCTGTTCATCATATAAAGTCTCTGAAGAAGACTTGGATTAAACTGCACGATTCATATGGATTTATTTTTCCGTCAGTGTTTTTGGGTCAATAGTCTTTCAGTCGAGGGATAGAAACTCTCTTCATTTGGGTTTTGAAGATGAATGAAAGTCCTATGGGTTTGAAACCAGTGCTTTAAGTGGGCCGGTACGCGCCGGTACTCAGTACCGCCACTTCCAACTATAGCTCTTGAGCGTACCGCCACCTCTCCGTGCGCCCAGAACGTGCTTTTAGCGTACCGGTACGCTCATTTGCACATCTGTTTTAATCCTTTGGCTGCGCTGACGCTTTTCACAGCGTCCTTCACAATGCACGCTTCCTAATTCGTCCCACCGAGAGCAGAGACTACATTACCCATATACATTACATTCCTCCCCGCTGAACGCGAGCTATTACAAATGCGTGAAATGCACTCACAGTGGTTGAGCGCGGTAAAGTTAGTTTTAGGTTCGATATTTCGCCGGACATTTGTTTTCCCTCCCACTGTTCGGCACGGGTCGGCAGTCTTAGATCAATAGCAGGATTAGTTTTAACATTATGTAACCATTATCGACATTAAATATTTGTTCAAAATCACCTACGTGCAATAATGCTGCATTTATACCTGAGAATGCTTTGACGCGTTTCCACAGCGCGTGCCTAAGGGAACGTCTGCCAATTCCACCAACTGCATTAAACGTATAGCCTACACTGTAAAAAAAAAAGTTGGATTAACTTAAAAAAGTAAGTTACCTGGTTGCCTTAAAATTTTGAGTTAATTGAAATTAAAACTTTGAGTTAATACAACAAAGGAGATTAGTTTAATAAATAGAAACTCAAAATATTATGTTATCTGAACTACATTAATTATCTAAGTTGATTTGACAAAATATAAAAAGTTGTGATAACAAATCATGAAAATAATTTTTTACAGTGTATAATTGAAGAGTTCAGATGCAAAAGCCTCTAAATGCCATCTGAAATTTTCTTCTAAAATGATCATTTTCATCAAGCTCGTATATTTAAGTTCAATAATTTCACTTAAATGCCATTTTTTGAATGCCATTTAAGTGAAATTATTGAACTTAAATATACGAGCTTGATGAAAATTATCATTTTAGAAGAAAATTTCAGATGGCATTTAGAGGCTTTTGCATCTGAACTCTTCAATTTGTATTATTTAAAATTACTTTTCAAATTCCAAAGCTTGTAGAAGGTTCCTATTGGCAATGCTGATCTGGTAGCCTTGAGTAATTAACTTATCTTAGAAAATGAAATTTATGTTTAATTTCTTGCACTGACACAGACGAAAATGAAAAGACTCAGTCAAAGTTTAGCTTTAGGAGGGGAAGCAATACGACAGGATAAGGAGACTGAGAGAAAAAGAAAGATTAAGATGAGAGAGAAGGTATTGACAAATAATCTAATGCACACTGACATGGTTTTAAAGCTATTTATTATCCATTTTTGAGCCTTAAAAAGTCTTAAATTGCACATATGTAGGTCAGAGAAATCAAAATTTTCTCGAACCCCCCTAACTGCCTACCATTTAAATGCACATGGCTGTGGGGGGTGATGTGGGCTGATGTGCAGGGGAGGAGGGGAGTCAGCAAATAAAAATAAAAATAAATAAATAATAATAATAATAGAGTACCGGCATCTCTTTTGGGCCACTTAAAGCACTGTTTGAAACGACATGAGATGAGAATGAGTAATTAATGACAGCATTTTAATTTTTGGGTGAACTAACCCTTTAATGGAAAAGTTCTGACCCTGCTGCAGAGTCAATTGATATAAAACACTCTGAACCTGCAAATCAAAGACGTAGGAACTAAATTTGTCAGGAGGGCCTATCTCAGAGCAGCCCTGGTTGAAGATGCATTCATTAGCTGCCTTCTAGTGGTTATAAGCAGTACTGCAACTAAAACGAGACCTCTCGTTTACATGTTGTCTGGTCTTTTTACCTTTGCAGGTATGACCAGGAAGGACAGCGAAGCAGAGAGTGATGCGTGCTGAGATTGCTGGGCCATGTGGCGTTGCTGGCAGAGACGGGAGACAACAAGTCTGAGACACATCTTTGAATGAAAGAGAGAAACCAAGAAACTTGACCTAGATGTGTGCTGTTAGAAGGCAAAAGAAGGGGTTTAGGATACACCGACTGGTTAAATGGTCACTTAGTGGCCGCATGAGGCGATAAAGGTGGATCATCTCTTATTCAGAAGGATACTGTGAACTCTGCCTATTATATCACACTAAGCTTCTGCACACACACTATGATAACTTTACTTTTAGCTAGACCTAAAACTACGCCATCTGGTTTCCGAACAGCGCACAGACTATGGACTGTACCATTATCGCCTCTTTTGGGAGGGGGGTGTCTGTGCGTTTGCAGGGCATTCAGTAATAATCTCAGTATTCGATGCATGTTAGGACTGTTTGCTCCTTGTGTATGTACGATTTTCAGCTTGTGCCGTATGAGCCCTGCTCACATATTTCTACTTTTGACTACACCTCCCGAATTTAGGAACTGTTGTTTATTTCGTTTAGTCTCCAGCTCCCTTTCTCCACCACAATGGAGAATGCAGACAGAAATGGTTTCCTCTCTGTCTACGGTGCCTTCTGCCCAGCAGTTATCGCCCACTACTGGTTTGCCAACAGAACAAGATTAATTGAATGTTTAAATGTATCAAAGCGAATGTCACAGTTGTTACGAAACCAAAAGCCCCTTTTTGCTGTTTTAGTGTGTCACTAAATGTATTTACTGAAGAGCTCTACATTTCCTCACTATGGGTGTTCATTATTTTCTTGATGTTTTTGAAATGATGCTGTAAATGATAATTAAAATGTTTATTTATTTATATTTAACAATTTTGTAATTTTAAAAGTGATATCTAAGTGTGAGATGGAAAGAACTAAGCCCCTATGCAGTAAAACTTGATGTTGAAAAGTGATTCAACCTTAAAATCCCACTTTTTTTCTGTCCATGAGGCGACTGATTCTTGTTTGTATCAATTGTACTGTATACGCACACAGAGCTTCTGTCTGAAGAATCTACAAGTGCCAGAGAAAGGTATATTTTTCTGTGTATTCAGTGTTGTTTGTAATACTTCACATCATTTTAAGTTCTCGTTTTTGTTTTGCAGATATATGTTAATGCTGTTGTCATGAGACAGTAATGTCCAGAGATAAATGCACATGACTAGCATGATAATGCTAATGGATAATTATACTTTAGATTCATTTTTATTTTAAAGTTAAATAATAAAAAAGAAAAACAAAGTCTTTGAACTTTTTCTTGTATTAAGATGATTCATAAACATTTGTATAAAAATAAATAAGAGGGAGATGATGCTCATGTAGTCTACAACATGTGTTTTGGTGTTTACTATATGGGGAAAAAATTAAGCATTTGTTTAAGAATTTGCCTATTAATTTTTGTTTTCCTAATGAACCTGGCATATTTTGGCCACCTACCTCAAATGGCAGTAGGTAAAATGTCAAGAGTTTGCAGTCCCGGAGGCTGCATTTTCAGGACCCCACTTCTAGGACCCTAGTTTTGGAGGACCGAAAAAAGTGCCACCAAGGCAGTATTTCCACCCAGTTTTAACTACATTAGAGTTTTTTTTTTTTTTTTCAAGTTTTATTACACCCAAATACTGCTTTCTTTATTGCAATTAAACCAGGTTCATTGGAATGTTGAGAAATTATTAGGTCTAAGTAGCATACTATAATAACTCAAGTAAAATTAACAAGGAATCATGTTATAGTCTTTTCAGTCACTAGATGGACCACATTTTCAAGTACAGAGGGAAGGATGACTGGGGGTAGATTTAAGATTATGTATTTTACAAAATAATATATAACACCTGAACTTGAACACACAAAATTTTACAAAATAATATATAACAACTGAAATTGAACACACAAAATATTTTACCAAATAATATATAACAACTGAACTTGAACACACAAAAACAAATTTGATCATGACGTGAACCACATAGACAGAACTTCAGTGGATGGACAAACACATGGACAACATCATCACTGACTCCTAAGAGAGAGAAAGAGAAGTGAATTAAAAAAGGAACATTTAGTTGAACATGTTCTACTCTCTAATTTTAAATTTCATATTTAAAAGATCTTAGTTACCACAGGATTATGATAAAAAATAATATCAATCTTCATACCAATTCATGTTCATAATACAATTATTGCATACCCACATCAACCCTGCAGCATATTTTGAATTTTTTAGAGAATTAGGCATGTCTGACTTTAAAAGAGCGTCCTGCCCACATACATTGGAGTAAATGGATAAAAATGGTCTCATTTTACAGAAAACACTCTAAATTTTAACACAGTGGTGAAATATTGCATATATTTTATTGTATTTATTCACAATGTTTTGATAAATACATAAAAAATCTAATTTTTTTATACTTTTTTTTTAATACTTTTTTTTTTTTAATCTGTAACTTTGGACCTGTTTTGTCTATGTCTCTTCGGAAAGTTTCTTTCGATTCCACTAGGTGGCAATAAACAGGGGCAAAAAGAATTTTTTTGATAACTCCTCCTCAAATAAAGTTATTGATATTTATCTGAAAGGAGTCACAAGTGTACTTTTACAGTCTCCATTTTTGATTGCTAAAAGAATTGGGCATACCTGAATTTAAAATTGTGTCCTACCCACATACATTGGAGTAAATGGATGAAAATGGTCTCATTTTACAGAAAACACTCCTCATTTTGACGCAGTGGTGGAATATTGCATATATTGTATTGTATTTATTCACAATTTTATGATAAATAAGGATAATAAAATAAGGTTTCGATTGATTTTTAAATTAAGCTTTATTTTTAATTAAATTAAGAGTCTGTAACTTAGGATCTGTTTGGTGCATTTCCCTTCAGAAAGTTTATTTTGATTCCACTAGGTGTCTGTAAACAGGGGCAAAAAGAATTTTCTTGATAACTCCTTCTCAAAAAAAGTTATTGAGATTTATCTGAAAGGAGTGACAAATGTACTTTTACAGTCTCCATTTTTGATTGCTAAAAGAATTGGGCATACCTGAATTTAAAATGGTGTCCTACCCACATACATTGGAGTAAATGGATGAAAATGGTCTCATTTTACAACAAACACTCTACAGTTTAACACAGTGGTGGAATATTGCATATATTGTATTGTATGCATTCACAATTTTATGATAAATAAGGATAAAAAGTCAGATTTTGATAGATTTTTAAATTAAGTTTTTAGTTGAGAGTCTGTAACTTATGATCGTTTTGGTGTATTTCCCTTCAGAAAGTTTCTTTTGATTCCACTAGGTGTCTGTAAACAGGGGCAAAAAGAATTTTTTTGCTAACTCATTCTGAAAGTAAGTTATTGAGATTTATCTGAAAGGAGTCACTGGTGTCTCCAAGTGTACTTTTGAAGTCTCCATTTTTTATTGCTAAAAGAATTGGGCATACCTGGATTTAAAAGAGTGTCCTACGCACATACATTGGAGTAAATTAATGAAAATGGTCTCATTTTACAAAAAACACTCTAAAGTTTAACACAGTGGTGGAATATTGCATATATTTTATTGTATTTAGTCACAAGTTTATGATAAATAAGGATAAAAAGTCAGATTTAGATTTTTTTTTTTTATTAGGTTTTTAGTTCAGAGTCTGTAACTTAGGATCTGTTTGGTGTATTTCCCTTCAGAAAGTTTCTACTGTTTCCACGAGGTGTCTGTAAACAGGGGAAAAAATAATTTTCTTGATAACTCCTCCGCAGAAAAAGTTATTGAGATTTATCTGAAAGGAGTCACTGGTGTCTTCATTTCTGGCTGCCACTCATCACCACTGTCCAGACTGCAAAACAAAACAAATTTATGAATCCACATTGTGATTCAGAAATGCATCCTAATATTACACACAAACACACAAAATAATTAACGTATGCACATAACAGATACAAGATTATAATTTGCATACCCACATAAGACACACCAATACATGTGTGCAAAAATAAAGGAGCACAACTCATGCATCCACTGATTCAAATATGAATGTAACCAACATGTAGAATGCATTTCACGTGTATGTGTGTGTGTGTGTATATATAGCTTAGCAAAAGCTCCCAAGCATATTTGACCTATGGCATCAATATATGCATGGGTTGTGCTCGTTTATTATTACATGCATATATCTTTGGGTGCAAAATAAATCTCAAATATACATGCACAAACATGTACGCGACAAAAAAAACAACAACCGAAAATGCGTTAGCAAAAGCATCCAAGCTAATTTGAACTAGAGCGTGCATGGGTTGTGATATTCCTCGATGTCTGTTGCATGAATATTTTGTACAATTGTGGCATGCATTAGTTCATGAAATACACAAATACAACGTTTATAGGTTCAAAATGTGTACTTACTCAAATTCAGGATCCATTACGCAGCTTGTGATCAGAGTCAAAACTTTGCTGCAAGTTTCAGTGTCACTGTCTCGATCAAACTCCGCCAAAACAGCCTCTACGCCGACAAAAATCTTTCTTGAAGCCATTGTCCAAAGACAAAACACTCCAACCAGTTGTAAAAAGTACGCAATAACTAAAAAAACACTTTCCAAACTATCAATCGATCTCAAACTAGACTCCTCTCTTCTGCAATGCGCGCTTGCAGCTGCTGGAATGTCAGGATGAAGACCCGCCTCCTCGAACTTGTCATAGAATATCTCGGTCTCTGAGTGGGTTAGAGAAATGATCGACGTGTCTATGGATCACTGAGAGTCTCGGCTTTCTTGACGCATGACGCAATATTTGATGACGTCATCAAAAATCGCGGCTAACGAAGACGATCAAACCTAAGATTAATAAGAATATTTGCTCCTATCCTAGATCGCACGTTTTGATCTGGACATCGGTGACATATTACAGTGTAATTTGGTCATCCTTGCTCGAAGACATGTGAAAATGGTCTCATTTTGAAGAAAACAACCTAAGGAACGAGCTGATATAGCGTTTGAGGCTAGTAGCTCCACACGGAGGAAGTGATCCGAACAGGAATATGATTCATGTGTTTGCTTGTTCAAAAAACTCGATTCCGTTTTCGTGATTCTTTGGAAAATAATGTTATTGTAAAGTGTTGGATCGGAAAAATAAACTGCACAGTGATATTCTTGAGAGTGAGAGCTTTCATTTGATGTATGATTTGTCTATTTCTGGTGAGTTTGTGTGATATAAATATGACATTTAATATCATAAATATGATTTTCTCAAGGGGGGGTCGTTGCGGGGGGGTCGAATTTAGACCATAATATCTTATTCTAGGTAACATAAATACAAAAGTGATGGGATTGTCATGAAAGCTGAGGTTCTAAGCTTTCAAACAATACTATATATGTCTAGTTTTGTGCTGTACAACTTAGAGATTTTTCAAAATGATTATGATTATGAAATATTGGACCCACGGGTGGGTCCCCGGGGGGGTGCAAAGTTGATGTGGATACACTGTAAAAAAAAAATGAAATTAAAACTTTAAATTAATACAACAAAGGAGATTGGTTTAATAAATAGAAACTCAAAATATTATGTTATCTGAACTACATTAATCATCTAAGTTGATTTGACAAAATATAAAAAGTTGTGATAACAAATCATGAAAATAATTTTTTTACAGTGATACTGTTCAAAGATTTGGAAAAAATATATATTTTGATGTACTTTGTTGGTTGAAACCAAGCAGAACTGCAAGAACGGCAGTGAAACTCCTTGCAGCGTGTGCATCTCTTTAGTTCAGAAAAGGATCTCCCTTCTTGGATTGTTATGTGTTTCTTGACAAACATGTTTAAGTTAATTTCATATAAATAAATAGACATAAATTAGGCCTAAGCCTAGTACTTAACCAATTTATTTATTTATCTTTTGTCATACTATTGCCTAGCTGTGTCCTTGATAGCACTTCATATAGAGTACAGTATACAGTAAATGACACAATCTAACTCGTGGGATTTTAACAGTCAATTATTATAATGGCCTCTTTGATATGTCTGACTATTAAAATGTCATATGTCTCAACCAACTTTATAAAACCATGTCAAAATGAAGAGACGTACACATAACATGTATTGTGGGTAACGTTAAAGTTAAACAGGCTGACAGTGAGCACGTGACATTGAAAACATTAGATTATTTTAACTGAATTAAAATGGAAAAACATAATTAACAAGCTTTCAGAACGAACATGCTACAGTTTGTAAATAAGTCAACACAGGCTTATCATGCAACAGTTCCGTTAAATGATCGTGCTAACAATTCATTTTCCAGCATTAGAGGCTAATATATGATGGCTATGCATTCAAGACTGTGTTTAGCAAATCACCAGCACGTTGGCAACGTCAACTTTCAAATGAAATGCATCACAATTGTTTTTAAAGTTAAATAAATATTGATTCGCATTTGATACTCACACTGAATGTCATCCATCTTCGCTGGTCCTCTAACTCGGTAGGTGATGTTCTTGTCACTAAAAACCTAGGGTCCTAGAAATGTAGGCTACTAAGTGAGTCTCGTTCACTCGGATGTAGCCTACTCGAGGAAAAAAAAACGTATCAGTTAATCGGTGGCCCAAACAGAGCAAAAATATACTGTAATTTTATATGCCCAAAGGGTAAGATGAAATGCTGATAGCCTACATTGCAATGTAAATAAATGAAACCATGAACCGAAAGTGGACATTTAAAAAAAAAGCCTTTTTTTTTTACAAACAAACAAAAACTAGAGTGAAGTAGATTGCATGCATGCAGCACTAGCCTACAACATATTTTTCAGATTTTGATCATGATCATGTCGATCATTTGACTTATGATTCACGTTGCCAACATGATACTGTCTGCTTTATACGGTTAAAGAAAAAAAAGCTTCAAAAGAAATCGTGTCAGTCAGAATCAACCTGTAGCAATGGCTTGGTGCGCGCGCTCTCCGTGAGCCTCTGACGAGCCTGTTCCTGACTCGCGCTCATTGGCTCAATTGGCTGATAGCACCTGACTCACAATCCACCCGTTTCTGATCCATGAAACCATAAAGACAGAGCACGTAGGCAACTTCTTGTTGACAAGCTCAGACCTTCATTTCTCAAGGTAAATTCATGTGCATTTCGTTTTTAGTAGCTTAATAAATAGAGTAAATATAAATACTCACTGATGCTGCAAACGCTTTATTCCAGATGTGCATGATGTGAGCTTAACTACACAATTAGAGTTAAAAAGTTCCTCTCGAATGAGGGTAAAACATGCAAATGATTTCCTTATCTGGAACTACGCAATGTTAACATACAGCCTATTTAATTTAAAATATAGGCTACTGCTAAATGATAATCCTCGCTTTTGGAGAATGTGTAATCTTCCTAAAATAGCCTAGGTCTATTTTAAAATTTTTAACTTGAAATAACCTGTTGTGTGTGGACGAACAATTAATGTCATCGCATTTAATACTATATATTATTATATAAATACCTATCTCAGAATGTTTGCATGAGCAGTAGATCACTACAGCAATATTTGTCGTTTGCAGATATTGAAAGAATGCGCGCGTGATGATTTTATATTTAGATTTGTATTGTTTCACTTTGCTCGGTTTTGATGTCACGCCCCCCGTGAAGTAATTTTAGCGGCTGCAGAATATTCCACACTACGTGACGGACAGCACATATACACATCTCCGACTCTAACTGTATACCTGCTCGTTTATATTTAAAACAAGCATAGGCTGTGGCAGCTGCATCGATATGAAATGTGATCATTTACAATCATAAGCATAATCGCTGCAGCTTTTAATCTCTGTGTCGGACACCAATGTCATGAGCAACGGCATTTCACATTCACATTTGCATTTATTAACCTTGCAGAAGCTCCATTCAAGATCATGTGCAGTCTCCAGTGAACTTGCTGCCTTGACTGCATATCTGCATCACAAGTGAAGGTTGAGCAGTCAGTCACATGTGGTTATTTAGAATGCTCTTTAGGCATCCATAACTCCAATATTACGGCTACAATATTACTGTGGCATTCTGTGAACAGGGTTCCCACTGTAATGGAAAATCTTGAAAAATTTGACTTTTAAAAGTGAGATTTTGGCACTTCATGGAAATAAGTAAAATCTAAAATTGAAAAGTTTTTTTAAAAGTCCAGGAAATGCCATTGACAACACTGTTACGTTTCAAAGTTTTTTTTGGGTCAGTAAGATAGAATGTAGGCTAATCCATCTGTTTATTTATTTATTTGTTTTTATTTTATTGACCCCAAAATGTTAACAAACATTATTTATTATGGTCACTTTTTATTAGGCTTTGATTTCTATCGCACATCAATGCTGTTCTTTTGAAATGTCTAGCTATAATATATATATATATATATATATATATATATATATATATATATATATATATATATATATATTATATATATATATATATATATATATATAGGCCTATAGCTATATATAATAAAAATGTAACCTATCATGATTTCCACAAAAATATTTTCAACTGTGATGATAATAATAAGAAATGTTAATTAATAGGCTACCAATTAAGCATAGTAGAAATTATGATTTCTAAAGGATCATGTGACATTAAAACTATGGGCCCTAACGATCTGAAACGCAAGTATCAAGCGCGAAGCGCAAGTAACTTTGTGGGCGGGTCTTGGGCGCTGTTGCTATTTTACCGGCGGGATAAATGACTCTAGTCTTGCGCCCGAGTTTAAAAGGGGTTGGTCTGAAATAGCTTCATTATTCATAGGTGTGGTTTGGGCGTAACGTGAAATAAACCAATCAGAGCGTCATCCAACATACCCTTTAAGAGCAGGTGCGCATGTTGCATGGCGGATTGTTATTATTATAGCGCATTTACCAGGCGCGCGTCAGGAGCGGTTCACAGCGAGGAGACCGATTTTTTTTTTTCTGGTTCTTGACGGACAAACTAATTTGTCAGATGTCCTTATATACATACGTGTCTTGCCACTATTGGGCAAACAGCTCTGATCCGTCATTACTACAATTAGCCTGAAAATGTGGGTAAATGTGTAAGCTAGATTTAGGCCTATTTATTTTTTACATCGTCATGGACACCACAATGATTTCCCTCGTGTCGTGTGGTAATATTTTTCCTTGTTATAATGTATGGTTTGCAAAAATAAAAACTGCTGCATCTGTGTTGATGAGAGAATCAAAGTGTATGTGCGTTGTGCACCCGCTACATTATGGCCAAGCATGCACACTTAAAATAGCATTATGAACAACGCTCAATGCGCCACTGACTTTAGACTAGGTTTTCTTCTGGTCAGTGGCGGAATTGTTTTCTGGAACTGCAAAATAGCACTAGGGAATGTTTGCGCCGAAACACGCCTCCTTTTTGCGCCGACCCGGGCAGGGAGCGCGAGTTCATTTCCTAGTTTACCGACGTGCGTCTGTGGAGGGAAAAGCACGCTTTGTGCGGGTACAAAATAGGAATGATACATGCGTCGGTGTACAAAGTCATTTGCGCCGGGTGCAAGATGGGGCTCTATAAGTGAAAAGATGCTGAAAATTCAGCTTTGCAATCACATGAATAATTACATTTTAAATAGGCCTATATTAAAATAGAAAATAATTATTATAAATTCTACACATTTTGGAAATAATGCTGTTTTACTGGATTTATGATCAAATAAATGCAGCCTAAGTGAGCGAAACAAAAAGAAGTCTACAAGCCCCGAACTTTTTAATGATAGCATTTCATCAAGACATATTTCTGAGTGCAATCTCTAAATGTGTGTGTTTTTTTAATGATATACATTCCGTTACTAGTATCAGATTAAGTTAATACTAAATGAGTACACAATGAATTGTGATCATATCTGACATAGTCAGTGTGTTGCATCAAAACCTTTGGACTTGGTGGAAACTGGTAAAAGAGCAGAAAGTCTGCTCCTATAGTAGGTTTTGAGACTTTCCTGAAAGCTTTATGAGTTGTCCATGAGTCCGGCCAATTCATATACACATTGTTTTTAGATGCTGGCTTCTCGTGCACTGGTGAGGGGACTGCAGTGTGGATTCTGGAGGAGAGTGTCGAGACCTGCTCAATACTGGACCCTGGGCTTCACATACTCTACGTCATCCATCTATCTATCTATCTATCTATCTATCTATCTATCTATCTATCTATCTATCTATCTATCTATCTATCTATCTATCTATTATCTATCTATCTATCTATCTATCTATCTATCTATCTATCTATCTATCTATCTATCTATCTATCTATCTATCTATCTATCTATCTATCTATCTATCTATCTACTATCTATCTATCTATCTATCTATCTATCTATCTATCTATCTATCTATCTATCTATCTATCTATCTATCTATCTATCTATCTATCTATCTATCTATCTATCTATCTATCTATCTATCTTCTATCTATCTATTCTATCTATCTATATCTATCTATCTTCTATCTATCTATCTATCTATCTATCTATCTATCTATCTATCTATCTATCTATCTATCTATCTATTATCTATCTATCTATCTATCGTTCTTTGACTGTTCTTGTGTATTTGTCATTGTTTCAGATGTCTCAAATGTTGATGTTCTCGATTGCTCCGCTCCTCAGTACAACAACCGTCTGGACACTCCATTGCCAGATGTTCCATTTGTGAGAAATCTGAGTGCTGAACAGAAGAAACTCAAAGAAAAAGAGAAGGGACCGTGGACCCAGCTCACCAAGGAGGAGAAAATAGCCAGTAAATCTGCAGGGCTAAGGCCAACTTTTTCCTTATTTTAATCTACCAACAAGTGGAGGCTAGACTTTAACCTGGGTGTGGAGGAAACTGTTACTCACCTGAAAGACCATTTGTCTTTACAGTATAGCTGTATAAACATGCTCATATGTCGTCTTCAGCATTTTTACTGTAAGTAGAAGTAGGCACTGTAAGGAAAATATGATATACAGAACCATTCAAATGTTTGGGGACAATAGGACATATTAGACAGAGACACATTAAATAATTAAAAACACACATTTCACATTGTTATAAAAAACTTTTTCAAATAAGTGCTCATCAGAGAATTAATCCAAGAATGGCAGTTTTCACAAAAATATTAAGCACCACAACTTTTTTCAACATTGACTATACTTATATTCATACTTATATTATTATTATTATACAATATGAATGGTATTATAGATATCAAACCAGCATATGATTTCTGAAGGATCATGTGACACTAAACACTGGAGTAATGATGCTGAAAATCCTGGAGCCATCACAGGAGTAAATTGCATTTTAAAACGTATTACAATATTACTGCATATTTTTAATCAACTAAATTCAGCCATGGTGAGCATACGAGACTTCTTTCAAAAACATTGAAAAAAATCTTACAAACCCCAAACTTTTTAGCAATTTGATTAATCATATTATCACATTATATGATCTATTTTAAAAGTATTATATCCTATTTTATTATATATTATATTCTCTTCTATTACCTTTTGTATTACTTTTACACACACACACACACACACACACACACACACACACACACACACACACACACACACACACACACACACACACACACACACACACACACACACACACACACACACACACACACACACACACACACATTTTTTTTGTATATTTCATATTTTTTTATATTAGATTTTTGTACATTTTGTATATTTAATTGTTTTCATATTAAATCTATATAAGAAATATATCTATTTATTGAATTCATATAATATTTATTTGCAGTTTTATATCCCTTTGTGATGTATAATAGATAATTTTTACCTGGGTAAGATCCCTCAAGGCTAAATTATTAATATAGTAAATGGGTCATGGGTCTTGGGAATTATAATGCTAATGCCGGATATGCTAATGACACTCATTTAGCCTCGGGTATATAAAGACACCCATTCACCACCAGATGGCAGCGTTGTCCAGCGGTTTGAGTTGAATAGTGGCAAACCTTGCCCTCCAAGTGTGCATGCAAGCAGGGCAAACTACTAAATCCAACTATTAAGATTCAGTCTGTGTGTGGTGTCTCTTTCTTTGCAGTATACCGACTCACACATGAGCTGTCGTTTCCAGAGATGAAGAAAGGCTCCAAAGAGTGGATGACTGTCCTCGGGGGCATGTTCTTCTTCTTTGGCTTCACAGGGCTGCTGGTCTGGTGGCAGCGTGTCTATGGTGGGTTTATATATGAATATATTTATACTCATACATCTTCTAGTCTAAATGATGCGTTAAGTCACCATGAAATAAAAATTGACTCTTTGATTTGATTTTTTAAATTGCAGTATTTATCCATGCACTCCTTTTAAAAGTCTATGTGCCGTCATAATCTTTAATCAAAATACTTCCCTTCCCTCTCGCAACAACATCTATTCTCTGATGACGTGTTTACTGGCGTGAGGGCGGGACAACCTGTCAATCACATGAGATCACAGCATTAGGGAACGACAAAACGAACCAACAACCAATAAATGACAAAATCAAGTCCCTACATTTTTTCTTGTTTGAAAAGCTGTTTCGCTCGATATACATCACAGGGAAGAAAAGACTATCGCAACTTCCGTTTTATGCGGACTTATAATGGTTTTTGATTGCCAGAATATGGCGGGAAAGCTTTAAATGCTTCAGGCATTTCATCATACTACTGATACGCTCTGTTGCTTTGATGTGAGATCCGGCTGGATTTAATTGTGTTGATGATTTATTTATTCATCCAATCAGAGTCAGAGACAGTCATTGAATCCAAGATCAACATAACATATTGACTTCTGCTAAATTAAGGTCAAAACCTCGCGTAGCATCCCTGTCAGTGATTTTGCACTTGGATTTTGTCCTTTTTGCCTTTTTATTTGTATCGCTTTCCTCTAATGTGACCATCAGATAGATCTCAGAGTACAGATCGCTCTGATTTAAACGTGTCAGATGGAGGAATCAGCTCTCTGCCTTTTTACCTGCAGCACACACTCCCACTGCATTCCCTCGGCTGAAATAATTGGACTTGGTTGCGTTTTGCAGTCAGCAGTTTAAAGAAGCAGGAAAGAGGGGAAAGATTTACGTGTTTGAGCCTCGGCTTCAGTTCAGGAATCCCTTTAGACCCAGCTGAACTTCTTCACAAATGATAGGAAGAATTCCAAGGCTGTGTGTCTAAGACAGATGGAAAAGAGTTGACATGTTTAAAACAGAATGAGTGTGCATTGTGTGTGTGTGTGTGTGTGTGTGTGCGTGTGTGTGTGTGCTTGTCGGAAGCAGACGAGTCTCCTCAAGCTCGGTCTCAGAAGCCCCAGTTCTTTGAGGAAGGAAGTCAATGCTACATCACCTCAGGAGAGACACAGTAGAGGAAAATAATGCAAGGAGGGAAGAAAACTGAGAAACTGTGAGAACAAAAGTTTGGTGAGGATCCTTGGGGGGGAAGTAGTCAAAGTGAGAAAGGTATACAGAAGTCCAAAAGTCAGTTGTCGGTTGAGCGCTGGGTATTTCCCACATTGTCATGGCTCATGTTGTGACTTGAACACCTCTGCTCTTGGGCGCTGTTCTTCAAACTCAATAAGACTCGTCTGAGGTTGACTTCGGCATTTGTCGGGATTTAAAGAGGAGATTAATTGGGACACCTTTTTTTTTTGGAGAGCCATCTGACAGTCATGCCGCCGGTTCTTGCAGGCATCTCTGCCCCACGACCACCCAAAAACTGAAAAGAATTTCCTTCACATACCTCAGGGCAGGTGCAGACTCCACCTTTTTTATTTTATTTTTTTTACTGTTTTTCATAATCTTTTTGATGTGTTCATGTGGTATACCGTCTGCCTTGAGGGGAGGTGGGGAGATGCCCTTGAAAAATTAAATAATAAAAACCAAATACCAGAAATTCAGAGTCCACATCAAAATACTGGGATTCAAAATTTAAACCAGGAGACAAACAGACATTTTTACGATTTTGAAAAATGTAAAACAAAGGAGTATTATTATAGCAATGTAAGAAATTTGCCTATAAACACATCCCTGTTAAAACATGATTTTTGTCATGTAAAAATGAAAGAAAGATAAATCACATCAAAACTTTTTACATGTTTAATGTAAAAATTACAATGAAAACCAAAGTGACATTTTAGAGAAAATTATGAAAATAGATAACTATTTTATTTTTTAAAAAGAAATATATGTGTGTATGTATGTATATGATTTTTTTTAATTCAAATTTATTTTGTTATGCTGTTAACTTAAAACTATTCAATTATAAAAAAAATAACAATAGATGCATTTTTTGGACTTTTGAACTCTACTGTACACCAATTTTCAATGCATCATTCTTATGATTTAGTTATGAAATAATATAGGCTCCACCACTGCAACCTTTTTTCGACCGAGTGTATTTGCATATTTGTTTGCTCCATTTTTACATGAACCAGGTTTGTGATATTAGCAGACGTGTTTGTGCTGGTGTGCAGACACAATAGCTTTCTCTAATTTGTTTATTTTTTGTCGCCTGCTCTTCGCCTGGAGGATAAAACCCCGGCAGAAGAGTCTGAGCTGGCAGGTGCTGCCCTCTGTTAGAACACTTAATTGCTGACTATCTGGGTTTTTTTCTGCTGACAGGTCTACAGTTCCACTGAGGGGATTTTGCACAAACTGTGCCTTACACAGCGACATCTTTACCGCATTTTTAATTTAATGATTTACCAGAGTTTTATCTTAAGCCTTTAGAACTTTTGATAAATTCCCTGTTTTCTTTGGTTTTTCTGTGAAATATACATACCGTTAATACAAGGGCATTTCCGAAATCCATAGTTTGTTGTCCCTTAAAGGGATAGTTCACCCCAAAAATGAAAATTTTGTCATCATTTACTCACCCTCAACCCTGTTGAACACAGAAGATATTTTGAAGAATGCTGGTAACCAGACAGTTGATGGTAGCCATTGACTTCAATATAGGGAAAAAAATACTGTGCAAGTCAATGGCTACCGTCAACTGTCTGGTTACCGATATTCTTCAGAATATCTTCTTCTGTGATCAAATGATGACAAAATTTAAATTTTTGGATGAAAAATGTGTTTAATCTAGAATTTCTCTACATTGTTTCTTGATGTCACCAATTATGTTTTTCTCTGTTTGGCAGTGTATGGTGATGTTCCTCACACCTTCTCTCAAGAGTGGGTCGACAAGCAGACGCAGAGGATGATAGATATGAGAGTGAACCCCGTCCATGGATTCTCTAATAAGTGGGACTATGAAAAGAAACAGTGGAAATAAATGCATTCTGATGTAACAATAATAATAACTGAGAATGTATCAGGTTTGCATTAATGAGACGTTCCAAACTCAATAATGCTGTTTAACCGGCAGCCTTAAAATATATACCTGTGTGAATCCAAATAAATGCACTGAATTAAACTCAGAGCTGCTTCAGTATTCTGGCTTTGTACTGTTTGTACTGAGAACAAAGCATGTGTGTTGGTACATTTAACCTGATACCTGACTACCGTATCATTTAATATGCGTTAATATGATTGGCTGGGGCAAGTGGAGTGAGAGAGTGTGTTATTGGCTGAGGAGTTAATCCAATCACTTTTCAAGTACCTAAAAGGACTTGTATGACAAGTTCATTATAGAAGTACAAATATTAAATGTAGTTCCACGGTGCTTAAAATAGTTTTAGATGAAAACACACAGCTGTCAGACTGCTTGAAATGTCATGTCAAAGACACACTGCTAATTGCATTCAATTTAAAAGGTTAGTTCACCCAAAAATGAAAATTACCCCATAATTTTCTCCCCCTCAAGCCATCCTAGGTGTATGACTTTCTTCTTTTAGCCAAACACAATTGTTTTTATATTTAAAAAATATCCTGGCTCTTCCAAGCTTTATAATTAGAGTGAATATCTATCTATCTATCTATCTATCTATCTATCTATCTATCTATCTATCTATCTATCTATCTATCTATCTATCTATCTATCTATCTATCTATCTATCTATCTATCTATCTATCTATCTATATGTTTGAGCCACATTGATTGCACTGAACAAAAAACAACAACAACAACAAAACAAAAATACTGAGTTCCACAGATAAAACGTGTTACAACGCTTCCTACTGTAGTTCCCCTATTGAAAATGTATTTGTCAAAATGTGAGAAGCTTGTACTTAAAGACGTGCCTGAAGTATGGAGTCCTGAGGGATTAATGAAAAGAAGCTTTGACAAAGCTGAAAGGAATGAAAAGAATTGCACTTCAAACACAAACCCAGACACCATAAATACTCTGCATCTGGAGAGGCATAGTACTACGGCAAAAAAATGAATGGTGTGACGTAGGAAGTGCCGCCCCCGAAAAGCGACTATCTTCAAACAGTATTTCAGTCTCAACAACAGTAGCGTTGCTTCAATGAACGCGCCTGTCTCGATGTCATTCGTTGGCGGTGACAGAGCAGGCTTAATTTCTGCACGATCCGTGCCGCGCGTTGGAAAAACTGAATCTCGCCAAAAAGCGTGGATATATACTTGTACATTTTACATACAGCAAAAGTGCTTCTTCGTGCGTTGACTTGGTTGCTATTTTCTCTTCCGTCTTCTCTGGGACCTCGAATGTCAGTGGAATAATTAGAAACACGGCGATAGCTTTAACTCTCTTCTTCGGTCTCGTAACGTCAACGACGTCGCAGGGTTTTTTTCTTTCGCTATTGGCTGGTGGTTCACTGGAATATAAGCGCAGTGAGTCTGAGCTGTGAAAGGGCATTCCTCGCGCCGCGCTTGGATCTTGACCGCGCGCGCTGCAGCAACGGCCACTCTATCCATCATCGGCGCGCGCTGGACATGCAGGTTTGCAGACAGTTATGGCTATAAAGTTATAACCAATGAATGTGATACTCAGTTGTATTATTTTCCTCAAACATTCCATTTCAATGAGAGAAATCACGTCAGCGTGATGTGAATTTGAATTTTTTTCTGAGCCCTTCTCTGTGGGAGACTTTTTTTTTCCGTTACGATGTACTTCGAATAACCGACTCTTTACCGCTCGCGCTCGTTTTTTATCCTGTTTAATAACGATGGCTAACGAAATTCGCTATGACAATCGGAATATTGTGGAGAAATACCTCAATCACAAACTTTTAAAGAGGGGATATGTATGGAAACTTCCATCTTCTGGGGAAGAAGATGACACCTTCAATAAAGGAGAGGACCCAAACTCGGACAGGAGGAGGCTTCAGGCTCCCTCGGCTGGCGGGGGTAACCACTCTGAATGCCTGATAGCCCACCGGCTCACCCGTTCAGACCCTCATTTGAGGGTCTACCGGGTGTTACGCGAGGCTGGAGACGAGATAGAAAGGATATACCAGCGTGAATTTGAGGAGATGTCCCACCAGATGATATTTAGTCCAAATACAGCGCAGCGCAGCTTCTTAACCGTGGCTGAAGAGCTCTTTAGAGACGAAGTGAACTGGGGGCGGATCGTGGCTTTCTTCGAGTTTGGCGGGACCATGTGCGTGGAGAGCGTCAACCGGGAGATGGCGTTCCAGGTAGATAGTATTGCACACTGGATGACAGACTACCTGAACGGGCCACTGGAAAACTGGATCGAGGAAAATGGAGGTTGGGTAAGTTTACGGTCAAATGATCTTGACCTTTGCCCAGTCATTTATCACTTCATCTCTGCATGAAGCTTAACACCATAACAACAACACAGTCTTAGTAAACACCGCAGACCCATGCAATGTTGTGTACTATCACCTTTTTACCAATTTCTTATTAAGGTTTGATTCTATAAGGAGGAAACCCAAAATGCAAGTTTTTGTGCCTTTTTGCTTTGTGGCTTCTTTATCCAAGTGCACTCCTAAACACAAAAGTCCCAGAAATATATACTGGGAAAGGGACTAAAATATTGATAATTTATCAATGTAACCTACTACAGATTTGTGTCCAATCAAATTCTCTCTAGTGAGAGAAAGTCCTTCCTCCATATCACCCAGCACTTTGCAATTCATGTTTAGGGCTGTGATCTAGCTAGAGGCTATTGGATATTTAAAATATGTTTTGTCCAAACTTCCTGTTTCAGTAGTTGTCACTAGGAAAAAAAACTACACAACTGTAAAGTGATTCATGGGGTCTTTATGGCGTGGAAGTTGCATAGTAAGACTTTTACATAGTTTCAGGCTCTAATCTAATGCAATGAAATGAGTTTAATACATTGTGTCTGCAGTGCTATTTATTGTTTGAGTGGTACTGGTGTGGTTTGAGTTGAGTCAGCTTGGTTTTTGTCAGTTCAATCAAGGTGAAAGTGACGCTTCAATCATTGTAAGTCACGCCCCTCGTATGTGCTGTAAAAATAGAGTTTTTTTTAAGAGTGAAGTTGGCATCCTTTTTCTCAAGGACATTTGACTTTGTTGCATGCTAGGTCATATGAATTCTTAATGATTGTTTGGTTTTAATTGTAAATAATTCCAGCAAAGGTGGGGAAAAAATTTGTTTATGATCAAATGAAACACTGTAAGGTAGAAAGACAATTTTTTAAGAGAGAAAGAAAGATGCTTTTTCTCAAGGTGAAGCCTCTGAGAGTTCATGCTGTGATTTACCAGTGACAGTTTAAAGAACATGCTATTTTCTGTGCCTGAAGACACCTAGGGTTGTGGCAGCTGCGCGAAAGCCTTATCCGCTTGCACTAGGCTATTTGTTTTGAAGACATATTAAATTAATAAAATGTATTTATGGTAACAATTGAATTGTATTATAATTATTATAATAATTATATATATTACTATTTTATAATTATAATAAAATAGATTTTTACTATTAAATTTTTTTAAAAAAATATTATGTAAGCAATAAGGTACGAGAGGCTGTTATAAAACGGTTACCACACACAAAAAAATATTAAAGCTGAAAAATATGTATCTATGCAACTTTCATGAAGTAAAATCACTAAACGCCTTCCCTCCGCTGGAAAAAATAGTCCCTGACCGTAAACAACAACAGAAGTTACATACATTATTTCGCCAATAGATGGCGACAAAGACTGTCTTTATGAGTGAGTCAGTCAGTAGAGAAGACTTTTACATTGAAAGGATTCAAACTTGTGAGGAGAAGAAAGACGCAACTGACAGATGATGAGATGACTATAGGAACGGAAAACCGTTGGGTAAAGCGGTCTTAGCCGTCTTATCGGGAATTAAAACACAGCTATTGACCAATCAGAATCGAGGACTGGAACTAACCGTTTAATAAAATAATATAAATAATAATCATTCCTGGTTGGCGACTTTGAAAAAACAATTTGTTTATATTTAAATTCACGAGTCATTGAAGGTTAATGATGCAACGCTCAGATTTTGTATAGGGCATATGTAAAAACTGAGTAGCCTATATCCATGAACATCCAACTCCCTAGTCAAAACAAGTAAACCTTTTCATGCCTTCTTTTTTCCTAAAGAGCCCTTGCTTTAACATTATCCTTCACTCTGACTGCAGTGCTTCTGTGCTGAATTATTTACGGTATAAATTGGTGCAGCCCATCATGGTTGTGTTGATCCTTTATGGTTGGACTGACTCCACCCTGTACATCTCATAACCCCAGTCTAAGATGAGGGCTGTAGACAGGACTGTCCTCCAAATCATGAACGGAACTACATTATGCTTGTTATAGCCTAATGTTAGATAAAAATGGTTAGGCTAAATGGTGTTAAATTGCAGTTTGGGAATCTTTTCTCTTTTCCTTCAAATAATCAACCATTTGAGCATGGTATTATGCGAGATGGAACAGTCGATTGATGCACTGAAATTTCGGCCACTGAAAATAGCATTTTTGTTTTTGGGTCGAAAGAGAAATATGGCAAAAACATAAATGCTGCTCCGCCCCTCACTGTTCAGCACACATATTTCACTTTCACTCTAGCTGTTATCACTTCACGGTGTGATGCTCGGATCAATATTCCTCTCTATGCATGTGTAAAGCTCAGTTGCTCCCAGCCCATGCGAACGCTCCACTCATGTACCGCTCATGCTCATCGGAAAAGCAAAGTACACTTAAATAATGCACTGAAATTTCTATGTAGTAGCATACTTGTTTCTGTTTGCAAGAGCCCTATACTCTGCTGGAACATGATGTGGTATAATCGTGCTGGGCAACGCTGGTAAAATGACACTACCCTCTCGTTCACTGATCTACTCCCCGCTACGCTCCGCTCACATGTTCTGATATAGCTTTGTAGGACTATACATTATTTGGATAAATGGTCAAAAATACATTTTTTAAATCTGATTCTGCTTCATAGAACTGAATACAGAACCATATATTAATAATTTAATATATTTTCTGTCCATATTTAGTGTTACTTTCAATAAAATTGTGGTTATTTTATTACTTGTATTTTTTTTTATTTAGAATCATTAAAATGATCGAACTTCATTAAAAAGTCTATTATAAATACAATTAATGCAAAAAAGCTAATTTAAAATTAGAAATAAACAATTTTAAAAAGCATTTTCAGTTTCGTTTTTCGGCCAAGGGCATCCAGAAGTTTCGGTTTCGGCCCAGAATTGTAATTTCGGTGCATTCCTACAGTCTTCTTCTTACTGCAGACTAAAGGATAGCCTAGTTTCTCCACAATCTGGTACAGCTGTGCAGGTGGCCCAGCAGAGCCAGAGCCATTATTCCTGTCTGGACGAAAGGTGTGCTGGGGCTGAATAATGATGGTCATTACTCACCACATCTGCTGCAGGTTAGACTGACTCAAATGGCCTGTGATAAAGGGAGGTATGGGGAGAGCTTTTCAGAGCGACCACCGTACACAAACACTCTTCAAGACGCAAACCAGCTTTCTCATTATTTCATTGTCTGTCTGTTATTTTAAAGGTCAGTTGTAATGAATAGATGTTGAACTATTTTATCATGTCTATATAGTCTATGACTGTATCAACTCTGTCATTCCTTTAGTGAAGAGATGCGGTGCAATTATGACACAATTAGCAGAGAAGCATTTTAATAAGCCTTTACATGTGCCTGCATTATTCACAAAGCTCAGCACTTTTGTCCAGAGGCAATGAATGATTTATTTATTTCATTTTGTCATGAAAAGCACATCTAGATTTTGCATTAAGACTGTTATTGCTGAGAGAATTGGCTCGCTCATGAGAGTTATATTACACTGAGTCTGTCATTAACAGCTTCTTTAAACGTAGGAATTGTTTTGAAGTGCTGAGAGCATTTGACGTTGATATATGTTCGCACAGGGGATGCTTCCCGCTTGATTTCCTCTGTAGTTAGTTATTTTTGGGGAATCTTTATTAAGTTACTGATAATGTCCCAATAGCTTACCATCAGAGCGCTGGTGCTGTCTAGGCCGGTTCATTTGCTTATGCCTCATATGAAGAATGCATTTAAAAACTTGCTGTTTGGAGATTTAGAGTATAAAATAACTTTTATCTCAAGAACTGAGCATCAATGGAGATGCAGCCAGTCAAAACACTAAGCTTTCCTTTAATGTAGTTTTGATCTGTTACTCTGTATAAAGTTCAAGTGACTCAGTTAATGGAAGAAGAACAATTCTGCCTTTGCTAAGCGTATCACAATTAAGAGCGTCAAGTTTTTTGTGATATTCATTTCCCCCATTAGAAGGTCCTCAATGTGTCAGAAGGGCTTCCCATTTGCCCTACATTGGTCAGATGGCTTCACTTCTCTGGCTGAAAAAAATGTTCTCTCCACCCATGGTTAATCTCGACTTGTTATCCTCCTTTTGAATTAATGTGATTCATTAATCCTTGGATAAAGCCTGTCTGTGAAGAATATATGATTCAGCTGTACCACAGCGCTCTGTCTTATTACTATTTTTCCAGGCCCCCTGCAGGGATACCCCGTTCACCCAGCATGCATTGGAGACCATTGTCTTACTTAAGCCACTATCACAGGTTGAAATGGACTCAAAAGATTTTTAAATGCATGATCTGTTCATGTAGATAGTCTTTTGTTTACAATGATACAATTATACTAGACATAATTAAATCTGTTCTGTTAGCCATTTTAATGTTGGGAACGAGATGATGCATCGATGACACTTTGGTAACGCCCCGGGAACGCCCCTGAGTGATTGCGTCTGAAGCACATGTGTCAACTAGTCCAATGGCGAGAATGAGCGTCACGGGCAGGTGACGTCATGACCAGGTAAGGATAAAAGCACATCCAGTTTAGAACCGTGCTAGCTTAGAAAAAGGCCGAAGCAAGTCGATCACAGGGATGTATGAAGTAGGGATGCAACGGTACACGGTAAAATCCCGGACCGTTCGGTCAGCCCTGCACGGGACAATCCACCCTCGTGTCCCGCGGGACTTCGGTTTCGCCATTGAGTTCGCGCTGATCCTTTTAGTTTTTGCTTTACTCGCCTTCAGGTGCGTTTGCCTGTCCAGGCAGACGAAAGCCCGCTCCCGCAAGTTAACGTGTCCAAACAATCACTGTTGTGCACCCACACGCTAAATTCTGTCACTCACTGGCTCGTATTACTAGCAGGGCTCTCAAGTGTGACGCATTGAGCGTGACAGTCACTCGTTTCGGTCTTTTGTCACGCTCTCCCGCCACACATTGTATTTCTCACGCTGAAAAACTATTTGTAATATATTTAATATGCCGCAGCGCCCAAAACTCTGGCCGTGCCGCTCTCACTGTGGAACCGGCAGGAATCAAGCACCTCTGATTCGTCTGGTATTGTTCGTCTGGTGTTGTTAGCCAATCAGAAAATAGCACTATTGTATCTGGGTAAGATTTAACCAATGACACCCCGATAATATATTTTTTTTTATTATATTATTTTGCTCTGCTTTTTTTTTATTCAAACCACAAGCTAATTTATATTTGTTTAAAGGTAAAAGTGCACTTTTTCTTTCACACTGATCACTTCATATATCAAGGTTTGGAATTGGGATCCACTTGAATATTCTAAAGTGTGTTTGTTTACATTTTGTATTTCATAAGTGGTAGTTGAAGAGGTTGTATTACTTAGTGTTGTTCAGTACAGACTAGAGTGTTAATTTATTCCATACACATTGATGTTCTTCCTACTGTGACATTCTGTTTGCGCATAAGAAAAATAAAACATATTTTTGGGATGAAATAGCAGTCTCTTTCTGCACAAAACATGTACCGAAACCGAACCGAGACCGTGGCCCAAAAACCGAGGTACGGACCGTACCGTGGGCTATCTGTACCGTTGCACCCCTAGTATGAAGTATGGCTAAGTGAAGCATCGTCTCGTCTCGTCGTAACCTGAGACATTCCCTTTCGAGGGAACTTGCGATGCATCGATGACGCTTTGGGAACGAGAATGCCTGACAGATAGACCTTCTAGAACAAGAGCCAGATCCCTAGCTGGAATTCTGGTACGAACTGCACCCCTCAGCCTCAGCGTACCACGAAGGAAACGTATAATGAGAGATCTCTTCCGATAAACCACCCAAGGGGGCATGGTAAGCAGCAATAACCACAACATAGACCTTCAGTGTGGAAGGAGATAACCCTGAAGCAAAACGATCTTGCAGGAACTCAAGTATTGAACCCACTGTGCAATTAACTGCATCCCATTGTCGCAGATAACACCAAGAGGTAAAAACTCTCCATTTCAGGGCGTATAGCTTCCTCGTGGACGGAGCTCTGGAGTTTAGTATGGTCTCTACAACCTCAGTTGAGCGACCAGAGTCTAGGTCGAGCCCCTGTCTCGACCGGATGTCTGCTCCTATATTCTGATGTCCCGGAATATAGACTGCTCTCAGGGAAAGTAACTTCCCTAGGTACCACAAGAGAATCTGGTGCACCAGTTTGCATAGTGGACGTGAACGCAGACGTGACACAAGCAGGCGAGAGCACGGCCCTCATTGTCAATGAATCCCACATAGGCGTCAGGACCTCTTCTTTGCCGAAGTCTTCTTCGCAAGCAGAACGTTCCTCAGATGGCAAAGAGCTCCTAACGGCATGGAAGACTTTTGCTGAGGGTGCCGTCCAGCACCCCACGATTTTTGGGGTGGGGTGCGAGAAGCGACACTCGCCTTCTGCTGTGCTACTTATAAGGAGCTTAACGGCTGGGGCTTCTCACGCCCAGCAGCCACAGGGGCCTGTTAACGGCGAGGGAGGTAACGTTTGAACGCCTCTTCCGGAGCGGAAGGAAACGCGAGGGCGGGTTTCCAACTCCGGAGATCCACAGGTGAAGGCTGAGAAAGGGCGTGTCCAGTCTCAAACCCCGCCGCAAGATCCATTTGCGATCCCCTCGTCAAGAGCTTCCGTGCTACCTCGGCAGCAGCGGGCTTGAGCCGCATGGAACACTCACTTGAACACCCTCCTCGAAGAGTGACAAGCGAGAGCAGAGCGTGCGAAGCGGCAGCCTCTCACAATGCTCACAATCAGCCCCTTCGAAGGCTGAAAGAGCATTCTCCGCTCCCAAACACATTGCACAAATTTTGTGTGTATCTCCACCCGTGATGTAGCGAGGTCAAGGAGAAGCACACAACTTGCTAAGACTGTTTGGACGCCATAATATCTTAGATTGAGCTGTATATCGTGACAGACAACAATAAATAAGACATTCAGTTTGTAAAACAGAGCGCTTGCTGAGGCACAGAAGTAAGCGCGGTTCTAAACTGGATGTGCTTTTATCCTTTCCTGGTCATGACGTCACCTGCCCGTGACACTCATTCTCGCCATTGGACTAGTTGACACATGTGCTTCAGATGCAATCACGCAGTGGCGTTCCCAAAGTGACATCGATGCATCGCGAGTTCCCTCAAAGGGAACATGCCGTAATGGATGTAAAACAATTATTGTTGCCGCTATTTTAGAAACAGCTTGTATGAGTCTGGAAACTGAATCAACATAGTTTTATGCTGCTTGGAAAGTTTTCCATCCATTTTGGCCTTTCTTGTGACCCTTTAACTAAAAATTGCCTGTAGAAGTGTTTTATAGGTGACTGCAAAAAATAGATTTCAACCACTTTACCTGCCTTTCTTTTTTCAGAAAAGAAAATCCTATACATGTTACTTAGGTTTCCTTTTGTATGTAAACACATTTACCATAACATTGGAGGCTTATTCAAAGGGCACACATGTCTGTTAGCTTATATGTCAAAACCAGAGAAACAACAGGTCATTTCTTTCCTTTTTTTGAGTTGAGAAAATCAGATTTCTTTCAGTATTTTCATTTTGTTCTGCATGTAAATTTATACTAGAATGATACTGGCCCACAAGGGGAAAACACTGTTATGTCATCTTTTATTAAAGTTTGTTATATCTCATGCATTAAAATAATTTTTAAAATGGTTTAATTGCTTTTTTAATGTGTTTAACAGAAGCTGTAGGAGTAGAGTAGGTCTGTTGCCTCCCAATATTTGACAGCACTGCACATGGCAAAATAGAGCAGATGCTCAGACATTTAAGACTTCTGGTTTGCAAAATGCTTAATGAGCTTTCTCATTACTGTGTAACCGCTTTGAGCTAGCTCATTTTGCATGCTCTTTTTTTCCACCCCCTCTCTCAACAAATTGATGTTTACTATTGTTGTAATTGCCATGTTACTGTTCAGGTGTAGGTAAAGATGGAGCTTTGTTGGTTTGGTGAACTGAGATCAAGTGCAATGCTAATATGAGGCTTTTGCACATAGGCCCACTAGTTATCCCAGTGCACAACATTTGCTTAATAATCTAATAATCTTATAATTAAGTCAATCAGCATTTTATGTTAGGTTCAGCTTAAACCTTTATATTTTACTATAGTCTTACTTTCCTTGTAACTTCCAGAGGCAGCCTAGCGTATGGCATGTATTGTTTTAAACTCCAGCCCAGATTCAGATAATGAAATCAGTCCGCGTGTAAGTTTGTTTAGACAGACTACAATTGCACAGGTGCTCACCCACACACCACATACCTGCGGTTCATTACAGGTTTCTTGCTGTGTACAGTACACGACTGATTCTGATACCTTAGAGGCATGTTTGACCCCACCTGGGTCTTTTGTTAGTGGGTGTTGCGTTTTGGGGCGTTTTACAGTTTGAGTCAAAGAACTTCAAAAGCTCTAGCATCGCTCTTGTATTCATTTTTCCCGAACATGTGCCTCCTACAGCCCTTTCAAGTGACACTGTTTATGAAAGTGATATTGTCAAGAAAGACAGACCATAGGAAAAAAAAAGTCAACATATGAGTGCAGAGAAAATAATAGAGTGTCTCTTTTTTTGACATTCAGTAATAATGGCTTCAAACAAACCTGCTGTGTATGTTACCGTTGCAGTGTACATCTGTGCCTATGAAGGTGCCAAGAAAGGTTGCGGAAGAAAAGAAACGTGAGATTAGAAAAGAGGAAATGGAGGAGGCACATGAATAAGAGCAATAAAAGAAATCAGGAAGGATGAAGAACTGTAGAATAGGTGACTGTAAAGAGTATGTTTGTTATTGTACCTTCCTGCCCAGCTGCGATCAGGTGGGAAAGTGTTGTGGCTCCTGCTCCCATAGGGCAAATTATGGCTCCAAGGGTTTTTCTGATTGGCTGCCAGAGTGCTGCATGGTGCCTTTGACCTCAAGGCGAAACCCTCTGCTGGGTGTGTCTGGAAAAGAAGTCTGATGTTTGGTGGAGATGCAGGGTTTTATTATAGGGCTGGCAGTTGTGGGAAAATAAGGATTTCCTAGCAGGTGTGGTCTCCTTGGTTTTAGAAACTAGATTCTATACATAAAGATGAACAAAAGTCGTTAAGTGAGACAAGGGTAAATGTTCAAATGATTAAAGAGAGTCTGCGGACAAAATTATTCATCATAAAACCACTTATCTTCCCCCCCGCCCAAGCATATTTCTAACTTCTGAGGATTACCGACAATAGAACAAATTGGATGTGAAAGGTGAGTTCAGCAAGGGGTAAGCACCGAGAGAATCTTTATGTTTGAAGAAAGCCAAAACATTATCTGTTGTCCCCTCATATATTTCTGGTTTTTATTCATTGAAACTCGAAGTGAGTCATTAGAAGAAAACCTTGGCGAAGCTAAAATGTCTCAGCCGCATTTATGTTTTTCGTTATTGGTTTCCTTGAGGAGGTGAGAGACTTGCAGAGAAAGTTATAGGGACATTCCCTTCATATACACAATGTACTTTTTCTTTTTTATAAATGCATGTTTTCTGTGTGAATGATTCATCCATGTATTCATTTTTAAAATTTTGCTTGATCTTCTGGTGAAACGTCAGACTCTATGTGGATGTATGTCAGACTTCTCTAATCATTCATCTTCTTAAATCCTGCCCCATCCACAAACATAATATTTTTTCTTTTTCAGGTAATTTGTTATACTCGGGTGTACATTTGTCCACAGTACAGAAGAAAAGGTCTGTTGCTACTTCCGTTTCATTGTGACTTTAAAGATTCTGTTTATTGAATAGCACAATACATAGGTCACATTTATCCATTATTAAGGCTGGATTATAAATCAGAGATAGGCCTAATTGATTTCCATGTTTGTAACTGGCTTCCTTTCTTTCTAGTTTTGGATGCACTTGGACGACAACTGTTTGTGTTTGTGGACGTGTAGTTATTTGGATAAGTTGACTTGTGATTGATCAAAGTGACAGTTCTTGCTGATCAGACAGGCTTTGTATTGGTTTTGAGTTTTGTCTGCCTTTGATGCTGCAATTTTGATTTTGACTTTTCCTCACCCTTTGATATGTTCCTTGTGATTTAAGAATTTATTTTCTTTCCACAGACCCTTTTTCTTTGCACCTGGGCACTGTGGAATATAGAAACAAAGACAAAGGAAGAAGGCAACAAATACTCATGGATGTTTGCCAGCATATATGATCCTAATTCTTGGGTTAGGGGATCTGTCTAGCCTAGTGGACTCAATGCACCCTTATCCCCAATACATTAGATGAATGACAGGATTATTATCTCCTCAGAGTTCTGTACATATCGTTCATGTACATCAACAAATACTTACTGTTTGGTGTGCGGGTTGCACACCAGTTGGGAGTTTACTTGCAGTTTCACTGTCAGGACCTGTGGTGCCTCCTCTTGCTCTCAGATCGGGGGTAAACATTGTCACTTGCTTGCCTACCAAATGCTTTCGGTCACACTTTATTTTAAGGTGTCATTGTTACAGTGTAATTATATATTTAAGTACTGAGTAATAATAGTTAACTACATGTACTTACTATAGGGTTAGGGTAGGATTAGGGTTTGGTTGAGGGTTAGTTGCATGTAATTATGCATAATTTACTGTTATTACTACGGTAAGTACATGTAACATATGTAACAAGGACACTGTAAAATAAAGTGTTACCATGCTTTCTTCTGTAGATTTGGAATAATCTACTAGGCACAGAAACTGGATTTATTTTTCAGAGGAAAACATCTCATTCCCCTCTTGATCGCAACTGATTCCACCTCCCACACAAAAGTTGTCAGCTATGACAGTCATAGAAGCCCTTCGCAGTAAATCCACATCTGTGTGTGTCTGCCCCCTGAAAGAAACCATACACTCTCATAAACATGTGACATACGCTGTGCAATAAAACACTGACAAAGGATCAAGAATGATTAACAAAATGGACCGCTTGCAATGAGTTGTAGATGCTGCAAACACAGATTGGAATCTTAGCGATCAGACAGGCTCGTTTACTACTGAGCTTTTGCTACTGGGGACTTGAGTTTATGTATGCAGGTTAGAGTTTTTTTAATGGAATAATAGCAAACGCAGAGTATGTTAAGTGTTTCTTTCATTCATTCTGTCCCTCTCTTCAGGCTGCAGTTTTGAAGAAATGACCCTGATCTTCCTCACTGAACAGCAGGAGTTTTTTTTTAACTCAAGGATTCAATGTTGGACTAAATACTTTGTTCGGCCTCTACTCTGTGCTTGTTTGGCATAAGCGTGGCTCAGCATGTCCAACAATGCACTGCTCTTGTCTCCTCTTTTGTCTGGAGAGAACAAGATTCTTGGTGGCTTTTAAGCTGTTCAGGGTTGAAGCCAAGTATTTCCCCCTCTTGGGTACCTCAGGGTCAGCCCTGTCCGTCGCTCGCCATCTGCTTCTCCGTTTGCTCCAGGCATCGCAAGCCCTGTTGATCTTCTCCTTATCCCCCGAAAACCATTCCTACCATACATCCAGCACGAGCCATCATGAGTTTCCAAAAACATGCTTTTCTAGCTTCTTGTGTCCTCAAAAAAACTTCTCTCCCAGGGCATTAAAATGAAAACATGGTCCCTGTAAGTGTAACACTTGTTTTTCTCTCCTGTCAATCAAAATGTCATAACTCGATCTTCCAGAGAAAAAGACTTCTCTCTGGTTGTATGAAAGACACCTACACAATGTGTAAGAATGTATCTGTTGCCACTTTCATTTCATTGTGACTTTTTTCATAGGCTAAATGTTCTTAAATTTCTGGTTTACTGAATTGGGAGCCATTCGCACAATGATTTCTATGGAAACCCCTTCTGAATGCTAATAAGATGTTATTTCAAGATAGCCTAAAGTTTGAGCAGTGCTGGGTCCAGATATGGCAAAATCAAAGCTAAGATAAGTCAAACAGTAATTATGTATTTTAGGTTCATCTGACGCAGCTTGAATTATTCATGTACAATGGGAAAGAGGCAGTCTCTGCCTGTTAACGTTATACATTGCCTGCCTTTAAGTTTAAGACTCTCATTAAGGCATGTTGAACTAGATATAGCTTCGTAAATGCAGAGAATTCCTTATCCAGTGAGACTTTTTCCCCTGAGTTTGACTTTCCTTGAACCTGGTTTGAAAACCCCTTTCCTATCTCATTCAGCAGAATGGGAGTGAGGTCCACATGTAGTGCATCCCTGTTATTGCTAGAAAATGTGACTGTGAGATGCTGCTCTGAATGGCATTAGCATTGCCTCTCTCCACACTTGTCAGCAGAGAAGCTGCATTAATTCATTTTTGATAGGACGGGTAACCTCAACACTAAATGTTCTCCCCTCACAACACACCCTAACATAAATGAATAACGGTCCAATCAGATGTCAGGCAAGAGATGAGGTATCCTCCTTAGTCATGCATTGACAGAACAGACTTGCTGGGAAAACAGATGCAGAAATGTACACATATAAAGACTTGCTTCCTAACATTGTTGTTCTGCTGGCCTGCATGATTTTTCTAGCCAGCGGCTAGATAATATTTAATGCTGATATCTAAAATGAAATATTAACTTAGTTTCTGACTTCACAGTTCATAAGTTTTAAATTGTTATTTTTTATGTTGTTTCTGGTCCATTTTGTTTACATTTCTAATGGCCACAGGTGTCTGGTAGTCAATATCGATGCACGTGTGCACCTACGCTCGCACCCCCCTGACCCCGGCTATGCGCACGTGCATTGATATTGACTACCAGCTATATACAGCATGCTAACCTCGAAAATCCGTCTGTATTCTAACAATAACTTAGCTCTCCTTATTAGCTAGGCTCCTTGCATGCTGGCTAATAACTTTTTTTAAAGCTGGGTCTCCAACATTGACAGCGCTGTGTTGGACAGATTTGTGCAGCGGTGTTCCATGAGGGAAAGAGAGCGCGAGAGGTACGGGTGAGAGAGAGAGAGAGAGGTAGGCCTACGGGTGAGTGAGAGAGAGAGAGGGACGGGTGAGTGAGAGAGAGAGAGGGACGAGCGAGAGGTACTAGTACTGCGTGAATGCGCTACGCACTCTGCAATCAAATACGATTTTCAATAGTCTTAGTAAAAAATAAAAACGACAATCAATGTGTTGCGGTCAGCGTTGATATTGTGGCGGCCGCCACAAATAAATGAACATATGGGAAACCCTGATACTCACTCTCACTCTGATAACCCAAAAGTACTGTACTTTTGATCATTAGTATCAGCATACAGTTTTATTACAGTAGTGAAAATTACACTGTGAGTAGTCAATGGTAATTTAATACACTATAGTGAATAAGACCACTGATACATCCTCTTTGTTTTCACACTCTTTTTACTGTCCCATCTGTTCCATTGAAGCAGCCTGCAGCCTGCTGCTGGGGGAATTTCCTTGCTGACAGAGTGGTGTTCATTAGGATTAGAGATGGAACTGATACAAAAAGACATCAGTTTTCCTCTTTGTCTTGCACACAACATCAGTCCAGCCATTCAATAACTGTACTGTTAGTGGCAAAGATCAGGACAGGAAGTCTGGGATACAACCCTCTGGCTTGGATGAGGACTGGGTGTGTGGGTTAGTTATGAGGAAGCCAAAAGCACATTCCCAGCAGGCTGAACACAGCTGGGGAGCTGAATGCTTGAACAGCAGAGCTTTGAGAGCCAACCAGCCATCATACTGTTGTAATTCCAGCCTTGTGATTTCCCTGCACGTTGACCACATGTGGCTACATTTCAATATGAGTTACATCACCTCAACGATTACTGGAATTGATTCCAAAGTCTGTGTGTGTGTTTATTGTCAGCAACAGTGCACAAATGAATCTGCAAGTTTAAAATTATCCTTCTGTGGCTAAGGTAGGGAAGAAGACCCATGAAGTAAAAATAAGTAGCACGAACATCTAAATATGACTGTTAGAGTTCTGAGATGAGAAAGGATGCTTTACTTTTTTACTCAAACTATTCTCAGGTGTAAGTATCAGAAGGACTTTCAGAGTATGTTCAGGTCTTGCTGAATGAATGAAGCAAGCCTTATGGTGCATACAAGTTATGTTGGAAAGATCGTATTTATGAGTTGAATGCACAAATTAGTCATAATTGAGTGGGAAACTTAGGATTTTCTTTAAGCCCTAAGGTTTCTGATGTGGGGCACTCGGAAACAGTAAATCTGTATTAATGGTAAATTTGTTCAAATGAATTGAAATATATCAATAAACTAACCTAGAAATCTAGACGCACCCTAGCGGCAGCAACATTTATTTTGCAGCCAGTGTAGTCTAGCAACTCTCCTTTGGCTTTCGAGCTGGAAAAACCAAACTCTAGTCAGGCCAATCACATTGTGTATACAGTCAGTGGGCGGGCTTAACATAATGACGGCAGAGTTGTGACGGTTCCGCGTGATTCCCATAGTTGATTTCCCTGCTACTTGAAAACAAAGATCTTTCGAATCGGCTTTGGCCGCGACTCTGGAGGACTTGGAGTTAAGAGAACGTCACTTAAGTCATTCTTAAAAAAGGAAGATGTGTTCGGAGTTTTGACGACCGGATACGGCAAAAGTTTAATATATCAACTAGCTCGCTGGTGGGAAAATGCATGGGACTCACTCATCCACAACCGTTCGTTGCTCGGGTTGGTTGTAGCATTTTCTATTGCGTGCAGAGGGATTTTGAAAGACAACCGTTTATCCCGCCTCTCAGATTGAGGCATGCCAATCTTGATGTAGGTCTGGCTTGCCAGGCTATCAATAAACTTGTTGTACAATTACAATTTACAGCACCTTCATAAATGAAATAAAAACAATGCAAAAAAAACCTGATGCTCATTCTTTATTAGTCATTTTATAGATGTAGAGTTAAAAAATCTTGTTGAAATTTATGGAGAAACGGTACATCACCATCTTGCCAGAAAAACATTTAGAATGTAGAATAGGTGACACTGGTAATGCTAGAGGCAGAGACAGTTTGGTTTTGGGGCGGAGGGTGATTCTACCTTCTCTCACGGGTTGGCTCGGTCCTTTGATGTGGCAGATGGGGACTGAAGCACCTTTCTGATGGCGTAGATGAAAGCAAGGAGCTCTGTCACTTTCCAGTGTAATGGGGTGTGGTGGGAAGTCATGTGGAAAACTCTCACACTCTCTATGCAGACTCTCACGTGGCTCGCATATCTTCTCATGTTTTGTCCAAATGGAAACATGTGCACGTGTGTACCCATTTAACTAGGGTTGAATGCATTCAATCTATACAGGCATTAAGTATCAAAAATGCCAAATACATGTAGGTGAAGGCTCCTGAGCTCAACTGTGCCAGATTCATTGGCACCAGTGTGTTTCGAAAGGGTGTTCAGTGGCGGCGCACAGTCAATACTGAAGCAATTTTCTCCATTTCACTCACTGATGGGAGAAATTAGATGTCTAGACATGGTTCATGGCTGCAATAATCAACTTGAGCAAACAGTGCAGGAAATCCACCAAGCAGCTACATCTAGTCACTGTCTGCTGAAACTGAATGGTTTTCATGCTTGTGCAATTTCTGAAAATTTTTAGGGTTATTAAAATCTGTTTGAAAAAGAAGAAAAGACAAGCATGTTGTTGGTTGCTAGGTAACATAACAGCGTTGACTACAATGTGTATGGTAAGTTTATTTATAGCAGTTGTGTGGACTTCTTTGGTTCCTCCACTGTTGGCCTGAAGAAGACAGAACTCCAATTTATACTTCAGTGATTTTACTAGTTCAATGGTGAGTGCAAACAGTACTTTTTGTTTTAAATACCGTATGAAATAGAAATCCCATTATCGCATTTTAAATGCACGTTATTAATCGTCTTGTGAATAATTCATCCATGCATGTTTCAATGTTAATTTTTTGACCTCTTAATTGTTAAAAAGTCATAAATCTTTCAGTAAAACATTTTTTCTTTTTCAATAATCTGTTGCACTCGGATGTACGTCACAATATGGATGAAATTATCTGTCAGTTATTCCCTAACATTGTGACTTTAATCATAGTTTTTGTCTTTTGATGAAAATATTGTTTAAATGTATGTAGTCTTTCATACATTTTAGTCAATTTTACCAACTAAAATTGTATCTAATTTCAGTCTATAAAAATAAATATTTTAGTTGAGAGTGCAAAGTGAAACTGAATTCAAACTTTTTTATATTTGTTCAAATGTCAACATTTAACAAAAGCTAAGTTTAGTGTTTATTCACAACATAACCTGTATATTATGATTAGCATGTGACTTAGTTAATGTTTACTTCTGCATTTTTTTTGTGCAAATTGAAGTTGTAATATGTTTATGTTGTGTAAATATCTGATTACTCTCATGTGTAGCCTATATGCTGAATTAGATAAGATACTGTAATTACCTCAGATTCAGTTTACTGGTGTTCATTCACTGTTCAGCTTCAGCTCTCGTAGCTCCAGTGGGTCAGTCCCCAACATTATTGATTGGATTATTTGAAACATTGATATTCTATATAGATTTTTCTTAAAACATTGTTTGTTCTTTGATAAAGACAACATAGTAAAGCATCACATCAAAGAGCTGTCTGGAAGACCACACAGATACACAGAGCAGTAAAGTCATTCACACACGCACAAACAGCGCTCCGATGCAAGAATGGGGGTTGGCACCAGGGACAGAGGTGGCAGATGGGTGATTTAGCATGCAGGCAGCCTGCAGGGGGACCCTCCATCTCCCCTTCTTCTGCATGCTGATCAGGAGGAGGAGCAGGAGGGCAAAGACTTGGGAACAGAGAGAGACGCATAGCAACACACTCAAAGGCTCGACTGCCCCATATGACTGTTTGCCTACTATCTCCTTTCTTCCTTCAGTCTTCTCAGCGGATCGCGCTGTTGTTTGCTTTCTCACACAGCTGTTTGATATTTAGGGGCGAGACCCTGCGGGCCCGATCTGTGTTGGCGCTGTGCATAACTCCAACGTGGTTTTCATTCTCTTGGGTTTTTTTTAGAGACAGTTACAAAGTGTTAACAGAGATGGCTAATTGATGACTGAAGTTCAGTGTTTCTCAGTGTGTTTATATGCCTATGACTAATGATCTTGTGTCCTGTAAACAGTGATGTCCTGCAGGCTGACTAGACAAAAGAACGATGTTCGCTCACTTACTAGGGATCCATGAAAAGACACGAGGCTTCTAAAGCAGGCGCTTGTGATGCCGAAAGAGGAAACCACAGAGCCATGGAATCTTGACCTCCATCATGTGGCTTCCATTTTTAGACAGGATTCACACACCCGCCTGACCGATGCTGTATTTCCTTCCATTCAACTCAATAGAGGGATCGTTGTCGCCGACTGTGGGACTTTTGCCAGCTGATTCATTTTGGCCTCTGTCATGTTCTAAAGCACAATGTCCTGGACATTTCGGAGACCCACTCCAGTTCCTGTTCTGAATAGGTCTTGTATGATGTAATGCTTGCAGCAGGGCTGAGATGTGTTGGTGGTGGGAAAGGAAGTCACTTCGGCTAATGTAATGATTAACATTATGCTATTTTAAAGTGACACTTTGTTAAGGTTAACCTGAATGTAACGCTTGTCCTGTTTAATAATGGAAAAGCTTTTTATCATTAACCACAAGAAGTTGTTGTGATCAAAGTTTTATACTTTTTTCCTTTCGAAATTTTTGCTGTGCTCTTCACTCATTATGAAAGCAAGAGCACACTCCCACAGCGTCTGTTCGGCAATTTCAATGGTTTCAAAACTCGATTTTTAGCCAAATCAAAAAAGGACCAAAATACTGTTTTGACGCGAATGCAAATGAATGCAAAAGTACAAAATCCCCCTTTATGCTGAGCTCTCTCTGTTCTGTTTACCAACTAGCTGAACATTAAGAGATTGAAAGTCCCCTTTTGGTATTCCCCTGCAAAAAGAGAACAAAATCAGATATCCAAACTAACTGTCAGGGTCTCAGCGGGGCACATTTGAGCCCTTACTGTTAACACAGATTAACAGTAAATGAACGACTTCAGTCACGTTCAGTTGATTAACCTGCTTTTGTGAAAAGTAATGCTTTTAATCTTAAAATATCCACTGAATGACCATGTTTTGACTTACGATAAGTTTCACTTTTTTTTTAATATCTGGTTTTAAATTACTAATAAATGTTAAATTAACAACACAGTTTCACCAAAAACCAGACAGTAAAGAGTGTTAAATTATGACTGTAAGAATAATGTTTTCTTAGATCTGTGGAATGTGTTAGAATCTTTGTTAGAATGTGGAAAATTTGCCTGTATAAATACAGGTTTTTAGGTATACATTTGTTCCATACCTTTATCTTTGATGTGGTCGCAAGCCTCTTTGTGTTGGTGTGAAAACATCTTTATCAAGGATCACACTCACCATCTCTATCCGCACAGCACCTTGCAACGGGGACTTTGTGTAGGAAAGTGTAAGTAAACACCTCCTTGTTAGGTTTGAACTGAGACCTTACTTGCTAATTAGCCTTTCTGGCACCTGGATATCTCCAGAGAGAGACCTCTTGATAATTTTATCAAAGTTAGGGTGACACAATTTTGTCAATGTTTTGATACAGTCCACAGGTGGGCCATGGTGGCCTGATTCTGCCAGGGTCAGAACAGTGTCAATGTATTGACTTTAAAGTGACTTTAACTTTGTTTTAAAGTTGTGCAGTCGAAATGTTTCTTTCTGTTTTTCATGAGGATTTTCAACCTCCTCTGTCCCTAAAATGTTCCCCTACGTGGTTCCCACAATAACAAAGCCAGATTGTCTTTACACCCACATCAATGCATTCCTGTCATTCTTCTCTTGGAGGCCAGGCTAAGATCAGCTGATAGACGGAAAGTGAGCGAGAGAAAAAGAGAGGTCGTTGAACCTTTCCAACAGAGGACTAGGGGAAAAAGGGGTGGGAGGCGTACACGTGGGTGGTAGATCTGTGTTGGAGGGGGTGTGGGTGTCGAGGGAAGCGGGTGGCGGAGGAAGAGAGAGCTGATTAGAGAGCAACTGGGGTAGAAGAAAGGGGGAGACGGAAAAGCACTTCCAGAAGGCCTCCAGCCCATGAGCTAATGCTGTAAAAATCTTTCCTTTTCTTTTAAAAGAACATTTTATTGGTTTATAAGGCTGCTCTGTGGTAGCAATAGGGTTTTTTCTTTTCTGCCAATGTTTTCACTGGCAACAAACTCAAATAGTTATGCCAATTTTTTAATCATTTAATATTCGTTTGAAAAATATTAACATTTTTTAACAGATGTAAAGTAGCTGGAAACGATTTTACTGTAAATAATGGTAAAGTTACCCTCCAAAAGTTTTTTTTTTTCTATTAATGCTTTTGTTTAGCAATATTACATTGATCAGAAGTGACAGTAAAGACTGTTTTCAACATTGATAAGAATTAGAAATCTTTCTTAAGCACCAAATCAGCATATTTAGAATGATTTCTGAAGGATCGTGTGACATTGAAGACTCGAGTAATGATGCTGAAAATTCAGCTTTGCCATCATTTGAAAGTATATTAAAATAAAACAAATAAAATAATAATTATAATAATGTTTCACAATAATGTTTAATGTGTTGTTGATCAAATTAAAGCTACCTTGGTGAGCATAAGAGACGTTCAGAAACATTTAAAAATCAGGTTTTTCTATCTAACCAGATCCTGGAAGAATGTGACGAGAAATGTATATTGTTTATTGAAATCTCTAACTTATGCAGATATCAGACATGAGTGCAGTTTGTGGCATTAAGATCTCTTCTGAAACTCTTGAATAGACACTGGGGTCTTTTTTAGGAGAACAATCTGAGAAACAGTAAACCCAAGCAGAAGTCTCCATTTGTCTTGCTTTAACCTCATTGCGGTCTATGAAAAACAATCTCTATTAAATTGAGATCCTTTTTATTTTCTTGCATATGGAAAGTTTCTGTATTTTTCTCTTTTTTTTGCCTCTTACAGAGATTATGTCTGTTGAACAGTCAGATGGCCTTTTTCCTACGCTCCTTCCTGGAAGTGTCGGTGAGCTCAGATGAAAGAATGTAACCCTGCCGGGGTTGGTGGTTGGAGGGGGGGGGGGGGGAGTCTCCCTTCGACTACAGCAGAGGCCTGCACTTTCTCTGAACTTTCCCTCTATTTTCATGCCACTGTCCTTTGTGACGCTGAGCATCAATTTTTATTCCTGGGCCCACAGTTTTATCACCTTCATTTCATCTCTCACACTGGTTCCTGTATAAACAATGATTAACACTGCTGTTGCTGAGCAGAATTCAAATTATGCCCATACACTAATGCAGCAGCCAGATGCAAACATGTGGCAGACTTGTTAAGGTCTTCGGACCTTTCTGTTGAAGCCAAATGGCCTCATCTTACACACGTCAGATCATATTCAACCCATTTGTACAATCCCATGTTCCAGACAAAAGAAGGCTGAATTGGATCGGTTAATCCGAGTTCATGGAGGTCTTTGCACTTATATAAATCTCTAGGAAATGAAAATGGCACAGTTAAAACATACTAAGCTGTCTAGGACACAAATTATGTAATGCTCTTGTATAATATGTGTGCGCGAAGGATGTATTTCTGCACACAGTTGTTTGCATCATGGCAAAAAAAAACATGATTCTAAAGAACTGTTCAGTGAAAGGTTATTTTTGGAACCAAAAATGTTTTTTCCATAGCATCACTGAAAAAAATTAGACCCCTATTTGGGTCCTTTATTTTTAAGCGTGTGTGACCTAATCAGCAGGGTTTTCGAGAATAAAGCTGACAGGGTTAGCATATTTAAAATGCATGTCCGATGATTCATTTGTCATACAAAAATAACACAAGCCTTCAAAATATGTTTCCCTGCATTGAGGCTACGGAGGGACGTTTCCCTCATTTGCACAGGCTGACTCATACGGATGTATGGGGCCAAACCATGGGCGATGTAGGTCCTGTTTGAAGCTTTGTTTAAAAGACAGAAAAAAACATGTTTTGTTTTCAGCACGAGCCACTGTTTTGTTTTGTGCACAGGTATCCGAATTACTCACTTCTGTCTACTGTCAATGTGATGCTCCTATAGAGTTCTGTGGTCTACATGCCAAAATGCTGATGTTTGATCAGTTTCCCCTTGCTGGGTGTTACTTGCATATTTAAATATGAAACGATGCATTCAAAGCCTGCTCTGATGATATCAAAAAGCAGAAGTGCAGACAATGCTCTGCCTCTGGAAATACAAAGACGTGAGTTTTGATGTCATTACAGAGTGATGGTAATTAAGAGAGCACGTGATTTTGTTTCAGTCCTGAAACCACTTTTTTTTTTTCTTCCTGTACGAAATATGTACAACTTTTAGAGCTAAATACATTATTGCTCGGAAATCTATTGTTTTATTCTTGTGACTGACATGCACATCTAATAATAACAATTTATTTATGATTCCATGCATGGGTTTGTAGGATTCTGTTTATACATTACGCATAAAATGTAATTTACATAATTAAGAGGTGAGGTAATGATCTATAATGCAGCAAAATCGAAACTGAATTTGTAAATAATTAAATTATGATAAAAGTATTTACATTGATTGAACTCAAAACATGTTTGCATTTAGCTAATAAATGTGATTAAATGGAGAGAAAATGGGGACTTTTATTATTTAAAATAAAAGTTTATATTTTTAGCATTTTAATTTGAAAGTTTTAGGAGATTTGTTATGATTTGTCATTTTTTATTATTAGGGGTTAAAACATGAAGCTTTATTATTTTTATATTTGTATTTTTATATTTGAGAATTGATTCATTGGCAACTAGCTGAAATAAAATAAGTTTAAAATGTTATATTTAATTTGATTTCAGTTAACGTTTATTCCTCCTGAGCTTTGGAAACTCATTTAAAAAAGTTTTGTTGCTGAGCTGACGAAGTGTACTGTATTGATTTAGCTCTGTTGTTCTATGAAGGCTTTAAAGCAGTTAAATACAATAGAAAAATTAATTCAATCTGTACGATAGTTCCTTGATCTCATGATATATTGTGTACTGTGCTGCTTTATAGTACATATAATGAATCAGTAAAGTCAAATATAGCATGTATCTAAATATACACGCTGTACTCTATACATATGCATGTCAGGCAACTTTTGCTTTCATTCTTTTTTTGGGTTTAGCGGTTCAGTATCCCTTTTATCTGGCATTTAATTAGAACTGTAGGCTGTTGTACGAAGAAAAGCCTTTCCAAGTACTAACTGAGGTCGGCTTCCTGCCCAAGTCAGCTGATTTCGAGATGTGTCTCTTTAAACCTTCAATCACTTTTAAAGCCACAGTGAAGCAGTTCTTGAGAAGCTCAAATATAAACTTATTTCGTTCAACAGGAAATCATTACCTCAGCTGTGCAATTCAGTTTAGCCCAATGTCTAAGACTACATGCGTTTTGCATCAGAGGTCTAATTGTTGTTTATTGAAAGGTCATTTGAATGAAACTACTCTCCATTGATGAAGTTTGAGCATGCAGAAGTAAGAATGCCTGTATCAGCTTAGTGAAAACGGAATTTGGGACATAGGGAAGTTAGGAGTGGGGGTGTGCGTGAGGGGGTGTGTGCACAAGCGCAAACTCACATATGACATCATGCACAGATTTAAAAAATGGAACTCGACAGAGTGAAGGTTAACTGAGAGATGTAATGATTTAAATGTGGATTTGTGTGTGTGTGTGTGTGTGTGTGTGTGTGTGTGTGTGTGTGTGTGTGTGTGTGTGTGTGTGTGTGTGTGTGTGTGTGTGTGTGTGTGTGTGTGTGTGTGTGTGTGTGTGTGTGTGTTTGGGCAGGCACGTGTGAGTTCTTTGGAATGTGCTTGTACACTTGTGAAAAAGTCTTCCATTGTTATAGTGTTAAACCCAACCCTGAAGTCACTCATCAGATGTTCTTCAGAAATGATTATGCCATTCCACCAGTTTTCTCACATTAGTGGTTTATTGTAGAGGCACTCTACTGTCATATGGACATGTAACGGAGTTTAACTAATGCTGTTAAATTCATGCATTAATTGGGAAAACTCGACATTGGCTGTTGCGTCACTCGTATTTGTGTGCGTGATATTGTGGACGGAGCTACGTCACCACCAGCAGAGTCTCATATTTCTCACTGCTGGTAAGTCGCATCAATTGCAAAGTTTGGACTTTTATATTACACACAAGTTTACTTAATTTGACTGTCAGTTACTAGTTCTGTCAGTCGAGTCAAATATGTGTTATTTGCAAATGCAATGATAAAATGGAGAGACTGTGTGTGTGTGTGTGTGTGTGTGTGTGTGTTGTGTGTGCGTGTGTGTGTGTGTGTGTGTGTGTGTTAACCTGCTTGTGAACTCAGATTCTCTGTTTATTTTCATTTAAGACATCTTAAGCAACGTGATGCTAACCAGCTTTTGGTCGTGTTTGTCCCAGGCATGTTTTATTCAGATTTGTCATGTTCTGTGTTAAAATATGTTTGCTAAATTGAGTGTTAGCATTAACACACGGGCTATGTGCTCGCACGTGCTGAACTGTGTAACTTAACTGCGCAATTTTAGGTCTGCGTTCTTCACTTTCAGTATTTCATTTATACAAAAATATGTAAAATGATGGTTACTTAAGTTTATAGTTTCTCTGTAAACTATTTATCTATGTAAAGTGATAAGAGAAATGAGAACAGAGACAGTGATTTATATTTTCTTTAATGTATGTTTTATTTTGAGTTTTATTGCACTATATGTTCATGATCACTTTGTAAAAATGTATATTGAGCAGAGTCTCATATTTCTCGTTGCTGACATCATAAGCAACGTGATGCACTGTACGCTAACCAGCTTTTGGTCGTGTTTGTCCCAGTTCTGTCTGTCCCAGGCCAGTAAAGTGAATTGTGTGACCATTCACCTGCTTTCAGTATGATTTCATCCACACAAACACACACAGTCACACACACATGTTGCCAAAGTGTTTTTTAACCCTGTTAGCTAGAAAAATTTGTCTCTATGCATGATTTTGTTTCTGTTTTTTCTTCAGAGAGAGCTAGAACCACTTAGATATTTTGCATTTGGTTTGTTTAAATATAACGTTTTCAAGTCGAATCAGAAATTAGACCCGTCAGTACAGAAATATGCATTATTTTATCGTAGGAATTTCAAAACAAAGTTTTTTATCACCTTGTCAGGTTGTAGCTTAAAGGTGCTCTAAGTGATGTCACGCGTTTTTAAGGCCAAAACATTTTTTGTCACATACAGCAAACATCTCCTCACTATCCGCTAGCTGCCTGTCCCTGAACACACTGTAAAAAAACGCGGTCTCTGCGGACACCCCAGGCTCCACAAACGGCTACAAAAACAAACTCTAGCGACCTGCTCTAGGAAACATAACAAACTGTTCCAGCCAATAACCGACAAGAATGGTTTGGGGGGTGGGTTTGAGGGGTTAGTGCGCGGATGAGGAGGAGGGAGGGTCTAGCTAGCCTCCGTTCTGTTTGACAATAGTTCGAACGTCAACAAGAAGTGATGTCACCCAGGATCGCTTAGAGAACCTTTAATGCATGTTCTCAAATCTAAATTAAACTGCTATATAATGGAAAGGAAAGTGTGAAAGGTCTGGAAATGTCAGTTTGCTATATTTTCAGTTTGAGAATATTTTAAACAACCCTGACAAGTCCTTGACTCTAAGAATACCGGTTGTGGTGAGACACATTCTAAGAACTAGGCTGAGGTTTCCAGTGATTCAACATTTAGGCCTAGTAAATTAAAAAGAAATCAAGACTCTAAAACAAACCTAGGAGCCTTAAAGAAAGGACTTGTGCATGTTCATTGTCTTTGTTAATTTTAGAATCTTATTGAAAACTTATCAATAGCCAAGTTAAAGTGTTTTGAATATCTTTTGAAAGCCTAGCCTCTGCTTGAGTTTGGTTGTCATCTTTCAGGTGTGCAGTGTGTGCATGGAAATGTATGGTATTCGTCTTTGGGACTACACCGCTGAGCGGAGAATGGGTGCTTCTGTGTGCCCACATGTGACCTTGTTTCCCTCTGCTTAGAATTATGTGCAGGACTGTATTACTAAGCTCTACAGTGTTGCAATAATTTTGTCGCAATGCAGGTCCACAGGGACATGTATGCTGACGCCTCCCAGCTTTCTTTACAGTAGTAAGCAAGCATTGTGTTTACATAAATAATGCAGCCTGGCTAGTTTATGATAAACTTTAATCATAGCACACATATCACATTCTTTCTTCAGTTTTCAAGGCTTTCTTATCAGATGTAAGAATGTTTTGTCACAATATTTGTGTTCAAAAGTCTCCAGTCTTTTCATTGTAATTTGATACATTGTCTTTTTCTTCCACAGAATTATGAGTATAACCCCACACGGAATCTGCACCTTTAGAATTCCACAGAAAGCACTGCAGATTCTCTCAAATTGGAACGCCCATAATTCAGAAGTTCTACTCATTTTCCGCCCCTTGCATCTTCGTTCATTAAGTAATTTAGCATAATAAAAGCATACATTCCTTGTGCTTCCAGTTACTAATAAAAATCTGCTCTTAGCTCCGATTTAACATGTTCAAAATATGTTCCACAGATATTCTCCTCAAAATCAATGAAGAAAATGTCTGCAGATTCCGTCTTGGCCAACAGGTCAAAAACTCTTAGGTCTAAGAGAACACACAGGAGGTGTCAGGTAATAGTAGTATTGCTGAGTCTCCCTGCACAGATCCACCTCTTCATATTATATTGTTGTTACATAGTTTTTTTTCTGGTGCTCTATCTTCACCCAGCGCAATTGACTTTGTACACCGACGCATGTATCATTCCTATTTTGCACCCGACGCACAGCAGACTTTTCCCTCCACAGACGCACGTCGGTAATTAGGAAATGAACTTTCGCTCCCGGGGGCGTTTCAGCGAAAAGAGGAGGCGTGTTCCGGCGCAAACGTTCCCAGGTGCTATTTTGCAGTTTCAGAAAACAATTCCGCCACAGACCAGGAAAAACCTAGTCTAAAGTCAGTGGCGTGTTATTCAGATGCTATTTTAATGTAGCGTGTGCACAACGCGCATACACTTTGCTTCTCTCACTTACACAGACGCAGCAGTTCCCGTTTTTGCAAACCATACATAATTACAAGGATAAATATTACCACACAAGAGAAATTATTGTGGTGTCCATGAATATGTGAAAACAGGCATAAATCTAGCTTACACATTTACCCAGATTATTAAATGCCTGTTTAAACCGAAGCTAATTTGGGTAGGTTTCTCCCATTCCCATACAATGTCATTTCTCTGTCTTTTACGGTCCTGACGAGAACGTCGGTCTCCTCGGCTGTGAACCGCTCCTGGCGTGCGCCTGGCAAATCCGTCACCATAATAGCAATCCGCTATGGAACAACCGCGCCTGCTTTTAAAGGGAATGTGAGATGATGCTCTGATTGGTTTATTTCACGTTACACCCAAACCACAATGTAGCTACTTCAGACCAACCTATTTTAGATTTGCCGAGATCCCGAGATCCGCCCACAAAGTTAGTTGTGTTCCGCGTTTGATACTTGCGTTTCAGATCGTTAAAATAGGGCCCCTGTTATCATTAGCGCATGAATAACAACGTTCATTTATTTTTCCATTGGCTTGTTTTTCCATGCTTTTTGTAGGGTGTTTTTGAGTTACAGTTACATGGGGAACCACCTAAAAACATCCTGACAATACTGCAATTATCACTGTGTGATATAAACTTTCCAACACCTCAGTCTTTCAGAAATGCCGAAAAACACAACAGAAACCTGCACCAACTCATTTGTGGTGTTTTTGGAGATGACATAGTGCTTAATGCAGGTTTACATGAAAAGGCAGACTCTAAATGGGGCTGGGGAAAACTATGTATTTATCTACATATTTATAAGTTCCAGGTCTTTTCTAGTGAACTTACCCCACTGAGACAAAACAGCTCTTAGATGCTTGCCATTGCACTAAGAATCATTATATTGATTCAGCGGAATAGACTGGAAAAGATGATAAATTGCACTCCAGATCACATGAATGGTGGAAAAGGCTAACTAAAGCCAGTGATAACTGGTGCACATGGTGCTGACCCACACAGCAAGTGGCTGGAATCTAATGAGCTCTTTCTGAAGACATGGCTCAGATGGAAATGTTTTGATCTGTGTCTATGTGTGGGCCTGTGCCTTATTCTGCCCATGACATCTTTAATGTGGAACCAAAAGGAATGGCGCATGAGATCAGTGTATTGGATATTAACCATGAAGCCATTAGACAGTTTGACTTGTGTTGAAGACAAAATTTGATTTGAAAGTTTTTCAAATGGAAATTGTTTTTTCAGTAAAGATGGTTGAATATTTTAGACCATTTGTGGATATACAGTAAAAGCTTACAATTAAAAATTCAATTGAAAATCAGTTTTAGACTGCAGATGATTCAGAGATCAGATCCCCACCCAATCCCAACATGGCCACAGGGCAAGCTCCATTTGCTGTTTCCACAGCTGCAAGAACATCTCAACAAAGAGGCCCAGAAAAGGGACGCCAACCAGGCCTCTTGTGCTCTTTCAGGTGAAAAGCACCTAATCGAATCCCCCTAAACAAAGCCTGAGGATTTCCTTCAGAGTACATTTTTGAATCGAAGACCAATAGTGCTTTGTAAAACAGTTGTTCTCTTGCTTCTCTTCAACATATTATCCTTAGGGCTTGTGATACTTGGCAATTTGCTCAACCCACAGCAACACTTTGCAACCATGGTGCAATTGCTCACTCCCTTTAGAAATATGCAAGAATTTTACTGTTCTTTTTCAAACCTCAGTTCATTTGGATTTGGTCTACTTTGCCACTATTTGGCACAATTATATATTATATATATAATATATATAATAAATTATTGATTTATCTTATGTGATTTACTTATCTATTTTTATATATATAATATATTATAAAATATATATATATAATCATAAAATTGATTTCTATTAATACTAATATATAATAATATAATATAATAAACATAATATATATATATAATATTATATATATATTTTCATATTATTTAATATATTTATTAATAGATTTTTAGATTTTTTAAATGCAATTTTAAAAATGTTTTTAGACTATTTAATTGTTAATTGTTAATGAACTTTGTAATGAACAATTGTAAATTGTTGACATTGTTAATGTTAGTTCAATTATTAAATTAATTTAGACTTTTTAAATGTAATTAATTAAATATTTATAATATTCTTTAACTTTTGCCCCAATTGTGTTTAATGTGTGTTTATTAAAGGTCCTCTAAGCGATGTCGGGTGACATCACTTCTTGTTGACGTTTAAAGTATTGTCAAACAAAACGGAGGCTCGCTAGACCCTCCCTCCTCCTCATCCGCACACTAACCCCCCAAATCATTATTGTCGGTTATTGGCTGGAACAGTTTGTTATGTTTCATGGAGCGGGTCGCTACAGTTTGTTTTTGTAGCCATTTGTGAAGCCTGGGGTGTCTGCAGAGACCGCGTTTTTTTTATACAGTGTGTTCAGGGGACAGACAGCTAGCGGATAGTGAGGAGATGTTTGCTGTATGTGACAAAAAAAGTTTTGACCTAAAAAATGCGTGACATCGCTTAGAGCACCTTTAAGATAATGATATGACAATGATGTGAGTGAGGTGGGGTGGACTTGACCTGAAATATGAGATCAGTGGCGTCACTCTAATTAGCCATTACATGACACTTTTAGTTATCAGACAGTTTATGACCTTGCTGGTGAGTTGATCAAAAAGCTGTGTAAATCGAAATAGTTAGACTGTCTCATTTTCTCCCATCACCGCAAGACAAGTCTTCAGAAGCTACATGCACAAAGACCTTTTTCCTTACAGAAGCGTTCGAATAGGTTGGAATTTCATTAAACAAGAAAGAATGAGCGCAGACATGGTGACTTATCTGTGATCCTGTTGGGGGGAGGGATGTGTTTGACAGGGTGCGTGGTGTCTATCGTGGGAAGAAGCGCCGTAAGCTCTTTGATGCCACAATGTACAAGATCTGTAGGGGGGCCAATCCTATTCTCCGTCCCTGCAGCACCTAAGCCAAGTTCGCCCCCTCTCTCTTCCCACAGTCGTCTAGAGCATCAAATTCTCTCCCACCACACACTCCTCTCCAAAAACACACACACTGCGAATGCCATTCTTGAGGTGTCCCGCTGTTTTCCACAAACCCAGGAATTGAGCCATAGTTCGCCAATGCTGTAAATACTCTGTTGCTGTTGGATTCCTTTTTGATGGCATGTCAGAATCCAACTGAGGCCATTTGTTGGATTATGCACCCGGTTGAAATGTAAGATGTGTAACGAGAAACATAAGCAGAGGATAAGACAAACAAAAATCAGCGGAGCAGCATACATCAATCACCAGGCGACTGTTGGTGTCACGTAAGTTGAGATACAAAATGGATCTGGGAGGAGTGCAGTTTCCCTTTGTACATAGATGATTTAGACTACCAAAAGCACAGTGTGATAACAACTTTGAGAACGATTGAACTTGAGCATGGATTGCACAACAGTAGACTGGGAAAACAACATGAAATATACACACATTACATTATTTTCCTGAAAAACAGCACCAGCTCTGCGGGTCTGTTCCAGGATTGTGTGTCATGTACACCAGCTGCTGCTGTTTTTCAGTGTGTGTTCTTGTCCGTTTGGTGTGTACGAGAGAGAGAGAGGTCAATCATGGGCAACAGGCCACTGTGAAGTGATCAGTATGTGTGTGTGTTTACGGTCAGCTTGCTTTTCCAGTAATACACACTCTTAACCCCTCATCCACCTCCCATTTCTGGGTAGTCCACAAAATGCTGTCATGATCATCATTACACTGAATCATCAGTTATGACCCTGAATACATTGTACCATAATCTGCGAATGATGGACAACCTAATACATATTTCCTTGGCAGTGAGGACAAACAACTTAATAAATCTGCTTCTTCGGTTAGCAAACCTTATTACAAGCTTCTAAATTCTTCCAAAAGCAAACATATAGCAATTAATGATGATGCAAAAGTGAAATTCAAGATTTATAAAATCAGTCATTTTATGTGTTTCTAATTTCTAAATTTTTTCATTTCAGAAGATTGTCTAAATTAATTGAATTAATCTTATTATTAATTAATGTCCTCAAATCCTATAAAGACAAGGTACTCTTATATTACAGTATTTACAAGTATTTATACAATATAGAACATATCATTAGTCAATGTATATTTAAATAGTTAGAAATTACAAAGAAGTAATTTGACTTTTACATTTTACACAACTAAATCAATAATTAATTGGGCAATCCCTTCTTCTCTAGTTTAGACTGTACATTAAAATATTAAGAGGAAATACTAAGGCCACATCATTCTTGAGGCAATATCTCTGTCATCGACTGTGACGTGTGATGAATATAAGCAAATGTTTTGACGATAAATTTATGGATGCATACGCAAGCCCTTATCTCCACACTCAGGGTATCCACCTGATCATTACGTGCCTAGACTATTAAGCTGACATTTGCTAATGGTACACTGATGCAATTGGCCCTTTGCCTTGAGCAGGTAGATCCAGCCAGGTCTCTGTTTAGTACCTAGTTCTTTCTGGAACCGATGACTTTGTGAGATAGCTTGTTGTTCTCTTTCTTGTGTGCCTGTCTGTATAATCTCATCCTCTGTTATAGACAAAGACTAGATCCATCCATCCATCCATCCAGGCAGTACTCCACAGAGCTAGTTTTGAGTTGACCATGAAAAATATGTCCAGCTCAGAGTGGCATTTTGAGACTTCTCATGTTCTGAAGCATCCTAAATTCAGGAAGTGTATACACTGTTTACAGGAAGCTTGGCCCTGAGGTGGTCAACTTAGACACATTTGATGTATTGTATGTAACACCATCTTAATCCCTGGCTAGATAAATATTTAATGCCCTGGTTTTAGCAGTAAGGGAGGATGTATTTACAACAGCCATGGAGCTATTAAATTATGCATAATCGGCACTGATAAACATTAGTTTTTGTTACATGAATGGGCCATCATCTCATTTCATGGTCCAAAACAGCAGGAAATTTCAAGCAGCTTCAATTAATTTTAACTAAGCAATTTTAGCATTCAGAAAGCAAGTGAACTAGACTCTTAGAATGCAGATAGAAATTGAAAGTCCTTCATTTGTAGTTATGTATATTGCTTTGCGAATACGCCTCATGAGTCCCCTCTTAAAGCTTCCTATTAGATGCTGTTGCTGCAGTGGAACTGCTCTCTAGACTGCCAGTTAATGAATCCTGTTGGTAAGGGTAACAGGATAATGGAAACTGGAAAAAAGAAGAATCAATAAATTGCACAAAGCAAGATATTGAATAATTGAATCGTTCAATCATGCTATAAAGGCCTCAGTACAAAAGACTGAATGGGTATTCAATTTCAAAGGGTCCATTATGGTTGTGTTAGGAAGTGAGCACTGCTGATCCCTCACCCATTCATACAACTGCTTATAGAGAAGTAACCAGTAAGTTGGACTAGGCATAGATGGCTTGTGAAATTTTAGTTTTGATTGTTTGCGCAGATAATTTAACAGATATTCTATTTTGTCCAACGAGTGCATAAGTTCTGACCCTTTCTCAGTTTCTCTCCCTGAGCTTTAAGGAACCCAAGTTAGGCTCCACTGCTGCTGGGAATGAAACCAGCGAGGCGTAGGCTCACGAAACTCCAAAATTCCCCTTCTGACTTTACAGTGACGTTGAGCCTCAGCTATTTGACCAGCCATTGTGTGTGTCTGCTTTCTGACAGCATACTGAAAATATTTCCATCCCGTTCAGTTACTTTTGCCCTTTCTTTCCAACTCTTTCTGCCTTGGGGGAGGGATTGAGTTGCCAATTTCTTGAGTTTGGAACCTGAGGGGTGCCGGTAACTCCAATGTGGTGTAAAGCCAAGACACAGAATCTGTGGTTCAGACTTCAAACAAGACTCTGCGCTATTGTGTCTATCTATCCCTTTCTCCATCTAACCAGGCAACCCTCCCTTCTGTGTTCCCATTGCACCGAAAGATGACACCAAATACTCCTCCTTTTCAAAGCCCAGCTGACATAAGAGGTAGTGTTAGAAAGGGGCTGATGAAGAGAGGCTCATGGATATAAACTCTATACAGTGAGAGACTGTTTGAGGAGAAGATGAGTTGTTAGGGGATTCTTCATTGATTTGTTTGTGAAGTAAAATTTGAAAGATCGGGTAGCTAGAGAAGAAATATGATTCATGCATCTGACAATTTTTCGCCTCCATCAGCTGCACCCGACAGATGAGGGCGAACATTGGCTTGCTTCATTAGGACGAGCAGGCGGTTCAGAAGTGCGCTTCTGCTGTCAGCGTTTAACACCTCGCCCAGATGAGCACCATCAGCCCGTCTGCTCGCTTTCTGGTGAGGATTAGTCTGAATGTTCTCCCCGTTCTGCATATCGCTGCCTGCTCAGGGATTTCACCTCATGCAAATGAACAGCCCGTCCATCGCATGACTCAGAGTCTCCACTTAAACCCCCACACCCAAACACACACAAATAAACCTCTACTGAAAGCACTGACTCGCACACTTCAAACCACTGGCGTACACGCTTATGTAAACTCCAGTGCCGCTTGTATGATGCCATGCTTTGATAGTTACAGTTAAGCTCTTCACATTTAGGCTTGTAAAAAAAAAAGTATGGGGGAAAGTATTTTACCATTTGAGATTTCCCCTACGAATTCTTATAAATTATTTATGAGTAAAGGGTTAAGAAGTCATTTTGAGTTACCGTTATTGTTTTTGTCCAGTTGAATGTAATTTACAGGCGTTATACTTTTTAAAAGTAATTTTATTGTTCACTGTTTATTTTTGCTCAACAGTATTTTGTGGTTTCTATGTAGGGTTGCACAATTTGGCAAAAAAAAAATTAATTAATTAATAGCAATATGATTTTGTGTGGCTACATTGTTTTTCTTATTGCAGTTCAAACTGCAATTACACATACATAAATATGTATTTATTTGTTTATTATTTTTGTGCAAATTTTGCAGTTTGAACTGCTATAGGATAAACATTTAATTTAATCATAGTGCTGCTGCTTAAATGTTTAAGCAAAAAGAACAAATTACTTTATTTTTTTTATTTCTTTTCTAGTTGCATTTTGAACTGCAATATGACAAACAATTTGGTCAGAAAAATCATAATGCTATTAATTAATTTAAAGAAATATTAATTTAATTATTTATTATTTATTTTGATTGTTTTTGTGCCATTGACATTTGAACTGCATTTAACTTCTCATATTGCAGCAGCTTCAATATCCAAGCAAAATAACTTTTAATTGTCATTTTTTACGTTTGTCTTTACTTCTTCACTTTCACCACATGTTTCACACATTAAACACTAGGCTTTTATTTTGTCAGTAAACTGAAAGAAGGCCTTTAAGTTTGTTTAGCTCACAACAGTTTTTAATGCTCCACTCTCAAGCACACAGCGCATGTAGGCTATACTTATTTAATTTAACTATCCATATCGCAATTTTGATTTTATTATGATTATTTGTGTAGTTCTTCTTTCAGGTTTATACTTAACGTGATTTACATGTTCTCGGATCAACATCGTTGTTGGTCCAGGAACAACATTCCTGTCAACCAGTCAAATTTTAGACATCTGGTTTAGGGTTAAGCTTAGGACTTTTTTAATAGAAATATTGTTCCAGGACCAACCACGGCTGTTGATCCAGGACAAGCATGTTCTACTTGGCTGAATCATGGGCATGCTTTGGGTTTACCATGTATTTGTACTGATTTCCACAAGCACATGTATGCAACCCTAGCTGATGCGTAACAAGTTCTGACCCCCACCACATTAACTGATAATGGCTCGATCAGATCGTTAATCCAAACAGATTTACCAAATGGATGGAATTTAATTAATTTGCATAGGATTCTGATTACTTCTAAGTGGGAAAAATAATTCATCAGGGAATTTTCAGCCTTGGGTCAGCACAATAACCCAGACTAAATGTCTCTAAACAAACCTCTGTTGTTCTTTATCACATTTTCTCCCTTTCTCATTTGAAACAAAACATCATAGATGTGATTCTCCTCCTTTCTTTGTGCTCTTTCATGCATGCTCCTCCAGTAGTCATATCATTTCCCTGTTGGAGACTATTGGTCAATCAAAATGCCATATCTCTATCACGACCCACCCAGCACCATCATTTGATTTAGTACCTGCTTCTTTGTGTTTACAAAACACTTGGAAATCCCCCTCCATAACTGCCGGGTGTCATCGAGTTTTTTCAAGCGGTGAGGGTAAAAGTTTTAATTATAAGCTAAACATGTTTGCTTTCCAGTGTTTATGTATTTGGTGCATCATACCCGGCTTTCTCAAGACTTCACCCTTTCATCACCTGCTGTTTTTTCCGTACCGTCATAGATGACATTTGATCAATGTTCTAGTCCACTGGAGTCTGTGAATAGCCCTGCTGTGTAATATTTCTTTTTGTGTGTAGGAAGAGTAAGACATTATTCCGATATGGATGTTATACCGAGAAGAAATGTAATATGTTTTACAGTCGGTAGCAGCTGACCTATGCAATCATGTGTTATGATTGCCAACTGCCAACATTGTATGTTAAAGAAGGAAATGACCCATTGTTGAGTTTGGGTGGGTGTAAGGAGGAGGAAGCTATGGAGTGGGCGAGGAATGAGGCGCACACCTGTCACATGTTGGCAACGTTTGGTGCCCATCCTAATCGGTGGTCTGTTTCCACATCCCCCAACGCCCACTACCCCGCATGTTTTTCAACTGAACATGGAAACACATTGACTTTTTTGTTACTGAACATTTTCTTTCTGCGCGAGTAAGGTGTTTTGAAATAGAATATAAGACTGTGGGGATCCTTCACCTTTTCTTCTGTGTTGGCCATCCACACTGTAGGGTAATGTCAGAGTTTAATCAATTCTTTGGGGTTTCTTTTCATTGATGAGTTTTGCGTGAAAATTAAGATCATGTTTTTTTTTAGCCTTTTTGGCACTTTTATTTGTAGGGATAGAAGGAATACGGGAGGAGAAATTGAAGGCAGAATGAGGACGTGTTACATGTACATTTAGATTTATGCATTTAGTGACAGAGGAAACAATATTGATAGTAGCCTATTCAATGTCAGGTGTGTAAGTGCCTTGGTTTAAACTAGGGTTAGTTCACCCAAAAATGAAAATTCTGCCATTAATGAGAATAATTATTATTTAATTTTTTTGCACAAACAAAGTATTTTGGTCTCTTCAAAATCAAGATTAAACCGTTAGGTAACACTTTATTTGAAGGGGTGTGCATAAGACTGACATGACACTGTCATAAACATGACATAACACCTGTCATAAACATGAAGGAGTCTTTATGAATGTTTATGACTGTTGTCATTAAGTGTCATTCGGTAAATTATGACACTTTCAATGCAAAGTTGACATTGTTTAAAATGTCTTTGTTATGACAACTTGACATTACCCAAGACAAAAATGTCTTGATTATGACAACTTGAAATTAACAAAGACGGAAATGTCTTTGTTATGACAACTTGACATTAACCGAGAAATCATAACCTGTCAACCTGTGACAACTTTGGCCGTCATGACACCATTAAAACTGTGTCATGAATATTACCTGTCCTCAAGTAAAGTGGAACACATTGTACTAGTTATAAAGATGTCATTAAGGGTTATTACACTGCAAAATGCTTGAAGTTTGATAATTAGACCTGTTATGACATATTTGTGACAGGTTGACAGGTTATGATTTCTTGGTTAATATTAAGTTGTCATAACAAAGACATTTCCGTCTTTGTTAATGTCAAGTTGTCATAATCAAGACATTTTTGTCTTGGGTAATGTCAAGTTGTCATAACAAAGACATTTTTTGTCTTTGTTAATGTCAAGTTGTCATAACAAAGACATTTTAAACAATGTCAACTTTGCATTAACAGTGTCATAATTTACCGAATGACACTTAATGACAACAGTCATAAACATTCATAAAGACTCCTTCATGTTCATGACAGGTGTTATGTCATGTTTATGACAGTGTCATGTCAGTCTTATGCACACCCCTTCAAATAAAGTGTTACCAACCGTTATATTCACACAGATTATTTTAATGATATCTTTACTTTTTTTTTGAGCCTTGCAAGTGGTGATTACATTGCAGTCTCTCTGGGGTCAGAAAGCACAATCTTACAGGTTTTGAGCGTCATGAGGGTGAGTAATTAATTACAGAATTTTTATTCTTGGGTGAACTAACCCTTTAAGGTTGCAAGCAAGATTCAAAATATCATGGATCACATGAGCACTACTACTCAATTTTGATGCATACTTGCACAAAGCACAAGTTCATAACTCGAACATGTAATATGTTAATGAAATGCTGCGTTTGTCAGATTTATCATAGCATATGTAACCCCTCCACCCGGGTCCCACTCGACCCGCTCCGAGCGGGCCTCCGGCATGAGAGTCAGGCACTCTAACAAGGAGGCTAAAGACTGCAGCCTCTAGCATCTGTTGCTAGAGCGCCTATTGAGATCAGAGGAGTGAGGTTTACTCGCACAGCAACTACTAGCTGGCCTCCGTTACACATGTAAAAAAGTCATGTTTTTTGCGTTGAGTAATTTTAGAAACATGATCATTGTGTCAGCACATGATGAGCGGTCTTTAGTATTTTTACTAGGGATGCACCGATACCGATACCAGTATCGGTATCGGGCCCGATACTGAGCTCATGTACTTGTACTCGTACTCGTAAAAATGCCCCGATACCAACAACCGATACCAGGCAGCATGTGTACAGTGTCAGAAATTATAATGGGGATAAAAAAAGAAGGCTGTATATGAAATAAATGTATCTTATCAGTGGAATATTAAACAGAATATATTAACGCGTCGTCTATTTAACTATATGGTGCGCAAGCTGATAAGAGAAAAACACGGAGAGGATTGAGCGCGCTACGACACAGACGCGCGAGCTGGTCGAGCGCAACCCTTTTTCACAGACGTCAGTGGAAAGTTTGTAGTTCAGTCGGATGTCAATGGCAAATCAAGTAAAACGAGGCATGTAGCTTATTATTAACGTTAACTGACGAGAGAGAGAGAGAGGAGAGAGAGAGAGAGAGAGAGAGAGAGAGAGAGAGAGAGAGAGAGAGAGAGAGAGGGAGAGAGAGGCACTTCTGTTGAATGCTGTTGATTGCGGATCGTTCACTCAGCACGTGTTATTTGGATTAAAACTAAATCGTATATGTAAGTAAAACATGAACTGTTACCTTACTTATGTTTAACGAGTGGTTACCTACATTATTACAGGACATTTGCAGGTCAAGAATTTCCATGAACTTCAAACATCCACAGCGCGCGCCCCGAAAACCACCAGACAGCGCGCGAATACTGAATGGAAGTCTTTCACGCATTGCGCTTGTACGGACGAATTCACACAAATCTATGTAAAAACACATTGGCGAGTATCCTAGTAAAAGTCTGTTATATATCTCAAGTGAACGTAGACAGTATAATTCAAATGGCGTCAGTGCGTTCGGCCTTAAAGGGGCGGCACTTTAATAAATCTGCTGCTGTGTTTTAATGTTAATCAAACAAAGGACAAATAAATTACTCTCTGCTCTTGGCTAAATAGGCTACCTCTATCAACTTTACAAAAAGATCCATATATATTTAATTTATGCAGTAATAAATATGCAGTGCATGAAATATATATTTGTTGAACTAATTAAGTTTAAATTTATTAAACAACTAATATGATTGATATTATTTTGGTTTCTCTACCAATACATTTAAAAATTACAAATGCATGAATTGAAAATTAACTGAAAATTAAAAATACAGTTATCGGTTACCGTATCGGTATCGGCGAGTACCAAAAATGAAAGTATCGGTATCGGACTCGGTCTGGAAAAAGTGGTATCGGTGCATCCCTAATTTTTACCCATGAGAAAAACATGTTCTCATTGAATACTTCTGTAAAACTGACCGCTTGCTTACGTTCACGTTCCCTCCATGCTTTTTCCTTTTCCCCCAACATGCTTGGTTATGTAGAAATATAGTAACTTGAGTTTAGTGTTTATATTTTAGTGGTTAATATCAGACCTGGTATTAGTCTCAGAAACAGCCTTTAGGTGCAACATTGCACCAAAATAAAAATAATAAAGATCTGTCTCTGATCTTTACTGTTGCCAATTTTTCTTGATGTGGCACAATTACAATTACCCTTATGCAACATCATGTCTGATTTCTATCCTCTCATAAGAGAATTTTCTTTTCTTTTTTTCTCATGAAGCATGAGAGTGGATAAATTACCAGGCTTTAGATATGAAAACAGCCTGGGAAAATGAAGATCACTCCGTTCACACAAGAGTGGCTGTTTATGATAGGAGTATGCCAGAAAACACCACACAGCTAAATAAGGCAAGTGAAACAACCCTTCTGAGGGATCACAGATGACTTGCGTTTGCTAGATGCTACATTACACTTTTATCTGAAGAGATAAGAAATCATAGGCTATACAGCAACTGGAACGATTTGAACGTCACTCCTTGAATCAAGTTGATATAAATGTGTCAGATCATATATATCATTGTAATTTAGGAATCATTAATCTTTCAAGTTCATTGTTTAATTTCATCTGTAGTAATTTTGCCTTATATTACAATAGATACTGTATACTTGGGGCTGTCAGTGGACCGATTCTGCCTTATGTCATTTTTACATGGACACAAACACAAGAGCTTTGAATGTGCCTCATCCAATGATCATTTAGAGGAGGCGCTATCTTATCTTTTGGTTTAAGTTCCAAATAAAAAGAGAGGATAATTAAAGGTTATAAAGTACTTTTGTATTTTAAAATATTTTAAGTATTCTGATGTATTTTCAAATATTAACCATTTTTGTTGCATTTCGGCAAAATTACCATGACTATAAAATTGCTCATACGATAATATAAGATCTTGTTCATACCCTTATCCGTAGTTTGCATTTATTTACATTTCTTTAGTGATAATGTGGATGATAATGTCTGATAATTTCTGTATTTTCTTTGATATATTGATCTCTCCTATTAAAGCTAGATCGGTGTCTGTCAAGAAGAGATGGTTAAATGAGAACACTAGTGTGTTATTTATGAAGGCCATATCTTTAACACCAAGCATATATCTGCGGACTCTGTTGATTCTCTCCTTGAGTCCTTTATCTCAAAAGTACAGAGTGGAATTAATGATATTGCTGCTGTGAAAGTCAGGAAGAAGAGTTGCAGACAAAATCACCTTGGAAACTCCTCAGATACCCTCAGTCAATATGTGGATGAGTCAAGCCACTACTCTTCTACCTCTAGAGAAACTAGCATGATCTGCATCAAAGATCTGATGTTTTCTGGCACACTTGTCCTTCTCTGTGGAACTTTCTTGAAGATGCTCAGTGACTTATATATCCTTAAAATAATTTCTGGTCTATAAAATGTCTGTTTTTTTATTTTATTTACTCAGATATGCCCTGTTGTAATATAACTATTATTTCTATTTTTTGTTATCATTTTATATGCGTATGTATGAACATGTATATCCAAAGATTGTAAGATAATATTTGGCTGTGCGTGCTGTTATGAGATACCAGTACCACTGTGAAAAGACAATGCAGAAAAGCTGAGCGCATGTGGTGGAAGACAAAACTTGTAGTCCATTATAACATCTATAAAGACAGCCTTCATGCTTTCAGTGTGGAACTAGGCAAAGCTAGACAGACTTTCATCTCAATTATTATAAACGGAAACAGAAATAACATACACACTCTTTTTGCTACTGTAGAGAGTCTAACAAACCCCCCAAGCTAAATTCCAAGTGAAATGCTCCCTCTCAGACAGCAGATGCAGTTTGCTTCCTTCTTCTCTGAGAAAATCAATAATATCAGAAAGGCGATCAGCATATCCTCATATGGCACCGAGGTAAGACAGATCAGACCACAATCTCGGAAAGTTACTGTCTGATTTTGAGGAAATGAATGGTAAAATTTTGGAAGAAACCGTACAGCACCTTAAAACATCAACCTGTGCCCTTGACACTCCCCACCTCCTTTTTCAAAAGTGTCTTAAACTGCTTAGAAGCAGTTCTCCTAGAAGTATTAACTCCTCACTTCTCTCTGGGATTTTTCCAAAGTCCCTAAAAACTGCAGTTGTCAAGCCCCTCCTGAAAAAGAGCAAGCTGGATAGCAACATATTGAGCAATTACAGACCAATCTCAAATCTTCCTTTCATAGGCAAGATGATTGTAAAAGTTGTATTCAATCAGCTGAACAACTTCCTAATCTCAAATGGATACTTTGACAATTTTCAATCTGGTTTCCGACCACATGACAGCATAGAGACAGCACTCATAAAGATAATAGAGGATATTCGGTTAAATAGTGATAGAAGCAAAACATCAATTCTGGTACTACTCAACCTCAGTGCTGCATTTGACACTGTCGATCACAATACTTCTTGACAGGCTGGAAAACTGGGTCTGGCTTTCTGGGATAGTCCTAAAATGGTTCAGGTCATACTTAGAAGGGAGAGGTTATTATGTCATTATAGGAGACCATAAGTCTGAGTGGACATCCATGACATCCTAAGCCAAATAATGAGAAAGAACCAAATTGCTTACCACAACTATGCAGACGATACACAGATCTACTTAGCCATATCGCCTAACGACTACAGCCCCATTGAATCCTTGTGCCAATGCATTGATGAAGTCAACAGTTGGATGTGGCAAAAGTTTCTTCAGTTAAACAAAGACAAAACTGAAGTCATTGCGTTTGGAAACAAAGATGAAGTTTTCAAGGTGAACGCATACGTTGACGCTTAGGGTCAAAAAACTAAAAATCAAGTCAGGAATCTCGGTGTGATTCTGGAGTTTCAATAATATGTCAAAGCAATAGCTAAATTAGCATACTATCATCTCAAAATATTGCAAGAATTAGATGCTTTGTTTCCAGACAAGACTTGTTCAAGAAAAACTTGTTCATGCTTTCATCACCAGCAGGGTGGATTATTGTAATGGACTCCTCACTGGCCTTCCCAAAAAGACCATAAGACAGTTGCAGCTCATACAGAACACTGCTGCCAGGATTCTGAGCAAAACCAGAAAATATGAACATATCACACCAGTCCTCAGGTCTGTACATTGGCTCCCAGTTACATTTAGGATTGATTTTAAAGTATTATTACTGGTATATAAATCACTCAATGGCCTAGGACCTCAATACATTGCAGATATGCTCACTAAATATAAACCTAACAGATCACTCAGATCATTAGGATCGGAAATACCAAGGGTTCACTCTAAGCATGGTGAGTCCGCTTTTAGCTACTATGCCAGGAACCACTTTCCAGAAGAGATCAGATGTGCTCCTACAGTAATCACATTCAAATCCAGACTCAAAACACACGTGTTTAGCTGTGCATTTAATGAATGAGTACTGTGCCGAGTGCCGACTGATTATACTGTATTTTATTTTGCATCCTCCTTATTATTCTAAACTGAACTCAAATGGCAGTGAGAATTGGGTAAGAGAAATGAAACCATGCTGTTGGCCTGGGTCTGTGATGGAGTAGTGAGTTTGATGTGTAATTAAACTCGAGGTTCTGTGGGTTTCGGACTGGATTGATTCCATTCCAGCTTCCGATCAAATGGGTTTTTGGGGTGCGGACTGATGAGGCAGTGAACCCGAGTTACCCTGTGAGTCAGTCCTAGCTCCTCCTGTCTGATTTTAGGGGAAAATCGGGTCCATCAGAGAAGTCCAATTGATTTCTTAGGCACGCCAAAAGAACACCACAGACACAGTGTAATCACCATGGGAAAATCTCACAGTAAAACTGGGAGTTGTGAAAAATATGATACAGCAGTGTTTTGTCAGATGAGAAGTTTATCTATGTATCATCTTTTTTTCTTTTAATTCATTTTATAACTAGCGTATCATATATCTTTTTTAATTTCTTTTATAACTTTTAAATTTCCTTGCTTTTATTTTGTGATCATTTTAATTCCTTTCTGTAAAGCACTGTATGATATGTGCTATATAAATAAACTTGCCTTGCCTAATGTACGATATTAAATTAAGTACAATACTGTACCACTAAAACAGAACAGGGCCCCCCAATTTTCCACCCAACCTGAACTAAAAAGAGACATGGGTTCTATCTAATTAGTTACGATAGAGCTGTTTTTAGAAAGTAATATGCAGTCATTAGGCGAGCAGAGAGTAGGTAAGTATCACCACTCGACACAGTTGGGTTGGACTAGCAGTGACTGCAGGGGCCCCTGTGGTCCTATTCAGCGGTCGAGTCCTCGGGGTGCCACATCACACAGACAGAATCAGACAGTGAATTAGGGAACGCAGAACCACTAGCTTACGTTTGTGTAGACCAGAGGCTTTACTTTGATGTGGAAGCCATGGGGCCTGTGATCTGAATCCCAGCGTACCTCACTCTTCATAAACCCCCCGCTGGCCTGAAGAGTCCTGGGAAAAAAGAGGAAATGTTTTGTCCTGGATAAGCAGTTTGAAACGGATAGAGCGTATTCACTTGTGTTTTGTGGCAATGGAACAGGTTTTCATCAACATTTGGAAAGCATCTATGCTGGGAGGAACTAGTCACCCATTTTCCCCCGCAACAAATGCAAGATCTGTAAATCAATAAAGGCAGCACTTTTACTACTGCTGGCAAATGTATTTATGAACAGCAACTAATCAGAATATCTGTGAAGTGCATAACAGATGTGCATGTGTTTGAGTAAAGAGATAGTTCCGTCGTTGACTTCTGTGGAAGACGAATGTGGATTTTTTTAATTTGCAATAAAATGGTTAACACTTACAAGTGGTGCATGTGTTTTTTGCGATATATTCCAATTTCCAAGTCATATTATAGCTGTTTTAGGTACAGACCAGAATTTAGATCATTATTCACACACACACACACACACACACACACACACACACACACACACACACACACACACACACACACACACACACACACCACACACACACAAAACTATTTCATTGGCACATTCGTGAGAGGAAGAGTAATGTCCAATTGATTAAATAATTTTTAGAGTCTAATCTTTTCAATTACTCATTTGAATCATTTGAAAATTTTGATTCCAGTCTGTCTTTGTTAATTCCAAAAGGAGGTACCAATTCAAGTATTAAAAAAATCTCCATTTGGGTTCCACCGAAGAATTAAAGTTAAGTTAAACGGGTTTGACATGAGGGTGTGTAAATAATGACATAATTTTCAGTTTTGGGTGACCTAATCCTAAGCACATTACGTTGTACAGTTATTGCAACACATTTTCTTTAAAATAACCATAGTTGTCTACATTTTATATTTACAATACTTACATTTATCAGGTGTATTTATTATTATACACTACCGTTCAAAAGTTTGGGGTCGGTAAGATTTTTAATGTGTTTAAAAGAAGTCTCTTCTGCTCACCAAGGCTGTGTTTATTTGATTAAAAATACAGAAAAAACAGTAATATTGTGAAATATTATTCTAATGTAAATCAGCTGTTTTCTATGTGAATATATAGTAAAGTGTAATTTATTCCTGTGATCAAAGCTGAATTTTCAGCATCATTACTCCAGTCTTCAGTGTCACATGATCCTTCAGAAATCACTATAATATGGTGATCAAGAAACATTTATGATTATTATCACAGTTGAAAACAGTTGTGATACTTCATATTTTTGTGCAAACCGTGATTCATTTTTTTCAGGATTATTTGAAAGTTCAAGAGAAAGGCATTCAATTAAAAAATAAATATTTTCCATTATTATAAATGTCTTTACTGTCACTTTTGATCAATTTAATGAGTCCTTTCTGAAGAAAAGTATTAATTTCTTTAAAAAAAAATAAAAAATCGTATTGACCCCAAACTTTTGAACGGTAGTGTATATCAGCATCAGGGATTTCTATACCCTACTTTGTCTTGCTGTTTACTTTGCCATTGTTCTACCAAAAATCAATATTCTCTTTTTGGTGGCAATAGATTTAACCAGATTGTGAATGATGAAACCTGCTCCAGGCACTGTATATAAAATAATTTGATAGCAAATGTCTGGTAGAGAGAGAATGTGTAAACGAGAGATAGAGGGAGAAAGATGCATGAAAGAGGGGGGCATGAATAATGCTGTTAAATATAGGAGGCCCAGAGCCTGGAGACATAGCCTTGTCTCTTTCATTGCAATGTCAGTTTAATAGAGAGCTTTACCTTTTTTTCGGATGCATCAGATTACAAGGTCAAGGTGCAATCTTCCTCTTCGGCTCCACATTAGCACCATTTCTCAGACCTGATGGTTTTCATTTGGCGAGCACTGGAGGATGGCCACACACTGGCATCTGGGCTTTAGTCAGGGTCAGGTGTCATTTCAGCACTGACCGCCATGTCTAAAGGAACTGAGCTGGCAGAGAGTCCCATCAGCATCTTATCTGTGTCTCAACTTGGTTTCGTGGTAAAAATGATTCCTTCTCTTACTGCTAAGCTCTGCAATTTCAGCCGCTTATGGTTTCTTGATCCTGTTATATTATTGAACACGAAACAGCCAAGCTTGTTCATGAGGGATGAGATGGCGTTGCTGTTGATCATAAGCACGGTCTCATTTATAATGAATATAAAAATGTGTGGGTCTGTTCACAATCTGTGGCAGACGGCAGGTTCTTCCCTCTAGTTATGCAGGATTTGTTTTTCTAGTCTGATGATTTATTAAGTTGGTGGTGATTGAAAAGTCTGACAAACATGGCTGATTCACATTCACGGGTCAATTCCGCTGTGCGTGTTTCCGAATCCCTGTTATGTTTCCTGAGTGTGTGCGTCTATGTGTGAGCGAATAAGGCAAAAATATTACTCGCTGCTGAAATATGCTGCTGAAAAATCAGCTTTGCCATAACAGGAAGAAATGACAGCTATTATAAACATTACTGTTTTTGCTGTAGATTTGATCAAATAGATGTTGCCTTGGTGAGCATAAGTTATGTCTTATCAATAAATCCTACACAAACACAAACAAGATATTACAAGTAATACATTAAGTAATATCTAATTACTCTTTAATAGTAACTTATATGTTTCTGGAATAAAAAGCAGATATGTTTAATTTCAGTTGTCATTCTGCTGTCCACCATGGAAAGTTGCTGGAGGGATCCCTCTTATGATCTCATTTGTCCTGTGGTTTATGGCATTACCAGCACGACAGCCGCAGACACTTGTGTCACTGAATGATGTATGAGGAAGGAAGCATTGGTGCTTTGCTGACTGAAAAAGCTCCATTTGAAAATTCATGAGATCGGATGTTTATTGTGATCACAGAAGTCTTAGCAAAGTTCCTTAGCGAATAAGACACTTGGCGGAATACCTCTAATATGCAAGCATGCTTTCTTTAAAGGAGAAGTAATGTAACTCTATCTCTTCCTTCTTCAAGGTGAAGAGGGTCAGCTGTTTCTGCATTAGCTCATCTCTTGGACTCATGCTCAATCTGAGGATGTGATGACACTGGCGCACTTGACGCGGAACTTAGTCCTGAGCAACTGGTGATTGCCTTACAAGGCTGTAAATGCTGCCCGTCTGCAAACCTCCATTCATGCATTCACCTAGGACGTCTTCTTGACACTTACGTTTTTTCCCCAAGGAAAAACTTTAGGGGCGTAATGAAAATTGATCAAATAATGTCGTTTCCCTTAATAAAGGGATATGAGTGGACTGCTAGAGTGTGTGTGCTGCATTGCTCCTTTGAAACATGCAGCACTCACATTTATTTAATTTTAATTATAGACTTTCGAAGTTTAATAATGACATTAGGCTGTATTGCTATTTAATGTTTTCCCATCTCTAAATTTAAGACATCTTAAAATGATAATTATAATGTTTGTTATACCATATTTAAAGTAACACTCCACCGTTTTTTCATATTGAACTATGTTATTCCCTTAACTAAGACTAGTTGATACATACCTCTATCGTCTCAGTGTGTTTGCTCAATCACTGCCCAGTTCATTCATTTGGATCCAAACAGAGATGAAGTTAGAAGCGACCAAACCCTCCACGTTTTCCCTATTTAAATACAGTTATACGAGTAGTTACACGACCAAGTATGGCGACACAAAATTAAACGTGGAGCTTTTCTAAGCGGAGAAAATGGATAACTATAATGTATGGCGGAATAGCACTTGGGAGCACTTCGACTCGGCGCAGTAATATCATCACTCCTGAATGATCCTGGGTCCATACTTGGTCGTGTAACTACTCGTGTAACTGTATTTAAATAGGGAAAACGTGGAGGTGTTTGGTCGCTTCTAGTTTTATCTCTGTTTGGATCCTAATGAGTGAACTGGGCTATCAAAGTGTCGCCGCGCGTCAGAACGATTGAGTGCACGCACTGAGACGAGAGAGGTATATATCAACTCGTCTTAGTTAAGGGAATAACATCGTTTATAAAACGGTGGAGTGTTCCTTTAAGACTTTTTATGACCTTAAATTTCATTAAAAAATTATGACCCGCATGGATTTTTTTTGTTCGCACACACGCTCCTAAATACATTTTACAGTTCGTAGTCATACACATCTTTACAGTTTGCACACATCTTTTTAGTGGCAAATCCGAGTGAAGCGCTCGCGCTGTCGATTCTTGCCAGGCCTCTGTCTATGTTTTATTTGAATTTAATCTCATTAACCGACTTTCATTTCCATCCTACAATTGCAACACACTACTCCAAACCTCCTCCACCACAGGAAGTCCTGCAGGGTTCTGTTAGACTGTTGGCACCCAATGCTTAGTGCCTTTCCGTGTGCATTAGGGGCCACAAAGGTGCTTTGGTTTAAACAGAGTGCCAAGACACTGTTGCGTCTGACCGACACTCCACAGGAAGGACAGAAATAGAGATGGAGGAAGAGGCGGACTCAGAGAAAAATCTTCATTTCACAGTCGTTTGTTGCTGTGAGCCGTTGGACATCGTTTCTGCATTTGCTGCACTTTGATCGTATGATTACCGAGTTAGAATACAACAGCGATAATCACCTTGTGTCTGCTCGCGCCTGCCAGTACCTGTGTATATAAGGGGCTGCTTTTTGGAGGCCATTAACAAAGACCTTAGGCAAACAGAAAGAGTCTGTTCAAACACAGGGCGGAAGCTCCCCTAATGAGGATGTTTACCAATGCGAGAGCAAACAGGGATGTGTACACGTGGCCGTCAACACCTCCCAGCCTGGTCCTGTCACCTCCGCCGCTGATGGGGCAGCCAGGGCTTTCGTTTATGCCCTCATCACATCGGCAGCAGCCAGACATGCCCCAAGATGACATCTCATCCTGAGCAGGCTGCCCGGGTTTGACATCTCCAATGGCACTAATTCCTGTGGCTCCTATTAGGATGTATTGTGAGCTCATTTTGTGCTATTGTTACAGCCCTCTTTTAGCCATATCTGTCACCTCCATTCCTCCCTCCCTCCCTCCTTTCCTCTCATCGTTGCTCTGTGCCAGGTGCTCTTATAGCCTGCACAGACAGACAGACAGAAACAGAAAAAAAGCGAGAGAGGCGGATAAGATGGATAGATAAATACAGAGAGAGAGTGAGAGAGAGAGCGAACGAGAGCAGCGGAAATGTCTTAAGAGATAGTGAAGAGTTTTCCTCCTGATAATATGGCTGGCAGCCTTTGTTAGTGGTGCAAACAAATGTTGAGCCTGGTTTTTGTGTCATGGTTAAATATACTTATAAGAATATAAATATACTCGCTACAAAAGGGGAATAAACCGTGACATCAGTGGAGCAAAAAAAAAAAAAAAAAGTCACTTGTCCACCAGCCAATAGATCATAGCAGATTGATCATTTTTGGAATGGGATTTGTGATTTGCTCAGTTTGCTTGTTGTTAGAGGATGTGCACACCTGCAGTTCTGTGCCTCCCTTGTAGACGCAGATGGCATCAGGTTTGATTGCTTGGTCCAAACCCAAGTTTGATTCCACCTTTTTCTCCTCCTCATGTCTCTTCACATTGTATTGTTTGGCTATTGTTTGGTCACACACACACACACACACACACACACACACACACACACACACAACACACACACACACACACACACACACACACACACACACACACACACACACACACACACACACACACACACACACACACACACACACACACACACTACTGTTCAAAGGTTTGGGGTTGGTAATATTATTTAATATTTATGAAAAGTCTCCTATGCTCAAGTCTGCAAAAATACATGAAAACAGTAAAATTGTGAAATATTTTAATTTTTTTTATAAATATTATAACTTTTTTCTATTTTAATATATTTTTATATGAATTATCAGGACTAATAGAAATCATTAGAAATCATTTTAATACGTTAATTGGTGCTCAAGTAAAAAACAAAATGTTGTTAATATTTCCTCTTAAAATTTTTGTGGTAAACCAGTTTAATTTTTTTTAGGATTATTTCATCAATAGAAAGATCATTACATACAGCATTTATTTAAAATAGTAATCTTTTTTTTGGTCATATTATACTTTACTATCTTTATATATATATATATATATATATATATATATATTATATATATATATATATATATATATATATATATATTATATTTTACACTGAACAAAATTTTTAACGCAATACTTGTTTTTGCCCCCATTTTTCATGAGCTGAACTCAAAGACTTTTTCTATGCACACAAAAGGCCTATTTCTCTCAAATATTGTTAACAAATCTGTCTCTGTGTTCACGAGTTCACACTTACAAATAAGTCAAATAGAATAAATGGTATGCATATTTGCCGTGCTGTCCGCGGAGAGGGCTCCGGGCTCGGTATTCGGCCCGAACCAAAGAATTTCTCCACAAACTGTCAGAAACCATCTCAGAGAAAGCTGCTCACCATGTCTTTCTCTATCCCTGTATACCTGTCAAGTCACGGTTAGTTTTATCTGATGTTTCTGGATTCAAATGCTCTGTGCCTTAGCATGTGCTGGTAATTCACAATAGGCTGTGTTGCACTGCTTTCTCTCTCTCTTTTCAACTGTAGTTCTCTTGCCCGTGAAACACAGAATAATGTAATTCAAACAGTTGGGCATAGGGCGGCCCCCTTGCTGGGTCAGCCCGGACCCAAGCAGCGCCTGCAGGATGATCATGCACCGCTGTCGGCCACAATAAAACCACAGCTTTACTTATTGAGTAGGGAACTGCGCGCTGCATGGGGATCTGGAGATCATGAATGAGAAGAGATATACACACTCATGTTTCAGCTGAGGGTGGAAATCAAAAGGAATTTTTACGATTCTGGATACGATCTCAGCGATTCCGTATTCTTAACAGTTCCATTAATGATTTTTGGAGGAGAAATATTTGGAAATAGGCATGCAATTCTTATTGTATTGATTGCACTCAGCAGTCTGTTGCCAAATTATTTCAGACTTCAATGGACCAGATATGTAACAAAACTTGATTGACTAAAAAGCACCGGAATCAGACTACATCGGTCTATGTGCGTTTGATTCACTATAACAAACTGGCTCATAAGCGACCACACAGTATGTTTCAGTAGGATTTATTAGATTCAGGGAACTAGTGCAGTAAACACAATCAGTGTTTTAGTTATTTTTGTTATTAACTGTGAACTGTCTGATAAACTCTGTTCCCAGCCATAGTTTTAGCATATATTTTCTTGCTCACATTCCTCACAAACACACGCAGAGGGTTTCAAACAGGAGTGCATGGGTGGATGCTGCTGGGGGTCTTGTGATTAAACCCAAAAACACCATCTGAGACACACTCACACCTACGTACAAGTAAATGCAAACACACATTCACACGTTCACAAACACCTTCTTGTTTACGCAGGGGGCCAATAGCTCACACAGCTTCGCCAACAAGCCTGAAGATCGAGAGAAATCGATGGTATCATTCGATTGCATCAGCAATGTTTTGTCGCATTCATGACCCACGGCTTTGAATTCTCCTGGAAGTTTATTTCGAAAGGGGCTGTCCCTCATTTTGTCTGTACACTGTTCATTTACACCGCCTGCTCTGGGGGAAAGAACCTAATTATTTCCTTATAAACAGGAGGGGGATGAACTCTGTCATTTCCTTGTGCCAAATGCAGATAAGTATTTATGTTTGAGTGTAGGATTTCAGCTCTCCAAATGCATGAAATACGCTTTAGTTAGTCTGCAGCGAGTCTGGCTGGAGAAGGAAACGCAGTTGTGCGTAGGAGTGATGAGAGAGTGGAAGCCCTGGCACAGAGACCCTGTCTTATACGCTCTTCTTCCTTTATTTCCCTATTTCCTCCTTCTCTTCCTCTGTGAGTGGGCTCACAGGGAACCGGGCTCAATGTTATGGATTTGAGCTGTCTTTCTTTGTGCCTGCCCCCTCTTTCTCTCTATCTTTCAACGGGTTTCTCTCTCTGGGCTGGACGGCGTCCCGAAGGAATTTGGCTACACAGATGTGGAGTGTCTGTTAAAGAGGAGGGTTGCGCTCGTTTCAAACCCCCCTGCGAAAACACATCATTCCCCTATACATGGCAATTAGACACGTTACACATTACAGACCTTCTATCAGACACGAATGTGTGACATTATGTTGTGTGCTTTAGATTTGTTGCCACATTGTCTTTTGGCAGAATTAGGGCTGGAACTAATGATTAATTTGCTAACTGATAATCCAATGATTACCCAGTAATTCTATTTAAATATGTATACATGCATAAAACATCTAGGTTTTATGTGTATATTTTAATTTCAATATTTTATATATTGGCATATATTTAATAAGTTTACGGTCAGTAAGATTTACTTTTTTTTATTTTACTTTTATTCAGGATGCATTAGGTTGATCAAAAGTGACAGTTTTACAAAAAAAAATATATTTCAGATGAATGCTCTTTTTTAAATATCATAGTTAATACAGCGAAACTACAGTTTAGAGGTCATTCCACAAAAATATTGGACTGCAAAATTCTGCAATTGACCAACCTGAGTCAAATATTCCAAAGTCGAGTGTTTCCAATCTTTCCAATCTAGCTGTTGGCATTAATGTCCATATTTTTGCATTTTCCCTTTTGCAGTGGAGCAATGGAGAATGTGACTTTTAATTTAGCATGTGTATAATCATTTCATCCCTGTGTCTGTTCCTAATGTTCTGCTTTTTTTTCCTTTCAGGATGCCTTTGTGGAGTTGTACGGTCAGCAGAGAGACTCTATGTTCCATCCGTTGTCGTACCTAACGAAAGTGCTTGGATTGGCGGCGCTGGGCCTGGCAGGAGTGACCATCGCCTTTTTCGCTCAGAAGTGACATCCCTCTGCGGGTCTCTCCGCAAATCCATCTCACTTTCTCTGCCTGTCTCTCCTCTTCAGCTTATCAAAGCATCTCTCAGCGCCACACTGCCCCGCTAAGCCCGGCACCAGTGCCCTTCAAAGGCCGCCGCTGATCCGATGCTCCTCCAGCCACGGGAGCTACGGCGCTCACGCTCCTTCACCCTCTCTGGAGTGAAGAAAACACAAAGAAAAAGAATACAGAATGAGGACTCGCAGGAACGCTCCCACACTTTAACTATGATGCTCGTCACTGCCATGTACAGTTGCGCTCACACAGAGATTGACACACAAAACACGTGCACACACAAACACATGCTCACATACTTCATATGGACGTTTTATCTTTAAAGTTTGTTTCTTATGTATGAAACAAGTACAAAGAGATTTTTAAACTTAAGATTGTGCTTTTTTTTGACATTTTGATATCAGGTTTTTTGGCATTTTGTAGCATGAATCAAAAAAGAGAGAGGAAAATAAGAAAGTTTGCCGGCGTGAATGTAAATAACTTCTCCAATTTTTGCATGTGTGGAGAAAGATACTCTTTAAGCTACTTTATTGCATGATGGCATTTTGAACTCGGCCACCCACCTCCTTTGTTGATTCGGGGTGTTTTTTATGTTTTTGTTTATTTCTGTCTCTCACTCCATTGGATGGACCTCTTGAGATCTCCCGTCAAACCAACAGATGTTGAGCATTCCTCATTAAAAAGTTCCTCTTTGATTTGCTCCGTGTCTTACTGGTTGGTGAGCACAAAGAACATGCCAACAACCAAACCGAAGCGGATAAGATGATGTAATCTCACCCAGGACGGGTCGCGTCACCCTTCTTGAATGTAAAGACTGGAAGTTTTACCTCTGTTGAGTTTCCCTTTTATTTTATTTTTTGGTTTGATTGGTGCAAAATGCGTTAAAAGAGCAATTCTGATGGTAAATTCCATTTTCGAGGGTATTGTGTATGTGTAAAGTCTGTGTACATGTACTGTAAGTGTGTGTGTACATCTGTAAATAGATTGTATTGAAAGAGCTGGACTTGGCTCTGTTCTGGTGGAGAACGCGGGCGACCCGCCAGTTGTGTCCAGCCCAGCCAGGTGTGTATGTGCGTCTGCAGATGAAACGGACAGGTGGCAGCTGGGAACAGAAGTTCATTCAGGCTGGCATGATAGGCATGCAGACCAGCGGGGCTTTGAAAAGACTCTGAACACAACGGACTATGTAATTCGCGGCCCAGGTGTATCACTTTTCCCTCCTCGCCGCCCCCCAATGTTATCTTTCTTGCATGGTAGATTACAGACACCTAGTGAGCTGTAGATTTTTGGATGCCCCATCAACCAAAGAAATCCGATCCGTCTTCTGTAACTTCCGCCCCAGAGAGAATCCCCAGTGTGTTCCACTGGGAGGCTTGATTTCTCATTCACAGGAAGATACTGAGACACCAGCTTTTCCTAATGTCTTTTCCCCCTCAGATGTCCATTAAAGTCACTGGTGTAGATTTAGCGCTCTGTCTCTGTGTCAGGGAGAGAATTATTTACATATAAAGCACAAGGTTGAGCAAATATTCAGGATGGGCATCCTTTCGTTTCACAAGTTTGAATTTGAATTGAGTTAGCCATGCCCCACAGAATTGGAATTTTACTTAGAATAACAGGAAGATGAATTTACTAAATTGCAATTCAAGTAATCACATTTCTTTCAAACAATGCTGTCAAGCCAAGATTCAAAGTTTGTCCCAACACACTTTTCTTAGTTAATGATTAAACTTAAGAATTGTATTTAAAATTCATTTATTTCTTACTTTGTTCTATTGTAGCCTGGGTTTCCCCATACTGCCTTACCGCAGCGCGATTCAATTCACGCTGAAAGGCAGTCTGGATACCATGGCCAGATTTTTCGCCTCATTTAGGGAACCAATCACAGAACGGGGAGGGAGCAGCTAGACGATGACGACATCTATGCGACACACGGAAACAGTTTGTTTATATCGATTTAACATGGCTGAAGACACGAAGCTACTCTTTGATAAAAAACTTAACGTCATTGTTTACAAAAAATATCTTTCCCATCGTCTTCTTCCTTGTCTAATTTCTGTCGCTCTACATACGTCATCTGGTATAATCGAAACGATTGGCTATGAGCTACGTACAGGCATATTTGATAGACATTCTTAGCACCCAATAAACTGCGACGGGCATTCTGAAACCACGCCTCAAATACGAGAAATTGCGCATGTGGTTCCCAGACCCAATTCTCAACGAGAATGGTCTGGCGTTAGCCAGGCTAGTTCTATTGAGCTTTCTCAATTCAATTCCAAATGGAGCACAACTCTGATACTATGTCTACAGACTTCAGTCAGAGTGAACAGTTAATGTGGCGGGAACGAAAAAGAGGCTGTGATGGATGAACGTTATGAATGGTTATAGTAATTTAAGTTTTTTTTTTTTGTTTACTGGAAATTTTCAGAAAGACATTTCAGTATTTTGTTGGCTAAACAGCCCTTAGTATGCAAAAGTATAACATAAACTGTAGTTCTTTCCCTCACAGTCTCATTTTCATTCTAGTCAATACTCTAAGGATCCATGTCAGGATCGACTTTATCTAGTCTATCAACACAGCTCTCTCGAGTGTGTAATGGTACAGATTAAACATTCGCTATCTAATAGTGTACTATATCGATGCACCCTTTATCAGGTGGTGCAGGACTGTGTCAGAATATGTTAAAGCGAGTTTTTAGGACTCACACTGTAAGATCATTTTACTTTAGCTGCTAAAGATCTAGCAATGCAAGACAACAGGGTGTGGAGTTGAGCTTCTCCCTGTTTCTGCACCATATGAAGCTGCTCGTGGATGAACCAGCGTATAACTGCCACTGCTGGAGCGGAACTAGTCCATCCACTCCTTAAGTCTCACTTACCCTCTGGTTAGGAGAAGCTGAGAAGTCTATTACAATCAGACTCTAGATGCACCTACTCGAGGCTAAGAAGAGGCCTTGAGTGTTTTATTAAATAGCATCAATTTCTATTCACAAGCGATTTTCAAATACAGTTTGTGTCAAATTCCTCTGCACCTTTTATAAAGCAATGCCTCAAGTGTAATCCAGCAGTGATTGTCAGGGAAATTTGTTTTGAAATTTGACTTTGACAAAAAAGAGACCAAGATGAAAAGAAAGGTGAAGGATGCAGGGTAGGTGCAGTCTAGTTGGTAAAGGTGTGTAGGTAAATGTATAAATTCTTATGTAGCATGTGTGTATACATCAAAATCATTTGCATTGTAAGGGGCCATACACACAGAATGCATTTTTTGCCTAAAAACGTCAGATGCAATGGAATGGGGGAAAAAAACAAGCTTTAAAATTTTACCTTGAGTGCTGTTTTTATAACACCATATCATGTGTGAGACACTGCAAAAGGCATAAGACGCAACCGCAACCATCTAATGCACAATGGAAAAGCAGAAATGCAGTGGAATGCAAAAGCGTGTTTTATGTGAACGGCCCCTAAAACTGTGTCCTAACCATGATGAAGCAAAATCCCACTCCATATAGCTGCATATTAAAGCTGAAGTGTATAGTTTCTGCATCACTAGACTGAATTTGACTGTTTTTTAACAGGTTTCCCAAACACTCCGCCCGGTGACAAAATCGACAGCCCCGCCCCCAAACGCACCTCATTGGCTGAACCAGTGTTGCCGTTGTTGGGCAGGTTGGGATGTTAAAACAAACAGATCAATATTTTGAAAACACCACAGAGCTGCAGTGTTTAGGGCACTCAATATATAACCATCAAGTTTTAACATAAAAATGACATTTCAGGGTTAAACATGAAATATGTTCTGATTGGCTGTTATGTCTCATTACACAAAACTGTCCCTTTCTCTGTTAAGAGACAAATAAAATGCTCGGAGACTACATTTGGTTAGGACACCGTGTGAGAGTGGGCATGGAAAGAAGGTGTAACTTGGTTTATCTCCAGGGTGAATATTATATTTTATTTAAAATATTCTGTATCTCTTTTTTTAATGTAAGTTATCTTTTAACTCTTTACAGAAAAAGCAAATCAGAATTCTGAATGTAAAAATAGGATTAGCTCTGATCAGCTAAAGCACTCGCTTTCAAAGTTTATACTTCTGCAAAAAAATCTCCATCTGTCAGTTCATTCCTCATTCTTTCATACATTCTTTCATTCTCGTCATACAGATGGAAAGAGGATGGGCTTTGTTTTAGCTCACGTCCTGTCTGATAAATATGGAAGTGAGATTTAAACTGCAGCGAAAGGGGTTTTCCCTCCTTCCATCTGGATGGTGGAGTTCCGGTGATCTGTTAAGAGTAAAATTTCAATTACAGTCTCCATGGTTGCACTGGTTTGGTGTTTAACTGTTATTTACATTTTGCATGAGTGCATTCTTTCATCTCCAGCTATACAGCTTCATTTTACTCGAGTTTTGGTGCGATTTTCACATTGTGTTCAATATAAATAACTCATTTTGTGTGTCTATTCTGAAATAAACCCCCACGCTCCATCAGATCAAATGGAAAAGATTATAAAAATGTTCTTTTTTTCCCTTCGGCAGCTACTATAATGCATTCATTTTACAATACCACTTTCCTTTGAGGAAAAAAAATTGATTTTCTACTCTGATTTCTTTGCTTTCTTTCTGTTTTAATGACTTTGCTGTCATACCTTCCCTCATATATCACATATCCATTAAAATGTAGCAAAATATCTGGAGAATTTTAATATAGAGACAGGAGTATATATTTGATTTCTAAATTCTCATTTTTCCACCATTATCCTGTTTGTCTTCTTGTCTTGTATGCCCTCATGTAGCATTCAAAAGCAATTGTTCATGTTTTTTTTTCTTACTTTTTTGTTTGTTTAATTTATCCTCTTAGCACTTGTGAGTTTTAAATATGTCAATATCATTTTGTGTACGTATCCATGTCATAAGCTAACAGTTATGTGTCCTAATTAAATAAACCTTGCCTTATCATCTGAGAAGAGCTGTCACGGTTTGCATCACGGAGTCAGAAACTCCAATATGCCGCTTTGGATTCTGTCATGTTTTGCTGTACTCTAAATTGAAGCCAGCTAGGGAATCGTTTTAACAGGCCAGCTGTATATCAGGAGTGTTTAAAGCAAGAACAGGAGAAGGTTGGCAACGGTGTCTCACGGGAGGTGAGGATTTAACCAATCAAAATGGGCCATGTGTACATCCTTCTGTTTAACCTGGGGGTCTTTCTTGAGACATTGTAGTTTTACCGTTTACAGCAGTAATTTGCAAATTGCACCATCTCTCACAAAACATACCATGATGCTATCGGGTGGTAATTGGACACAAATGGAATTTGGAAAATTGTTTACATTTTTTTGCACTGATTTTGGGAAAAAAAATATGTGGACATGTGCATTTTTACATGGTAAAATATGTTAAACAGTGCTCATAGTCTTTTTGATAGCCGAAAAGCACAATCATGGTAACAAGTAAAAAAAAAGAAACTAAGTCTTTTAAGTCACTTTTGTAAGTCATGCTTTGTAGTACCTAAATAAACTCGCATGTCAATTCAATCAATGACCACCTTAAAGCAAGAATTTTGACAACAATTCTTTTCTCTTTAGCTCAAATCATACTAAAATTCTTTTTTAGACTGAATGCACATCCAGATTCTAGAAACTATCAAAAAGGTGATTGACTCTTTTAACTGAAAGGCAGTCATATTTTAGTGGTAAAATAATGGTTTAGTGGCTTGATTGCATGTAGCCTATCCTTGCAAAATGTAAACTGCATTAGCATCGGCTAAATGCTCGAAGGCACGGAGATATTGACTTGACTTATGTACGTTTACATGACAACGATTTGCGCTATTTGCGTACAGACGACAATGTTCCCCCGTTTGAACGACTCAAAACACTGTATAATGCTGCCGATGTCACTTTGTAAAGAAACTACGCGCCGACTGAACACGTAATACACATGCGCATAATGTCACCGTTTTCACAAATTACGTTTTTGTAGTTTACATGGAGACGACAACAGTTTTGTATAAAAAAATTTGCAATTTGAAACCCGTTTTCAAATGTTTGCCTTTTCAGACCCCCAAACCAGCGTGTAAATGAACCGCTAAAACTCAAAAAAGCTTTTCAGTTTTTTGTTGAAAAGTCGTGAAAACACCATGTTAGGGCCTTCAATTTCTCCCGTTCCATTTTCTTTAACATGATGTCCATCTCCTACTAAAAGTGTCTTTTGTAACCTAGATGTACTGAACCATCTGTCAGGTCTTGAACCTCAAATGCAAGGGCACGCGTGCATACACTCCAAAACAGAAGCTCCACCGTATGATTCTCAAGGGTTCATGTTACATTGCAGAAGCGGCCTATGAAAAAGAACACACACCAAGAACGAGAAAGAAAGTAAAGCTGTATGGATCCGTCAGCCACAAGAGGCCGCCATTGATCTGTGGTTCAAACGCTAACCTCTACTGTTGGCCAGGGGGATTTGATTGATGGAGTAAACCTTGATGACAATGATGATGATGCCGATGATGAATGTTACGATTACTCTACCGACAAAGATGATGAGCAACATGAGCTGTAATCTGGGACTTATTTTGCGAGTGTTGTGTGCTGCGGGGTGTAAACATAACGCCATTTCCTCTGAGATTTTGCTCATGTGATATTAGATTAACCTCCTACAGCATCTAAAGCCCTACAGTCACATCTCAAGCCTCCACCAGCACAAACCTACGAGACGTCGGAGAGAAAGAGCCGAGCCTCAGAGTGACGCGCTCGGGGGAAGAGGAAGGTTAAATTAACTTGAGCCTAGAGTTCTTTGTGCAAAAACTACTCTCTCAGCGGATGAAATATTCCACATATGTGGAAGAAGGAGAATTTTAAATGATATCAGTTTTAGCTAGAGCTCATACATGCTCAGAGTTCTCATAATTGCTGGCAATTGAGGGTGTTCTTTTAGCTTCTTGGGGATATGAACCTGATGATGATGGCAAAATTTACACCAGCTTCAGATTTCTAAGTGCAGAACGGAGAAAAGTATGCATGTATGTCCAAGATCAAAGCAAACGCACTGGCGTCCAAGGGGGTGCATATTAACATCTGAAGCTAAAGTAATGGAACTAAATCTTTAATATCGTAAGTGCATAACAATGGTTGCCTATAGATTTATCCATTTTTTTTAAAAGGAAATGACAACACATTGTTTGTCCTTGCTCACTTTGTGTGAGATAAGGCAGCATTAACAAATTTGGAGAAAAAAGGAAAAGGTGCTGGTAATTTTCTGCAAGGACATTATCCGTTAAATACAAAGTTCTGTGATGAAACTCTTGATGGCACAGGCTTATAGTTCCTTAACTCAATCTGAAACCCTGTGAAAATCCATAAGGAAAATTCCTTCATATTAACTTTTTGAAGGTAAATAAATAAATAAATGGTTTAAAAACATTTAGTCTTTACTAAATTGCAAAATATTTGAATCAAATAGTAATTAATTAATTTAGCCAGTAAGTTATTTATTCAGTAATTTATGTAATTTATATTTATTCAGTAATGCAGTCAGCTATGCATTTTCATTATATGGAAATTAGCACCATTGACATTTTAATTACTCATGTTCAACAAGATAAAGGTTTACACAAATAATCAGAGAAATGTGCAACTTGATTGGACGGACCAAATTTATGTAATTGGCTGATTTATGTGAAGTTTGAAAAACAGTTTTATCAGTATAATTTACTATTATGATTACTTTATCAGTACTTTTACAAAACAGACAATATGTTTTAGAGAACATAACTAGTGCTTCACATCCAAACAATTCCAAATAAACACTTTGATGAATTTTTGAATAATGTTTGAATTCCATAAAAGCATAAAATTAAAGACCTCCAATCCTCTGCCTTCCTTTTTTAGGTTGGTCTGGCTTCTCTCATTTCTCAGATCCCTGACACACATCACTCACCTCTTTCTATCCTCCACTGGCTCTGCTTTTCTGAGCTTCGGACTGAAATTCTTGACATGAAAGTTTAGTCTCTCAAACTGAATTTTTATAAGCTGCAACACACATCTCATACAGTTCTTATTTGAAACCAGACTGGATAGTCAAGTCAAATCAAGTCACTTTCATTTACGCGCTTTTAACAATATAGATGATTTCAAAGCAGCTTTACAGTGATAATAGGAAATTAAAGTAACAGATTGTTTTGGCTTTACAGCAGCTCTAGAATAAAGTTATTGTCCAGCTAAAGTTAGTTTTGATTGATTCACTTCCGTCGCAATGATTATTAGTTATTAACTTAAGGGCCGCTAACACGACACCGCTCTAATGCCTTAATGCGATCCGGACGCTCATTTGCATAAAACAGTGCCTGTGTCATAAAACAGAAGGATTCACACAGGTAAAGTAATCAATAGGTTTATTTGTAGAAGTATGTGATCGCAACAATGGAAGCAGGGGAGTAACTGATGAATAGTGTTCAGGATGGGTATATGGATGAGTAATGGTCTTATCTGTTGCCGCTTCTTGAATGGAGATCGAGGCAGATAACTGATAAGTGTTCTTTGAGGGAACAACGAGACCAGATAAGGGAAGGCAGGAGAAGTGTCTCTTTAGGGAGAGCTGATGATGAGGTGCAGGTGCTGATGTAATTAGGTGATGGCTGATGGTGTGCAGGTGGGAAACATGAGGGATGCTGGGAATTGTAGTGCGGTAGAGGTGACAGAGCTGGTGTGGTGACTGGATACGTGACAGCCTGGAGAACGCAAACCATTAAATACACTGTAAAAAGTGAACAGTTGGATCAACTTAAAAAAATTACTTCAAAAAATTAAGTTTTCTCAACTTAAATTATCACGTTTAACGTGATAATTTAAGTTGAGAAAACTTAATTTTTTTAGGTGTTACCAATTGAAGTAATTTTTTTAAGTTGATCCAACTGTTCACTTTTTACAGTGTAGGTTCCAAGGTACAAGCCTTGAAAATGTATAATACAGAATTTTTTATTTCTTCCGCGTAGCCAAGTGAACCGGACTTATCCCAACAAAGTTTTATCTGTACAGAGGTAAAGCGACGGGAAGGAGGCCTTCACAGTGGAGAGACTAGTTGACACTTCAGGACTGCGTTGTCGTCGTGTTCAGGCGCAGGTCCTTCATCAGATCTGGATATGGCCTGGATCCGGCGGACTGCGGTAAACCTCGGGATAAACATAGAGACTAATATTAGCGTAGGTGCCATCCTTCTTATGATGTAACAAGTACATCAGGATTTATGGGAAGTGTTCCCGGTTCTGGCTGACCTAATCTATGCAGCCTAACATTGAATTATGGAATTCTATAATGTGTTATGTGTTTGCTAGGTCAAAGAGATGTGTTTTTAGTCTAGATTTGAACTGACAGAATGTGTCTGCTTCCCGGACAATTTTAGGAAGAATGTTCCAAAGGTTTGGTGCTAAATAGGAAAAGGATCTACCGCCAGCAGTCGATTTTGATATGGCCGGAATTTTGAAATTCCAATAGATGTGACGGACTACGTTAACTTAAGAGCTTGCTCAAGTACTGGGGAGCTAAACCATTCAGTGCTTTGTAAGTAATCAGCAATATTTTAAAAATTTTAATAGGGAGCCAATGTAGTGTTGACAGAACCGGGCTAATATGGTCATATTTTCTAGTTCTGTTAAGAACTCTAGCAGCTGCATTTTGGACCAGCTGTAGTTTGTTTATTAAGCGTGCAGGGCAACCTCCCATAATACCATTACAATAATCTAGCCTTGATGTCATGAACGCATAAACGAACTATTCCGCATTTGTCACTCAGAGCATATGACGTAATTTAGCTATATTTTTAAGATGGAAAAATGCAGTTTTAGTGTTTTACAGATAATAGTGTAGATTATTAAAGGTCTGCATTGTAATACAGAATATATAGTGGCTCGGATCAGAGTCATTTTCACCATTTCACATATATCAGAGTGAAATGGCTTTTTGAACAAGAAAAAAATTAGGTTGAATAGGGGGGTTATTACAGCTGAAGACAAAGACGAACTCTCTTGGTGTACAATGAAAATAACTACTACGTTTAATGAATTTGTGTGTAGAGAGAGCAGTAGCTGTGGGCCCCTTTCTGCCACTCTGACACAATGAGCACAAGCCTGGCCGGCTGTTAGTTTTACTAGGTCACCAACAGACGCATTTATCCTTGAAGTGCTCCGAGGAGGGCAAAAACAATGGTGATCTTGTCAGCGCAGAGCTGGAAAGAAATGCATGGTGTTTGACCGGAGAACCAGAAACGGTGGACGTGTCGTGGGAATCTATGGAGCCTCACAAAATGTTTACAAAGGCTGTCAGTGCACTTCCAGAAACCTGCTGCCACAGCGAAACGACCCTGGCCGAAGGAATAGTTAATATTTGGGACTTAGGATGACTGGCGTTGCTATTCAAACACACTTAATGTGAAGAGACTCAAAGGAGACAGTCAGGAGAAGTAAACCAATGGAAATCTTTTACGGCCACCAAAATGACCCTGAAATGTCTGCTCTTTGTAAACTTTTGATCACACACACACACACACACACACACACACACACACACACACACACACACACACACACACACACACACACACACACACACACACACACACACACACACACACACACACACAAATCCTCAAAGAGATAGTTCACCCAAAAATTTAAATTCATTTACTCACCCTCATGTCGTTCCAAAACCCGTAAGATTTTCGTTTATTTTCAGAACACAAATGAGGGAAAAAAAGCACGAATGAGCTTTCTGTTCCTCTGTTGACAGCTTTTATTCACATATAAACATGTATTGATCAGCGTATGAACCAGTTCAGGAGAAATTCTGATTCTGCAGCCGATTCTTAAAGCTGCAGTCCGTAACTTTTTTGGGTTAAAAAATATCCAAAATAATAATAATAAAAAAAACATAACCAACCAGTGTTCAAAACTATCTGCTTGCCTTTGCTCGATTCAAAACGGTTAGCTTGTAATAATGATTTTAATTCCAGTGGTACTGGTGGATTTTCACGGGAGATTCAAGCATTTCTTTGCGTCATTACGTCACATCTGTACACATAAAGAAGAGTCTCGGCTAGTAGGCTATATCGCGTGTGAGGATGTTGGAGGTGGAAATTTTTAGCCTTTTCTCACAGCACTTTAAATAATTAAACTTATTTATTAATTAAAACTTATTTCTGGCGGATCCAGAAAGGTTCAAACGACAATCACCAGTGACAAATGGAGATTCACCAGTTGTAAAACCCAAAGAATTCGGACTTCGGAGTGGGACTGCAACCGGCCCACGGATAAACATCGGCAGGGCTTTTGAACTCCGTGATTTGAAGGGGTTCAAAACAGACGCAGAGACGGCTTTTTTTCTTTTAGGAGAGTTAAGACATTTCAATTGTTCAATCGTGTAACTAGGGATGGGACGATACACTTAAACTCACGATACGATGCACCTCGATATGCCAGGGTCACGATACGATACGTCACGATACGATATCAAAAAAGGAAAAAAAAAGAAAATAATATAACAGACATCCCAAGTCTCCTTGAAGTTCCGGGAGTCTCCCGCATATTGATAGCGTCTCCCTGATAACCGCAAATTAGTTCAAATCTCCCGGAATCTATAACGCGCGTGCGAGACAGAACATACTGCGCGCACAAACATAGCGCGCGCACGCACGGCAAAAAAAAGGGAGAGCGAGAGACCTTGCGAGTGTCTCTCGCGCTCTCTCCCGTGCGCTCGCTATGTATGCGCGCAGTATAGTCCGGGTCTCGCATCTCTTTCAGGACACGCACAGCGCGCGCGCTCACATAGACACACACCGGCAAGTTGCGTCCTCAATTTCGACCTCAATTTTTGACTCCATGGTCGGCTGTTTGGGGGCAAGGCAGTTGGTGCTAATGCTAATATTTGTTAGCTCGCTGTAGACTGCAGTGTTGTTCGTTGCAACATGCGCTTTCTTGACGTTATGACGTACCGCACCGTTCCCCGGATATCTTTTTTTTTTTCATTTAGTTTTACCCTGCTTGATCAGCAGATGGTGCTGCCAGCCTGCCACCATAGACTGTATGTCTGCCCCATCATACACACACACATATAATACACTAAATTATTTATATACTACGCAAATCATGCAGCAGTGCCATCTATCTTTATTTCGCGATCCATTTTTTTCGACCTCGATGCGTTTCGTCACGTTTTGTATCGCGATATTTCGTCAAACGATATTTCGTCCCATCCCTACGTGTAACAGTAGCACACTTGTTCGCTTAATTCACACAGTTACAGAGTTTCCTTTGTTGTGACTTTTTTCGTTTTGCTATTATGGTAAATATGAATTATTTTGTGCTAGCTATGAGAGAGTTCAATTCACCTCTACTCCCAAGAAAACCAAACCCGCCTCTTTCGAAATTAGATATATTCCAGTTTTAAATATGCATCGTTGTCAGGGTTGCGTGCAGGTAGCCGAAGACGAGGACAAGGGAGGTTCAATATAGTTGATTTATTTAACAAAACTCAACTTCAGAAACAGGAACAAAGGAACAGACTCCAGGACTTCAGGGTTAACACAACCATACATAGACGACGACCAACAAACACAGGGAAAACACAGGGCTTAAATACACAAGGAATAATTGGATAATTAACAGAACATAGGTGAGAAAACTGAACACAAACGAGGAGCGGGAAAAACTAACAGGACTAAACCAAAATCACAAGACAGGGGAAAACAAGATCTCAAAACAATAACAGAACACATCAAAACGTGACAGTACCTCCCCCCTCCCCGAAGGCGCGTCCTCGCGCCGTATAACATCCAAAGGGGTGGGAGGGTGGGCACCCTGGAGGCTGACGAGGGCATGGTGCAGGTCCGGGAAGCCTCCAGGGCGGAGCAGGCTGTGGGCGTGGCCACGGCGGAGCAGGCTGTGGGCGTGACCACGGCGGAGCAAGCTGTGGGCGTGGCCACGGCGGAGCAGGCTGTGGGCGTGGCCACGGCGGAGCTGGCTGTGGGACCCTCGGGCGTCCAAGGCGGAGCTGTGGGACCTTTGGGCGTCCAAGGCGGAGCTGTGGGACCCTCGGGCGCCCAGGGCGGAGCTGTGGGACCCTCGGGCGTCCAGGGCGGAGCTGTGGGACCCTCGGGCGTCCAGGGCGGAGCTGTGGGACCCTCGGGCGTCCAGGGCGGAGCTGTGGGACCCTCGGGCGTCCAGGGCGGAGCTGTGGGACCCTCGGGCGTCCAGGGCGGAGCTGTCGGACCCTCGGGCGTCCAGGGCGGAGCTGTCGGACCCTCGGGCGTCCAGGGCGGAGCTGTCGGACCCTCGGGCGTCCAGGGCGGAGCTGTGGGGCCCTCGGGCGTCCAGGGCAGAGCTGTGGGGCCCTCGGGCGTCCATGGCGGAGCTGACCCTTCGGGTGGCCATGGCGGTGAGGACCCTTCGGGTGGCCATGGCGGTGAGGACCCTTCGGGTGGCCGTGGTGGTGAGGATCTTTTTTCAGACCTCCGTGGGTCTTCGGCCGGCCACGGCGAAGGCGTATAGCCCCCCCCCCCCAAAAATTTTCTTGGGGAGGACAGGCTCAGGATCGGGAACTGACTTGACATCAATGGGCTCTGGCGCTGGGTCAACGGGCTCTGGCTCTGGGTCAACGGGCTCTGGCTCTGGGTCAACGGGCTCTGGCTCTGGCGCTGGGTCAACGGGCTCTGGCTCTGGCGCTGGGTCAACGGGCTCTGGCTCTGGCGCTGGGTCAACGGGCTCTGGCTCTGGCGCTGGGTCAACGGGCTCTGGCTCTGGCGCTGGGTCAACGGGCTGGACGTGAAGCTCTGGCTGGACGTGGCTGACGTGAACCCCAGCCTCGGCAGCCATCTTTCTGGCTAATCGCACTGACAGCAGCGGGGGATCAGTCATACTGGATATCATGCGGGGAAGTCCAGGGACCGATCTGGTGGCAGGGCTGATGCGGAGTACAGGCTCTGGCGGGCAGGCGATGGGCTCAGGCTCTGGCGGGCAGGCGATGGGCTCAGGCTCTGGCGGGCAGGCGATGGGCTCTGGAGGATAGACGACGGGCTCAGGACATACTGGATCCGGAACTGGTTGGAGTGGGAGATCTTCTATGACGTAATTGGATCCACACACCCACAGTGTGTGATCCACGAACTCCAGAAAGGTCATATTTAGGTCCTTAACCAGAATAATCTGGGCTAGCGGGTCCTTCAGTCCACCCCAGAAACTCTGTGTAAGTTCTTCCTCCTCCAAAGTCAAATCATCATATAGATCTAGGTAACGCCCCGCATACTCCTCAAGAGATAGCTCATTTGAAAGAGATAGGTGTGTTAATGGGGTTCACCTTTTTCTTCTTTCCTCTTCTTCCCTTGTTCATCTTTGGGTTTAAGGTTGGTCGTTCTGTCAGGGTTGCGTGCAGGTAGCCGAAGACGAGGACAAGGGAGGTTCAATATAGTTGATTTATTTAACAAAACTCAACTTCAGAAACAGGAACAAAGGAACAGACTACAGGACTTCAGGGTTAACACAACCATAGACGACGACCAACAAACACTGAGGGAAAACACAGGGCTTAAATACACAAGGAATAATTGGATAATTAACAGAACATAGGTGAGGAAACTGAACACAAACGAGGAGCGGGAAAAACTAACAGGACTAAACCAAAATCACAAGACAGGGGAAAACAAGATCTCAAAACAATAACAGAACACATCAAAACGTGACAATCGTATTACAGATACGTGTTTTTTTTTATTTCAAAGAAAACCAGTAAAGAAACATTAATTTATTTGCATGACAATTAGAAATTAGACTGCACAGAAATGGAAACTGAACTACAGGTAGCCATAATTCACATTAAATGTAGTCACGCAATGCTGATATTGTTAACATTAACAATTTGAGAACAAAGTATAATTTGAAAGGTTTGACATATGATAAGCGATCGTTATATTTAATAAGTGCGATTTACTGCAATGCTTTTTTCCCCCTTAGTTGATCAGAAAAAAAGTGGATGTTAGGCCTGCATACTTTTTCAGATTACATTTTCCATGAAAATTTTTATGTTGTCGTGGTCATACTGTAGGCCTACTTCCAAAAAGTAGAATGTGTGATTCTGAATGCCAGTATCCACACCGGCGCGGTGACTGACTGACTCGCAGTCTCCTCAAAACATTGTGTTCATTCGCGCTGTTTCATGCCGATGCACAACTCACGTAAAGTTAATAATTCCGCGAATAACTGCAATTACAGGTTTTGAACAGAGATGGCGACAAAGAGGAAAAACTGCGACTGCAGCTTTAAGATTTTATTGGTCATGTCAAGAATCACAGTACTGATTGCCCACACCAAACACTAGCCGCGTTTCCACTGCCGGGCCAGGGCCGAGCCGTGCTGGTGCGTGCCAGGGCCAGTCGCGTTTCCACTGTCACTTCCGGGGCTTGAGCGGGGCTTCCTCAGGGCCAACGGCCAGGATTTCTGGCCCGTCGAATACCTTGGGCCAAAGCGGGCCAGCTCGGGCTAGAGGCGTGCTCGAGGTAAAAGGCGGAGTTTATCGGTGTTATGGAACGTTATGATCTGAAGCTAGATGCACATTTCACTGTTTTATATCGCGAAAAATAATCGCTGCTCGAAATGGAGAATCGCCTGTACTGGTCTGTGGAAGATACCAAAGCTCTTCTAAACATTTGGGCAGAAGAATGACGGCGTGTGAAGAAACGAGGACGTTATAAAATGCATCGATGCTGAACTTTCTAAGCTAAGCATTCAGCGAGCAACGCTTCAAGTTCAGGAAAAAATAAACAAGTCGCGGGCGCAGTATATTGTACAAGGCGATTAAAACGCACAATGGACAAAGCGAAACTCAGAGACGGGACTTTCCATGGTTCGACTTGATGTACGGTGTGCTGGGTCACCGTCCACTCGCGAGACAATCGCGAGACAATCGGGACACTAGCAGCCACGGCCGGTGAGTTAATATACATGCTATCTTCCTATTATAAATAAATTCATAATACCCGCTGAAATGGGTTGGGTTGTATTGTATGACGTTTGATCCAGAAAGGCGTGTTAGGGGCGGGTTTAGGGCAGCGCTGCAGGGCTACTGGCCCGGCAGTGGAAACGCGAGCCAGGTGCTTGAGGCCCGAGGCCACTGGCTCGGCTCGGCTCGCTGTTAGCTCTGGCCCGGCCCTAGCCCGGCAGTGGAAACGCGGCTACTGATCCCTAAACATACCCGTCACTGTAACCTTAACCATTGAAATTAGCTGCAGGGTGGGATTTCTGGGATTTCCAAACATAAACAGAAGCTCAACCGAACCTGCTTGATGTGTGGGAACAAACATAATTTGTTCTTGCGACAGAATTAACCTCATGGTGGTAGTGGTACCTCAAAGTGGTAGTTACGTCTGGAGGGACAGAAACTCACAGATTTCATTAAAAAGATCTTTATTTGTGTTCCGAAGATGAACGAAAGTCTTACGGGTTTGGAACCACATGAGGGTGAGTATTTAATGACATAATTCGATTTTTTTGAGTGAACTATCCCTTTAAGTGACTTAAATATAATTTAGCAGGTGCTTTCATGCAACTGGCTGAAGTAAAATAAAAAAAAATAATAATAATAAAAAAGGAATTAAAATTATGAAAAAATGACAGGTAAATATAACTATAAAATCATAAAACAAGATGACTGATAATATGAACCCCCCCCCCCCCCAAACATAAATAAACTTCAACAATAAAGAAAAAATCAACAATAAATCAAAAACACATGAATAATTATGCTATTTTAAAGCATAATACAATATAATATAACAATATATAAAAATGTATCATTTAAATTTTTGGACGTTCACCTACTGCCCTCTGGTGGGCAGACATTAAAACACCCTTTTCTTGAGAAACAAAACGAAATGAAAGCAACCTTTATATGTTACAAAATTAGGTCCCTTTAGGTTTATAAAACATATAAACTTCACTTGCTAATGTAAAATATATTTTCATTGCTCAAATTTAAACTCCAATAGCAGCACACCACAATCAAGGACCGGGTCTATATCCTACGGCTAGCAAAAATGAAACAAAGAAAGAGATAACAGCATTTTTATGCATTGCTTTATTTGCTGAATATTTATATGAGGACACCAATGAAGAAAACTTGAACTCTGTTACCGTAATAGCTAAAACACAAGCAAGAAAAAGATTGTGTCAGATGAAAAGACAAGCGGCAAATAATGAAATGTCTGAAACAATGCTGTAACAATAAACAGAAGCTGTCAGAACCTCGTCTACTTGTAACACTGGCATGGACATGTGAAAGCACGTCAGTCTGGCTTCATCCATCATGTTCAGACAGTCATAGTGGAGGTCCACGGGCATCAGTACTGAGCCGTGTGAAGTCTCGTGTGAAGAAGAAGCATCAGGCAGAACTGATTAACATTCAGGTGTTGGTTCTCTCTTGCATATTGAGCACTGCAGCTCAGAAAGCGATTTAGCAATGACCCAGTCAAGGACACAAGCGTGAACATGTGTTTGAGTGTGTAAATGAGCACATGTAAGAGTATTTCGGAGCCATCGATTGAGATTCCTGGATGCATTTTGCAAGACCTTTTATTTTTGTTTTTATCTCAGGCTTGCATTGTCAGCATTACAAAACAGCTAGTCTGGAATCGACTAACTCTGTTTACCTGCTGAAAAGATGTCCTTTGACAAACAGAATAGTTTAACTTGGAATAGGAAGGCTACTTCTAACGGGCTCACAAAAAAATTCAGATGGTAGGGTCAGAATTTGGCATAAACAACATGAAAGCATGGACCCATCCATGGGTGGTGTAATGGTGTGGATGGTATTTTCTTGGCACATTTTGGGCCCCTTAGTACCAATTGAGCATCATTTAAACGTCACAGCCTACCTGAGTATTGTTGCTGATCATGCATCTCTTTATTAACACAGTTTACCATCTTCTGATGGCTACTTCCAGCAGGATAACACGGCATGTCACAAAGCTCAAATCGTGTCAACGTGGTTTCTTGAACATGACAATGAGTTGACTATACTCAAATGACCACAGTCACCAAATCTCAATCCAATTGAGCAGCTTCGCATCATGTACAGCCGACAAATCTGCAGCAAATGCTGTGATGCTGTCATGACAATATGGACCAAAATCTCTGAGGAATGTTTCCAGCACCTTGTTGAATCTATGCCATGAAGAATTAAAGGGATATTTCCCATTAAGAAAAAAAGTAAGTTCATTTTAATAAAGCTACACTGTGTGATTTTTACCCCCATCTAGCGGTGAAAAGGTATATTACCATCCAGTGAATATTAGTTTCTGTTCCTCTCAATGTCTCTTTGCTAATGTACTTTCAAGATGGAGGGGCAACATGGCGACCGACATTAGAACCCCTTACCCGTATGTGTTTTCAATGGCATATTATACACTCACGAGAATACTTTATTACTTGAGCGAAGTAAATATACATTAATGAGCACATATATTTTTGAAAGAACTAAGTGTTTTTAGCTAAGAATAAACTAAAAAAGTTACACAGTGTAGCTTTAAGTAGCAATTAAGTAATGTTCAAGTATATTTTAAGTACTTTATGTAACAATATCAATGTACTAGTAAACTTGTAAGTGTATTATTTCAATGCTACTTGGGACTAAATTGGTCCCAAGTAAGTGTACTAGTTTACTATTTGTAGCACATTTTTTTTTCAGTTTATGCAAGTAGACTTTGAAGTGTGCTCTCAATAAACTAAGAGTTCAGTCGTTTTATACTGCAAGTTTTCTTTTAGTGAACATAACATCATACTTACAGTTTTCTATTGCGCTTTATTTTACTATATTACTTTATTGCGCACTGATATTACTATATTTAAATTACTGTGTGGAGGTTTGGGGCAATACTTATAAATGCAGATTATCACTACAGTATGTTGCAAAAATAAATCTTTTTTCTTTTCTTTTTTTAAACAAAGACATTAAAATTCACAGATTTGGTTCATTTACAAACAGCATAAATTTATAAAGCAAAAAACAACCTATACTCCCTAGCGATATTCAAAAATAGTTTTTTTAATAGAGAAGGGAGATATAATTTTAGGGGGGAGTGCAACTTAAAACATCTTTGTGTCCATATAACATTAAAAAGTTTCTGTTCTAGTGAAGCTGTGGAATGGATGAGCCAGTTCAAAAAGCGGCACAAAAATGGTTTATAATTCAAAACTATAGCTGTTCTCACAGATTATTTATTTGTTTGTCTGTTTTTTTTACACTATTTATTCTCTAAGGTGGATACATGTAAAATGTACACTGTAAAAACAAACCTATAGAATCTACTCAATCAAATTGAGGTAACAAACTTTGTTTGGGTAGATTTCATCCCATATTTTTCAGTAAAGAGTACCTAGATTTAATGGCTATGAAACACTAAACAAAAGTCTACCTAATATTTCTCAATACATTACACAGCTAATTACTTGTAAAAATTCAGTAATAATAACTCCATCGTTAGCAGGCAAAAGTTAATCTACTTAATTTGTATTAATAATAATAATAATGTCAATAGAAATAATTAAACATTACTTACTCAGAGATGGTTAAATTTACCTGAAATGGCCAGACACAGGATATCTCATCTATTCCTTTGTATTGACCAAAAAAAAAAAAAAAAACATTAGCAACTACAAAAGAGCTCTCTTAACAATCTTAAATCGATCTCACATTTTGTTATTTTAAACAATAAGAAACTGCAATTTGATGTAATGTGTGGTGACAATGGTTTCAACACTGGATCTGAAATAAGAGCAGATGCTGATATCATTTACCTCATGAATTCATTGCTGACATGCTATTTGGATACAAACAACATTACATTTTTATACACAAATTAATGTAGGTTCAAAATAAACATTATCCAACATTCAATTTTAAGCAACATACAACTTCATATCACTCACGTGATAACACTTTACAATAAGGGTTTATAGTTAACTTTAGTTAAATGGTTAGTTCACCCAAAAATCTAAATTCTGTCATAATTTAGGCTACTCATGGCTCATTAGGCATAATTAGGCTACCTCATGTCGTTCCAAATCCTTATGTTCACAAATGAAGATTTTTTTTTTATGAAATCTGAGAGAATTCTGTCCCTCCAACTACCACTTTGAAGCTTCAAAAAGTCCATGAAGAGATTGTAAAACCAATCCTTATGAATTAAGTGGTTTACCGCAAATGTTCTGAAGAAAGACAATCACTTTAAATGTTGAGTAGATTAAATTTAGGCTTTTATTCATATATAAACATTCATCAACTCTGTAAACTGTAGCCTATATGGTATTAATGTTCCCTCGAATTTTACTGTATAGCAGACCTACAGTATATTGATCTACACAATGTGATCTTTTGCTGTATTTCAGAGAGTTTTGCACATGGAAGTACCGCATGAGTAAATATACATTGATGAGGCTGGATTTAACCTGACAACAGTGAGAGAAAGAGGAAGAAACATCATTGGCCACAGTGCTATTGTCAATGTACCAGGGCAACGTGGGCTAACATAACCCTTCGTGCTGCCATTACACAGAATGGGGTCCTCCACCGCCATCCAGTGAGTCCTTACAACACTGACCTCATTCTTACATTTTTAGACAGATTACACAATATTATCACAGCAGCAAACCAAAGGGACCAGATGCAATACATTGTCGTCTGGGACAATGTCTTTCCATCGTTCTGCTCTGGCCCAAAACTGGTTTTATCAACACCCACAATTTACAGGTCAATACCTTCGGCGGATACTCCCCCTTCCTAAACCCCATCGAGGAGTTCTTCTCAGCATGGCGGTGGAAGGTTTATGATCTCCGGCCCTATGTCCAGAGGAACCATGCGATCAAATTGAAGCAGCATCCATACAAGGGATTCGTCACTCCAAAAGATTTTTCCCACGTTGCCTTGCAAATTAAAATATAGCCTGTGATGTTGACGAGGCCCTGTGGCCAGATCCAGGGAGAGAGATCTTTTTCAGTACATAACTGGATATGTAATTTATGTTACAGTATTACTGTGAGCTTACAGTACAATGGTACGTTTAGTAATACTGTATGAAAACTGGATTTTTTTGTTATGATTTGTTGAAATGTTCAGTATTGACTGACATGAAAAAAAAAATACATATTTTGGTAACACTTTGTAACAACATTAGGAATTACATTAACATTAGCTCAATGATATATAGGGAATTTGAATAATTAATCATGAATATGATTAATATATTGCATATTACAGTTAAAATATCGAAGTTGAAAATAGATTGTACATATGAATGATCAATCACAACGAGTTATAATTCCTCATTCATATATCAATGGTCTCTTTCCAAATCGATTATATGAGATAACCTTTAATGGAATTAATTTAGCTATCAAACCGTTTGTCCAGCAAATGGCCGTAAGATTAACTTATCAACTTCTCAACAAGGTTATCCCTTCTTATAAACTCCATGAAATATCAATCTTCTGGCCGTGAACATTAATTTTCCTGCGTTTATAAAATTAAACTACTCAAAGTAGTCAATAATAAAAGCTTTTGTAGCTAGGACCAACATTTCATTGACTTTGTAAAATGAGCATTTCGAAGCAATCAAGAATATAATGGTTTTAATAAAATTAAACTACGGATACAGAATTCTACATTTAAACATGGGATACATGTATGTACAGTAAGTAAAACTAAGAAGACAAACGAATAACAAACTGGAGTGAGAGAGAGAGATTGAGTGAGAGAGAGAGATGGAGTGAGAGAGAGAGAGATTGAGAGAGAGATGGCAGTATGGCAAAAATCACAGACAGAATGAACCTTGAGAGACACTAAGGAATGAAATCACATTAAAAGTTCCATAAAACTAATACTTGCACAATGGTTCTCTGAGTTGCTGAGGAAAGCCGAGTCTTGCGTGTGTGTGTGTCCTTAAGAGCGGGTGCGTGCTTTCTCGTCTCTTCCGGGCGAGTGCGGTCGCGGTAGGTTCAAAAAGTCTCTTTAAGATTGAAGTTGCCGATTTCGTTCATTTCACTGAAACTGAACGTAAGAAAAAGTCCGAAGACGAAAATAAAGAAAGATTAAAGAAAAAGAAGAAACACGGTGTGAAGCTCCCTAAGGAGCCATGGTACCGGAAACCTCTCACAGGGAAAAAGCTCTCTGAGGAACTTCATGGGGGTCAGTCTTTTTATTCTCTGCCCCTGTCAGAGAATCTGACGATGTAAGTTTAATGTTCAAAGTTCGTGTTGTGTGCGTAACTGTGTGTGATTGTCCTTCCGAATTCATTCGGAGTCACATGTCCTTTCGGTCACATGTGGTAAACAGGTCATTCCTTTGTTTATTCATTAGAGAAAAACGCTGCGTGGCAAAATCAGAGTCAATGATTTGATCAAGTCCCAAACACCATTCCTTTGATTTGTCAATCACAGTAAGACAGAGCTGTGTTTGATTAACTAGCTTCCAGTGATTTACTCAAGAAGAAATGAGCTGTGTTAGTAGATCAGGATTTTGCTGATTCCAAACATCTGCCAGACACCCTGCCAATGTCGTTACAGTCCCCCTTTTCGTCGGATGACGTCCCTGTGTGGACATCATCGGACGACAATCATCACGACGGCTGATGGCAGGTGACTCATGATGGTAGGATATCAGGTGGACCAGGCTGGTAAGGCGGCAGGTGGAGCTAAGAGCTTAGGATTCAGCTCGCTGAGGTTGGGCGTGGTCTCTGACTTGGCACCCCCTTTCCGGGTATTCCGTCTGAAATCTTAAGACACAGTTTTCGTGAGCTTGACTGTATCGCATCTCGTTGAGTCTTCTTTGCAGAGTGCAGGCCAAACCTAGTGTCAGAGTGTGGCCGATTACCGTAGAGATGCACTGCGCAGTGTCAGCTGCGGTCCATGGTTGTGATTAGTCCTTGGTCTGATTCTGGATCAGAGAATTCTTTAATGAAGGCCTGCCGCAACTGCTGGTAGTCCGACTTGACTGTCTCTGGTTGACGGTCGAGGAAGCTGCGCGCCTCACGACTGGACGTGATTCTGAGCAGGTATCTGTCCCACGGGGTTACGTTGGGAACAGTGTGCAAGTGAAAGTCTATGTCTTGCAGGTAGGCGTGCACATCATGGCCTCCTGCAGGGTTTGGAGTGAACATAGGGATGTTTCGGGCCAGCTTGTCAAGTTCTTTGGGGGCCATGCCGTGGTTAGCGGCAGGGGTTCTCTGGTAGCTGGCTGGTGACATACTGAACAGTGGGCTTTCAACCCCCTTTTCAACCTTGAGTTCGTGGCTGAAAGGTGCGGACTGGCTGGTAAGGGGAAATTTTGTGGTGTGTGTTTCCCCTTCCCGGTCATGCTGCAGTCTATAAGAGTGTTTCAACTCTCTGTGAAGAAGGTCAAGCTCGTCTTTGAGATCGTGTCTCTGTTGAGTGAGATTATGGATTTCAGCTCGGGCCGTGTGTAAGTGTTTTTCAAAGGCCTTTGCCTTAGTGTCTTTCTCTTTTAGTTCAGTCTTTGCTCTCTCTAGGAGAGCCTCACCACGTCGGAGTTTCTTGTCGAGTTCCTCTCTGGTTTCGTTCTCCGACTGTTCTCTTTCGTCTGTCTCTAGACGAAGGTTTTCCAGGGCATTTTGAAGTCTTTCTACTTCTTCCTGTAGCTCTGGGTTTGCTGCATACTCTGTCCCACGCTGGTCGTGGGTCTCGCGGAGTAGCTGATCTAGACGACTCTGGGTTCGGGCCTGATCCTTCCGGGCCTCCTCCACTTGAAGCTTTAGCGCTGCTGCTTGCTGCTCCAGGTCGATGTTGCTCCTTTCGCTGAGCCTTGCCTGGGCGACGAGGTTGTGTGCGATGCTTCCGACGATTCTGGCCCAGTCTTTGTGTTTGTAGCTCTGGGTTGGATCGTGGGCCGTGAGTCTGTCCAAGTCGGCGTCCCACTGCTCTTGGCTCGGGGGCTCTGAGTCACCGGCATCCTGGGGCAGGAAGATGGTTGTCATGGCTCTCAACCACGTCTCGAGGTTGTCCCAGTGGGATGTGGGACTGGATGCACGGGACATAATGGCTCACTATTGACGAGAGAAACACAGCACACACACAAAGAGGCCAAAATGCAAGTTTGTTCTAAGGTTAACGAATTATGCTAATACGGGCTATGCCGTCTATGAGAATTTTGGCTAACTGATGCAGACAGTTAGATTGGGACAATTTGCTCAGGTCGGCGCAGGGCCTAAATAAAGATTTTGACAGGGCGTCAGCCTAGTGGGTCACGTGGTGACGCTAGCTGCCCGGTGGTTGATCTGTTATCTAGCTCTCCTTGGTGTCTCTCGTAGGTTCTGTCTCTAGGTGAAATGAAAAACAAATCACAACAGAATTGAAAAGAGAGAAAAGAGAGTTGAGTGAACTGACTTAGCGGGAGGCAGCCATTAGGTGTCGGAGTTCCTTCAATGGCTGGGCTGGGATTTAATTTAAGTTTTAATTCAAATTTTGTTTGAACCAAACTCAAAGTAAATGTACCAGTCAAAATCAGGAAAATTGTCTAACACGAAATAATATTCGCACAAGCAAAGCTGTGAATGCAAATAATTATTGAGAATTTAGATTGGCTAATTCACTGGTCATGTGGAATTTAGCAGTAAGAGAGCATTATCTGAAACGGCCACGAGATGGCGTAATTGCGCTCATGCGGGCTGAAGTCAGAAGGCGGGGCGTAATTTGAGACTTCTAACCGCCCTCTAGTGTTTAGTCAGCGGAATTACAACCACTTTTTACTGTGATTCAATAGCTAAGAGCTTTCAGCTCGCGTCACGCGCTGATTTTCTGGAATAACTCACAAATAAACGAACAAAGGTTTTAGGACCTTTGCGGTGCTAAATGGCACGAGCGTGTAGCAGGATTTCTTCGCTGCAAAAACACACAAATGTGAACAACAGGAATTTTCCGTCTGTTGGTTCGACTCCCATACACATTAAAAATATAGCACTTATTCAAAATGTATTAGGTTTATATTGGTTAGCTAAGCCAATTTCAGACCAGGAGTTTATCGTTTTCTAACGACTTATAATATCGGGCCTTTCTACTACTGAAAAGAGGAATCTCGCTCTGATCAGATTTACGTCTCGCACTAAAAAAAAGATTTCTTCGTCTTTAATAGGCGGTTTTATTAAAAATATTAAAATGTCAGGCCTTTATACTACTGAAAAGAGGAATCTCGCTCTGATCAGATTTACGTCTCGCACTAAAAAAGAGATTTCTTCGTCTTTAATAGGCGGTTTTATTAAACATTAAAATGTCAGGCCTTTCTACTACTGAAAAGAGGAATCTCGCTCTGATCAGATTTACGTCTCGCACTAAAAAAGAGATTTCTTCGTCTTTAATAGGCGGTTTTATTAAACATATTAAAATGTCAGGCCTTTCTACTACTGAAAAGAGGAATCTCGCTCTGATCAGATTTACGTCTCGCACTAAAAAAGAGATTTCTTCGTCTTTAATAGGCGGTTTTATTAAACATATTAAAATGTCAGGCCTTTCTACTACTGAAAAGAGGAATCTCGCTCTGATCAGATTTACGTCTCGCACTAAAAAAGAGATTTCTTCGTCTTTAATAGGCGGTTTTATTAAAAATATTAAAATGTATCACCTGTAGAGGGATTTCTGCATCTCTTAACAGGACATTTGTAATATTAATACTGTGTTGTACTGAGCATTTAACAGTGATAAAAAATGTCTATGCATATTTTAGCAGCTGTTCAAATGTAACGTTACTACTGACTGACATCGCTTTTTGCCTCAGTCCGTTAGGAGTGAGTTCGCGTTTTGCGACTTCTCACACTTTCATCATTTCAAAATGCGTGTGCACAAAATTATTAATAACCATATAAACAGATTGAAACTGAATTTGCTCATTAAACAAAGTTTGAAATACCCGCATTCTCCACCAAACTGTAACAACATTAGGAATTACATTAACATTAGCTCAATGATATATAGGGAATTTGAATAATTAATCATGAATATGATTAATATATTGCATATTACAGTTAAAATATCGAAGTTGAAAATAGATTGTACATATGAATGATCAATCACAACGAGTTATAATTCCTCATTCATATATCAATGGTCTCTTTCCAAATCGATTATATGAGATAACCTTTAATGGAATTAATTTAGCTATCAAACCGTTTGTCCAGCAAATGGCCGTAAGATTAACTTATCAACTTCTCAACAAGGTTATCCCTTCTTTAAACTCCATGAAATATCAATCTTCTGGCCGTGAACATTAATTTTCCTGCGTTTATAAAATTAAACTACTCAAAGTAGTCAATAATAAAAGCTTTTGTAGCTAGGACCAACATTTCATTGACTTTGTAAAATGAGCATTTCGAAGCAATCAAGAATATAATGGTTTTAATAAAATTAAACTACGGATACAGAATTCTACATTTAAACATGGGATACATGTATGTACAGTAAGTAAAACTAAGAAGACAAACGAATAACAAACTGGAGTGAGAGAGAGAGATTGAGTGAGAGAGAGAGATGGAGTGAGAGAGAGAGAGATTGAGAGAGAGATGGCAGTATGGCAAAAATCACAGACAGAATGAACCTTGAGAGACACTAAGGAATGAAATCACATTAAAAGTTCCATAAAACTAATACTTGCACAATGGTTCTCTGAGTTGCTGAGGAAAGCCGAGTCTTGCGTGTGTGTGTGTCCTTAAGAGCGGGTGCGTGCTTTCTCGTCTCTTCCGGGCGAGTGCGGTCGCGGTAGGTTCAAAAAGTCTCTTTAAGATTGAAGTTGCCGATTTCGTTCATTTCACTGAAACTGAACGTAAGAAAAAGTCCGAAGACGAAAATAAAGAAAGATTAAAGAAAAAGAAGAAACACGGTGTGAAGCTCCCTAAGGAGCCATGGTACCGGAAACCTCTCACAGGGAAAAAGCTCTCTGAGGAACTTCATGGGGGTCAGTCTTTTTATTCTCTGCCCCTGTCAGAGAATCTGACGATGTAAGTTTAATGTTCAAAGTTCGTGTTGTGTGCGTAACTGTGTGTGATTGTCCTTCCGAATTCATTCGGAGTCACATGTCCTTTCGGTCACATGTGGTAAACAGGTCATTCCTTTGTTTATTCATTAGAGAAAAACGCTGCGTGGCAAAATCAGAGTCAATGATTTGATCAAGTCCCAAACACCATTCCTTTGATTTGTCAATCACAGTAAGACAGAGCTGTGTTTGATTAACTAGCTTCCAGTGATTTACTCAAGAAGAAATGAGCTGTGTTAGTAGATCAGGATTTTGCTGATTCCAAACATCTGCCAGACACCCTGCCAATGTCGTTACAACTTAATTTTACAGTGTCCTTGTTACATATACTTACCATAGTAATAAGAGTAAATCATGCATAATTACATGCAACTAACCCTCAACCAAACCCTAATCCTACTCTAACCCTATAAGTACATGTTGCTTAATATTACTCAGGACTTAAATATATAATTATACTGTAACAATAACACATTAAAATAAAGTGTAACCCATATTTTCATTAGTCTGCACAATTGGTGTCATGTGATGTTGGTGAATTTATTTTTAGACTTTCTCTGTGTAAATGCTAAAAGTGTTTTAGGTTGACAAAAGTGTTCCATATTGCAAATGATCTGAGGTGTTGTGCTACTTTGGAGTAGTGACTGCTGTGATAACAAAAAAAGATCTCAGGCCATTACAAACCCTCATCAGTGAAAAGTAGGAGGATAGCTGTCTGTATGGTGGGTAAATAAATCAGCATAGCAAAGCTTTTAAGTTCAGGAAGGAACGTTGTCAAAAGTTATTGCACAGTTTGGTCAGTAGATGACACTGTTTTATCTCTTCTGGTTCATCAATCGAAGCAGAGTTAATGCTGAGAGAAACTGCGAAATAGATTCTAATGTATTTGGGTATCATGAAATAACAATGAACTCCACTTTTACAGCATTTACTCTTTAAAAAATAAAGTTTCTTTATTTGCTTTTATGGTCCCATGAAGAATCTTTAAACCACTGAACCTTTCCATTCCATTATTTATAGCAACTTTTTACTAAAAGGTTCTTTGGGGAACCGAAATGTTTTTATTTTACTTCACTCAAAGAATACTAAACACTATAAAAAATGCTAGTTCATTTTTGGTTCATAATACCAATGCATTAGCTAATGTTCACTAATTAAACATTTTTGTAAAGTGTTACCATTCAATATCAATATCTTTTTGCAGAGATGATTAATTATACAAAATGTAATATTTAACTGTGTGCAAGAATAACTACTAAAATTTCAAAAGCATTATAATGCAAGACAGAATGCTGATTCGGTTCACAGAGCCGAGGTTGAAAAAAATAACAATATAGTGTTAATTGACAGAAAGAAAAGTTGTAATCTCTTTCAGAACATTTACAGAGCAATGAGAATGTTGTATTATTGAAATGCATGTCTTAATATTAACACGTATGTATACTGTCTACTGGAAAGAGGAGGTAATTGACCCATAAGAGAGAAAAAGGAGCTAATCTTGTATAATTTGGATTATTAGTTTTTATGAAGCTTTCTTTAATATCTGGGCTTGGTTTTATGATCTATTTAATGAAATTCTGATTAATGGCACTTATCAGTTTGGCAGAACATGCTGTCGGTTAATGGCATGATTTACCCACAGCTGACTTCAGCTCAGTGCTCTGATTGGTTGCATTCCATACGCTATTTTTTAACCATTAGTTATAGTTTAAAGATGAATTTTTTGGCATTTTTGCCTTTTACAGTTTTTTTCTGAATGCTTAAACGCTAACCGTGATTCTTATAGAACAATTTCTAAAACTATTAATAGCTGTATAGCAAAACCACTCACTGACTTTGCAAAACTAAAACACTGCTTTGCACTCAATTTGCAATTTTGTAACACACACTTTGCAAAACTGTAGGTACAATCCACTGCACAGCAGTAATATTACTGATGACATCACAGCTATAATAGTGGACCATGTAATCAACAATGGAATGACCCTGAGGGAAGCTGGCAAACGGGTTCAGCCTAACTTGAGCCGCTACACATAAGGACATTTCAAAATGAGAATCGGTTAGTACAGTCACTTTGCACTAAGTTTTGTAGCACTGCCATACTGAGAAACACAACAGTACCATACATGTACAAATACTGAAATTGTTACTTTACAGAATTGCTAGACATCCAGATGCTGGGGCAGAGGAAGAATGTTCACTGCAGAACAAGAGACCCATATAGTCAATATGGTGATTGCAAATAATTCCATAAGGCTATGAGAAATACAGCAGAGCATAATTGAGGATGGCATACACAATGTGAGCATTTCTGTATTATGTCCAAGCGTGCCGCACAAGCCCTGAAAAGTGAAGCCAAAATGTCTCGATCGCCCCCTGGTGACTGGTCCTAGTATAGGTCCTAAACCCTGCCTCCCCGTGTTATTCAACAGGACGTGAGACCAACTAAACAATTGACCCTTCGCTAAGCCACGCCCGAAAACCGCTTCTGGCCTATCATGGCTTAGCAACCGAAACTAGGTGCGGGAAGTCTGTCAAGCTTTCGAGCGAGGGAAACATGCCGACGCGTTGTGCGTATGGATTGTGCATTTCTAATACCCTGTATCCTAAAAGTTTGGACGGTGGGGTGGAATTTTTTCCCTTCCCGAAACCTAAAAGCCAAGGGGAGAAATGCCGGTCGTGGATCAAGCAGAATGGGAGACCCATTCACAACTAAATGTCGACAGGATTAAAAGACAAAAAAACTATTGCTTGGAAATATTGGCGGTTCTTTGTTCATAATGCATATATCTGACCGTAAAATAAGACGATTAAAGAAGGAGGCTTACTGACATACTTTAAAATATAAAAGTTACCCCTGAGTAACTTTACCCCCAATCCGATCGCAGCTCCGGTGTTAGTGTTTTACATTGATGGATAAGCTCTTTGATTTATAATTATTAGATTATTTTCACATTTCACTTACTCTGCTGTGCATGAATATAGCTGTTCCTCCATTTGTGTGTTTCCCATTTGAATGGTCTGCTAAGGAGGCGGCTGGGACCTAACGTTATAGGCTTTAGCTTCAATTTTTATGAAATTATTCTCTAATCGGTTGCATATTATGTCGTGGATATATCCCTCGAATGCATACTGTAGTCTCTTTTGTCTTGCTCTCTCAGATATTTCACCTGTTCACCAAAAATGACTAATTATCTCCTTGGGAATGTCTGACACCGGTGCATTCACACTGTAATAGACGTGGCAGCCGCGAAAGCTTGACAGGCGTAGCAACAGTAACTAAGGAGGGCGGGGCTTAGCGAAGGGTCAATTAAATTACACTTCAAATATTTTTTTTCCAAAGGTGGTTTCTGTCATTTGCTGTCGTATTATCACGCTGTAAATTCAAGTGTCTGTTTTTAAAATAAGTTTGTTTTTAGTTAGTTACGTGATGCTATAAAAACGGTGGTGTAACGTCATGATTGACAGCTGTGATTGACAGCTTCTCTGAGCGAAGTATTCACAGAAGCACCAACAGACTTTTTTTCGGGATCTTCGGAGGACTGAGGAGATTGTATTTACTTTATTTTAACAAGCCTCTTGTCGTACTGCAATCAACAGACATCAAAATTGGCGCAGAACGGAGCAGACAGGCCTCTTAAAAAAGTGCAGGGAGTGTGCATTCGGCGAGAGTGAGGGCGGGGCCTTGATTTCGCGGCTTTACTTCCTCCTCACTACTGCGCAGGTCTGGTCCCGAGATCGCTACTGCGCAGGCTCAAGTCCCAAGATGTCAGCGCCATATCGGGACACTGGCGGCTTCAGTTCTCACCAATAGAAGAGAGCGAGGGCGTCGTCCATCTTTTTTTTACAGTCTATGATTATGTCGTGTACTTGCCCGCAACAGAATCCGAATGAAACAAATCTACAGACTCCCTTTTGAAAGAAACAGTGAACGTGTAAAACAATGTGACTATAATGTGACTACAATGTGAACGTGACTATGTGCATGTAAGCTATAGTATCATTGGTACTGCATGGGCCTGCTGTGCTGCATTTGTTTTGTCTTGTCCAGAGAGTGATGGCGCTAGAGGCAGATGTCATGGGTCTTGAGCAGCTTTTTGTGGATGAGGCAGGTTTTACAGTAACCTCACTAAAACAAGTAGACGTGGCAGGAACATTATTGGACACCGTGCCATAATCAATGTCCCAGGACAACGTGGAGGTAACATAACTACAGTATGTGGCAGCTATAAGTCAAAATGGTGTTGTTCACCATCATGCAACCCTAGGCCCATATAACACATATTATTACATTCCTAGACACCTTACATGACATGCTCGCTAATGTTCAGAGACCAGAGCAGACCAGATACGTCATCATATGGGACAATGTTAGTTTCCATAGGGCTGCTTTGGGCCGCAACTGGTTTACAGATCACCCACTCTTCAACCTCCCCTACTCTCCATTCTTGAATCAAATTGAAGAGTTCTTCTCTGCCTGGCGCTGGAAGGTCTTTGACCATCATCCCCATCAACGCATAGCTATAAGAGAGAGAGAGGGGGACAGGACAAGGAAAAGTCCATGAGCTGGGATTTGAACTCGGGTCACCCAAAGCATATTAACAGGACTATTTGTCTGCATGCTGCCCACAACAAGGCTATTGGCACCAACTAGCCAGCTTGAGTTATGTAAATATTAGAACCTCATTGCGGAAGAAACATGGAGGTGAACCAGCTTAACCAGCATTATTTTAATAAATGTTTTTCCTCAACAAGAACTTGGGTTACGAAAAGAATAAGACACAAATACACTAACACACTACATCCAATTAAATCAGTTATGACATTTTCAGGGTTATCTGTCAGCTTTTCTGAGAAACTAATGAAACTAAAGCTCGGTGGCTCTCAGTGGTGGTCTTGGATCTGTCAAGATGTTCTCTCTTTTCAAAGACCGTTCAATCATGTGAAGACCCAGATATCCAGCTGTGGCATGTTAATAGGGATCCCATTGTGCCTGCAGATCAGTAGGACACAAATTTAATGTGACTGCTCTAAATGAAAAGATTAGGGGGTATGGGGGGTCACGGTGCCAGCCCTGTCTTTCTAGTATACCACAGTCCTGATTATCCTCTGGTTTGGGGTTGGGAAGAGCAGCTTATAAATTAGCATTCACTATTATAAACCATAATAGCAGCTATCGCTCACTGTCCTACATATTTTTGCCGATATGGGTTAGCTAGTGTAATGATCTAAAACCTCTAGGAAAAGGAATGTTGAAAAGCTCTGTTCACTGGGAACGTTGATCAGATGCCTCTTTGATAATATTTTACAAAACATGTCACATTGAAAAGTACACTATAATTCTTTCCTTCTTCCAAAACGTGTTTTTGTCTTACTCTGATTCACTATGGTAAGCCAATTATTTTAGATCTGTTGGGTTGGTTTTGAGTAAATTTTTATACATGTCACTCACACCGTGCGTTTTTCATAGAGTCAAGTTGCTCCAGTTACTTTGATGTATGTATGGTTTGGGAGTGTCATCATAGTTAGTAGTTGTCACAACGAGTGGGAAAGGTTGACATGGACCACTCAAAATCTCAAACATATGGGGAGTAATCTGTTGTTGTATAGAGGAGAGTCTGCTGGCAAAAAGGGATCTTTACACCGAAAAAAAGCGGTGCAGAAACCAAGGGCTCTAACACGCTAACTAGCACACTCTTTAAATAACAAAAAAAATTCCGCGCCAATGACTTTAGACCAGGTTTTTGTTGGTCAATGGCGCAGTCTATTTCAGTTGCCTCAAAATAGCAATGTGCCAACAATGCGCCTGAACACACCTCGTTTTCAGACCAGCACGCCCAAGGGTGCACAAATGGGCGCAGGACGTAAAAAATAAAACTGCGTTGGGCTGAAACTAGCAAAAAACACTTGCGTCGCTCTTGGCGCTGCATTGCGCCGGGTGTATGAAAGGGCCCCAAATCTGAAGCGGCATAAAATAACAAAAATGTGCATTTACACAGAAAATTTATTGCTTCTCTGGAGCGGCATAGATTCATTTACACAGGAATTAAAAACAATGCTTTGAACATTAACATTTTAAAACTACAGTTTTAACAAAGTGTTATAAAATTAATTAAACAAAACTGAAATAATATACAGTGAAAAAAAAATCCGCCATGGTGCAAGCGCAACTGGCTTTTAAAGGGAATAGGAAAAAAAAACTCTGACATTGCACGTTTATTGCATGTTACGTCCAAAACCCATTACTCATTAAGAGAAAAGGGACAACCCTTTTAGACCATGTGTCGGGCGCACCAACCATTTTTCCCGTCGTTAAACTAGCAAAAGTGGATTCGGATACGCCCTAAGTGCACTTGTGCCATGCGCTTTAGACCATGCGCTTAGATTGTTAAAATATAGGGCACATGGTCTCAAATCAAAAATAGTTAAGTGAAGCATTTTCTCCTCACTTTTAAAAGTATATTGTAGAGTTTTGTACATGCAATAAACATACTATGCTTGCTGTAATATATATGTGGTCAGTCATTTTATTAATGTATCTGAAATAGCCATCTTACATATTTACCATTTATATATTCACATGGTCAAGAGTCTTAGGTCACAGAGACCCGAGTTCAACTCTCAGCTGATTACACTGGATTAAAGCAGCGGGGGCGAATTTGATTGCATTTATTTTGTGATTTTACAGACTTCATAAACTTGAACTGTACACTATGGTGCTATTAATGTAACATCTTTCCACCCACCATGTTAGGCTTCTGGTTGATGATGAGACTCATGGGCAAACAAACCATTGCAGAAGTTGGATTAAGTGACAAGGATGGAATAGCAAAAGAAAAAGCTGCCCATTTTGAGCTTGTTCTCCAGTTGAGAACCACAATCTAAAGATGCTATTGGAACTGTTTTGGCTTCTGGTAAGTTAAACTTTTCCTCAGATGAATGCAGTGCAACGTCCCTGAAATATTTTCAGCATCAAAGTTGATCTGTGATCTGTGTCCCTGGCCTGCGTGGGAAAATACCACAGTCGATACTGGCAAATAACAAGTCAAAGGGATGTTTTAGATAGAGGACTGGAATCTCATCGAGACCGAACAGTGCTTCATTTAAGGCCAAACCATTATTGAACAGTCTTTTGAATTAATCACTTTGTCTATTTGCCTGTGAGAGAATCAAAGGAAAGGGATGTGTAGCCTGTGTTGTGAAATAGATAGAAAGAATCAAGGAAAGCTCAAAACTATAGTTTATAACTATGTTATAATGGAGTTTAGTGCCTGCAGGCAGCTGTGACAGGCTAACAGCAACATTCAGTTGTAAATACAGTGATATATCTCTCCAACACACAAGGTTTGCCAAAAACATGAGAGATTAGATGCTTTATTTTTTACTTTATCAAATATCTCTTAATATGTTGTCTTAAATATCAAACTCACAACTTTTAAGCATAGAAATCAGATTAGTTTTCTATTATCACAATCTCATGAATATTAAAGTGTATTTTAAATATGCTCAAACTAAAGTAGTGGAAATTAAAATGATTTGCCATGTCCCAGGGTGCTGCGTGAACTGAATACTAGGAATTTGGGCATACTATGTACCTCACATACTGTTTTCACCTACTATATAGTATGGAAGTAAGCTTAAAGGGATAGTTCACCCCAAAATGAAAATTATGTCATTAATGACTCACCCTCATGTTGTTCCAAGTCCGTACGACCTTTGTTCATCTTCGAACACAGTTTAAGATATTTTAGATTTAGTCCGAGAGTTTTCTGTCCCTCCATTGAAAATGTATGTACGGTATACTGTCCTTGTCCAGAAAGACATCATCTTTCTAACTAACCCACTGATGTCACATGGACTACTGTGATGATGTCTTTATTGCCTTTCTGGACAAGGACAGATTTTTTTCCCCTACTATGGAAGTTAAAGGGGTCATGAACTGGCTTTTTAAATCTTATTATATTGTTGTCTGAGGTAAACTTATGACGTTCGCTTGGTTTTTGCATTCAAAAACATCAAAATGAATAAGTAATACGCTATTTTCTAACCTAGTTCTGAGCCTAGCTGAAAAACGCTCGGTTTTTATGGGCGTCTCGCATTGAAGACTTGGAAGTAAACGCCCACTGCTGTGAGTGGATAACAGTTTTGCATATTATAATGAGTTTCAGCTCACCCGTCGATGCACTTGGGGGAAATTGTTTTGAAAACGTCCAATGTTGTAAAATGGCAACCGGAATGATTCGCCCATACATGTTCGACCCAGAGTCCAGGTGTTGCATAATTCCTGTCAGATCCAATATAGACGGCACAGCACCGTTCTTTACTCTTAATCGGTCTGCAAATCCAGTCTTGTTTACAAAACAATCCTCAGTGAAATGAAGCGAACAGACGGACAATGTTTTACCTCATCAGCTGGAGTGGAACGTCATTAAAAATAAAGTTTATGCACGCACTCCTATTGGAATCCAGAGGAAGCTTATGCAGCGACTGTCTTCTTCCACAACCAGGCACTGCACAATATTTTGTATTGCTCGGTAGCTCAATCTGGTTTGTCATCACGAGGTAGGTCTATGTTATTTAGCTATGCGTGTAATGCGCGAATCGGTGGGCGGGGCTAAACCGGCCGTGTTGAAGCAGGCGTTGATCTTCTTCTTCTATCCTCTTTGACGTCATAGTTCCCCACTTTGAAAAACGAGGCGTTTGCTGAGGCTGGTGTCAATAAAAGCATTTATTGGACTAACAAGGACGTTTTCAGTTCTGAAACTTACAGGATATTCTTATAATATGATGACCTCTCAGATGTCAAAAGCTCAAGGAAAATTTGATTTCTCAGTTCATCACCCCTTTAATGGCTTTAAAGTGTTTGAGTACCATGACAAATTGTTCATTTTTGGGAGAACTAGCGTTTTGTACATGCAATAAACATACTATGCTTGCTGTAATATAAATGTGGTCAGTCATTTTATTAATGTATCTGAAATAGCCATCTTACATATTTACCATTTACATAACCCTTTAAAGGGATAGTTCACCCAGAAAGGAAAATGTTGTCTTCACTTACTCCCCCTAAAGTTGTCCCAAACCTCTATGAGTTTTCTTTTGTTGAACAGAAAAGAAGATATTTTAAGGAATGTTGGTAATCAAACAGTTGACGAGCCTTTGATTTCCATATTTTCTTTCCCCTACTATGGAAGTTAATGGCTACTGCCAAGTGTTTGATTTTTGGGAGAACTATTCCTTTAAGTCTAACTTAAGCAATTTAGTTACTTTTCGGGAAACTATCAATTCCGAATTCATAAAGTTTAAGTGCCTCAACTTGACCAGAGCATAATTCAAAATTTGTTTTTTGTCATTTTGAATCCAAACATCTCACTGATTTATATGTTGACCAGTTAAAGCCTCAATAAATTCATTACATTTGCTTTTGAAAATATTTTTTTTTTTGTCTTTTTTTTCCTGTGGATTTTTAAATCTACCTCATTGACATTGAAAAGGAAAAGAACAGACTTGTGGGATCAGTGCTTTCTGCTTAGCTTGCAGTAATGGCTTGAATTTGATGTGCTACATTAGACAACGGGATTGCACAGCTCCCCTAGGGTTTGGTCCGTGGACATGAAGAGAATACAAAAGAACCTCGCTTTTTCTTCTCCTTCTATTTTTCTGGAGGTCTTCTCAGGGTCCTTTAGATACAGACCTCAGAATAATACTCCCATAGTGAGGTGCTGCTTTTTGGCAGCACTTTTATGTGTTCTGACTCTCAAACTCTTGTTGAATTTCATTCATATTGCATATTGAAACTGATCTTTTTGTGATAAACCTCTGTAAGTGCACCGCCAAACTTTCTTATACGAGCCCAAGGGCGTGCTTGCCACTCCAGGTAACAAGTCCACTTACAAAACCAGAGACAAAGAGAAAGAAAAATCGTTTGTCTGCATGTATTCCTGTGCGCAAGAACATACTTTATGAATTATTCAAACTGCTCTGTATTGTCCATTAAGTATGTTTGTCCCCTTCCAATATGGGCATTAATATTTAATGTGTTTGTGTGGGTATGTCTGTATACCCCAATGATGAGGGCAGGCTGAGTGATGTTGTGTCTACATTTTGAGATGTGTTGTGATGCCAGGGCTGTTATTTTTTTTTAGAACAGGAAGATTTAACCGACTTGGCTGTTTGCATTAACTGTAACAGACAATTTTGGGCCTGGGAGAGAGGCCACGGACCACAGCTCAGATTTGAAGAGTTATTTGCGTTGATGCATCCTCCACTTCACACCGCATGCTACCCTGATGTTTATAAATCGCCTCAGGTATATCAAAACACATATTAGATCTATTCCTCTCTTACCACCTCCAGGTTTAGCCTCTGAGTCATCCAGATTTTTTTTTTTACTTTAAGTCTTATTCTTTCCTTACTTGCCCTGTTCAGTTTTGTCATCTTGAAGCAAATGTCTTACTCGTTTGAAGTTTCTTTTCTTTCCTATATGGAATACCGTATATTTATATAACATAACAGTATATAACAAATGCTCTGAGTGACTTCAGATGTCATTTATGTGTAAAAGAGAAAGAGAAAGAGAAAATGTGTGTGTGCACATGGTTGCTTTAGGCATAATAACTACATTTGATCCATCATTAAATTATCATCACAAGAGGATTGCAAATCATAATGAATGTAAATGTATGGATAATATTAGCGTGAGGCCATTAGTGTTCCATTGACGGCCATACAAAAGTAGGTGTGTAATCTGCAAAAAAAAAAAAAAAAAAAAAATCCATCCGCCATGCTGCTGTTTGAAACAATTCTTATTTAGCATGCTTTAGTAAATATATATGTTTTTAAAGCATTTAGAGAGACCAATAAAATGTTTATTCAGTTATCTGTACTAAATTTCAGAACTGTTATGTACTGTATAAACAATTAAACTCCAAATAATAAATGAATAAAGGAATAAAGAATAAAATAAAATAATGAGCTGGTACTAAAGACTGTGATAACTGTATGTATGAAGGCCTATCACTCAAGAAAAAATGAGCCGTGCTCTGCATGGTGCTGCGTTTCAGACCAAAGGAAACGGAAGTGAGCGCTGATACCCTGGCAAGTCGGTATCTTTCCCTTGATGATCAATAAAGTGGCTGCCATAACTCAGGAATAGCATATCGCCAGAGGCTTTCCCGCTGTTCTGGCCTGATCCCTCATTCTTTAAATATTCCTGCTCTCCATTCCCACCTGCTGCTATCTCTTGTTCCCTGCTCGCTTTCTTCTACAAGGACAGATAGGACTCGCCTCGTTCTCCCTGATAGAGCGAGGACACAGTTCCTTTCATACAAAGTTTGGTCTATAGTGTTTCACCTCAAACCATACACAAAAACCTCACAATAATGCAAAACACAGTAGTTGTGGAACTTTTAAAAACATACAAGCTGTGATTTTTAAAAAATATATTTATTGGATGAATTATAATAGCACAGAATTGTCCGGAGACCCCCACTAACTAACAGACAGGTATGGATATTGCATTAAAGTTTGTGGACCATCTGAAATCTATACAGCCGCCTGCAGTTTTCTGGCCATGGCATGCAACTCTAGAGCATTTTCTTTCCAAAGCACGTACACATGCACAACTTTTATATTGATGAAAACTGAGATCAGTGCAGGATATGAAATAGCATGATCTGTGTCCAATCTGCCTCTGGTTTGTTTTACTTTTTAAACAGAACGCTGTGTGTTTATTTGATTTGCTTAATCATTTGATCATGCTTTCAGATACAAATAAGATTGTAGTAATTTGATTTTACCATTTTTAAATCTATTCCACAGAATTTATCCCTAAAATCAATGTGAAAAACATAAAGATTACATCTGGGTGTACTTGTACAGTAGGACTTACAGGTAAGTGTTTCTTGCGTGATATGATTTCTACAAGAAATTCATTTATAATGATTTGGTTCCTATAATGAGTGGTTTTGAGCATTTTAATAAAGATGTACACTGCCATTCAAAAGTTTAGTGTTGATACGATGTTTTCAAATATATATTTTTTTGTGAAATATTTCGACAATTTAAAATTAGTTTTTTGTATTTGATTTTTTTAAATGTATTATTTATTCCTGGGATGCAAAGCTGGATTTTCAGCATCATTACTCCAGTCTTCAGTGTCACGTGATCCTTAAGAAAACATTATAATATGCTGATTTGCTCCTCAAGAACCATTTTTTTTATTATTATTATTAATGTTAAAAACAGTTGTGCCGCTTAATATTTTTGTGGAATTTTTTCAGGATTCTTTGATGAATAGAAAGTTCAAAAGAAGTATCAAATACAAATCTGTAATATTATGTTTTTACTGACACTTTTTTGAAATCAATTTAATGTGTCCTTGCTGAATAAAAGTATTAATGTCTTTAAAAATTATTCTAAAATAAAAATCTTACTGACCCCAAATTTTTGAACGGTAAGAAAATATTGAATGATAAAAGACTGGGAAAATCTGTGTCAGTGACTGTAATAGTTTTTAGATCGTGGATGATTGGTGAAATATTTAGCCTTAAATTGTTCCCATTTTCAAGGCCCCAGGGCCGCACAAGCAACTCAAGCAAACTGACATCAACTTGAGTAGCATATTTCCGTGTCTTTCACAATCACACTGCATCCTGGCTGCAGCAGAGACATGCCGGTATTGTTCTGCATCATAGTCCAGTGCTAATTAGTGCTGCTTTCTACTAATTAAAATATCATAGAGAATTTATAATCGTTTGACCCTGACCATTAAGCAACTAATCAGAACACCTTAGCAACTGCATGACAATGCCCACTGTTTTCAAAAAATTTAAAAATCTATAGTTGTTCAACAACTTTAATCATTGTTATACATTATATAAAAATCACAGCTAAATCCAGAAATAATAAGTGATTAACAGCTGCAGCAAAATGAATTATCTATTTGGCAATGCCTTTGTCCTATGGCTTTGCTTCAGACTTTCAGTTCAGAAAGCCTCAATTCTGGCCAAACCACCTTTTATCTCTCCAGTGTTCAACATCCCACATCATTTTTTTTCTGTTCTGTTCATTATGAGTCTGTTTGTCTCATCTCCGATTGACTTCCTCCCAAAAAATCCTGATTTGCTGAACTGAATGCACCCATCCACAGACCTAAACTCATCTCCTATCCAAACTCTGTGCTGACCCTGTAGTGGACTGTCGGATTTAGATGGAAAGCCTTATCGCGAACGCCGCACACCTGCTAAACCCGAGTCTCATCCCAACCATCTAACTCGCATTGCGACATTCCTCTGCTTTCCAGCAGATTTATTAATCTTTCTCTGGCGAAAACTGTTGTTATCAGCACTGCAGCAAAACAGTAACACTCTCCATGTCACGGTGGCAGTATTTGCATGGACTCCCCTGCGTACGTCTATCCTTCCACTTCCTGGCTCTGTAAAATTCCGAGCGAGTGAAAAATGGGAACGGATGGGGTCATTGGCCGTGCATCATAGAGCTTTTTTTTTTTTTTTTACTGGCTGAGTCGTGTCCTCATCTGTAGATAGCAAACAATGGAATGTGCAGAAACTTCTCTTGTGAACAATAGGTCAGTTAGGACAGCTGATTAATCCCAGAACAGAAATCATGTGCTCAGGGTCATCCTGGGTCTCATATGATGAATGTGACCTCCATTCTTTGTGATAGTGTGCAGAAGGGTGATCTATAATGCCTGCTGGACCACTAAGCCAAAGGGTCAGAAAGATGGAAACAGGCATGCAGTACTTTCCAAGCCCTGTAGGGCGCACTGTTTCACTTGTGGCTGTGTATCTCCGAAAACAATCAAACTGGGTGAATGCTGATTGTGGCGGTGAACTGAAAGCAAGAGGACCAACAATCCGGTGCGTGAATGCAGGCACATCTCAAATAGATGCATACACTCCTCAGTAGAAAGGGTATTTTATTGTGTGTGTGTCGTACAGTAGCTTGTCTTTCCAAATGCCACGGTTTAGTGTGCAGTGGTCATGCCAGCAGCCATTAGGCTATAGCCTAACATGAAGGCCGTTTTTTCACAGGATTTTTTGTGGTTTGGAGTGACTATTACATTCTTATTTATTTTTCTGTTGAGATAGGCTACACGTGGAAGTAATAGTATGATCCTGATGACAAATGGATTTCATGACAAATATAGTTTTTATTTGAACACTTATGGGCATTTCAATCAAACAACTTTATAATTCAATAGACAATAATATATATCATAAATAATTGTTATAATACTATTTTATCTATTTGCTTGACATTGTTTTTCACTGCAAGCAAGCAAGGCTTTTATCCCCCTCTAAAAGGGCTTTTGTCCTAAAATGGCACTTTTAATTCAGTCATGTTGATTCAGTAACCGCTCTGACTGATTCAGTCAGTTCATGAGTGAGCAATTAATCAGATTCACACTAACTTGGATTTATGATTCTTATTGAACGCTTAATCAAAAGAACTGAGTCATATTCCATTCATTATTGACTAGAGCTACACTTAACACGTCTGTTTTTTATGTATTTTTTATGTGGTTTTCTGGAGTAGGCTACAGTTAAAATGAGGGATTCTTGCCATTATTTAGCGGTAAGCAGTCATTTTTATATTATCACATTCATTTTAGATTACAAACGTGTAAAGATCTATTCGAAATATATTTTTTGCTGAGTTTCATAAGCAGAACAATTCAAAAACATTAAATTACAGTAGGCCTACAACTCGAGAAGCATGTTTATCCCTCACTTATGTGCTCTGCTGTGAATAAGGGCTGAATCTGAAATTGCCTCCTAAACCCTTAATCACTATTTCCCTACTAATACACTCCTGTCCACTAATAGGCCTACAGTTCACTTGAAAGAGTGAATGAAAATGAGTGAGCGAATTGAGACAGCCGTTGAGTGTAGGCCTACACCGGATACACTCGTTATTGCGGAGATGTGAATGAGTGCACTCAATAACGTCCACAATAGTTTGGCTGTCCCCTTAAAATGCCCTAGTGCAGGTTGACGTCACATCATGCTGGTTCCCTTGAGTAAAAACCAATAGGATTTTCCCAATTCCCATAGGCTTTTGGATTATTGCTAAAAAGAAGCTCTCTGATAAACAAAAGTTTATGATACTTGCACGTTTTGTCCATCAAGATAATGATCACAGATGAACTTTCATGATTTTTGAAGCCTAAATGCAGTCGCCAGAAGTAAAAGCTAAAGGTTTTTAACTACACCACTGTCCCACTAATTCAACATCGCCATCACTAAGCTTCCGACAACTCTTTCACTTTTTATCAAATAACATTTTCCCAAAACATTTGAATTAGAATCATTTATAAAAGCAAATTTATAAGCATAATAAGGCTAATTGTAAAAGCGGACTGAGTTCGCTCTGATGACGTTTAATCTCCTCAACCGCCTCTTTGGTCCAATTTAGCCTCTTGTTTTCAAGACATGTAAAAGCTTAAAAAAAATCACGAGTGGGCTGTTATTGATGAATTTTATGTCGTAGAATACAACTTGAAAATATCTTGAGCTTGTGTTCACCACAGACCTTTCAGCCATTTAACCAAAGCCCCATTTAAAAAACCATTTACTTTGGGACGATGGAACCGGAAGTGCTAAAATGCAAACTCACTTCTGCGTTTTGGTAGCCTGGTTAAAACCAGACCCTTCTCAGTTGAAACTGAGTTAGGGTCTGGCAAAGCTCCATATCATTTCCAAAGGGGTGTCACCAATGGAAGTCCCTCAAATGACTCTTGGCGCAATTGGATAGACCTAAAACCAATCAGAGCAATGAAGGAGATGACGTATGCAGAGGGCTCTCGCTAAGACAGTCTATGGCTAAGACCCCATTCGTTTAGTATTGACCAACGGGCCTCGTTGTTATGGGAAGGAGGCGGAAACCGGCGAACATTCACACATTTTAATGACAAAATAAAACAAATACAAAGTCCCTCACGGTCGACTGCCGCCACACATAAAACAAAACATCAAATAAAATTCAGGCCTGTCCTCTCTCGATCTTCATCGTCGTCGCTCTTCCTTTTATGCTTCCGCTCCTCCATGAGAGATGCGAGACCGGCCTTACTCACGCCGTTCTCTCACGTCCCTCTGCCTCGATCGTCCTGCTCGCCACACTGGTATATTAGACTTTTGCCGAATCCAGTCGGTAATACATCGATAACAATATTTTTAGACATGAAGGCTTTGAGTGTTGTTCTTTGCTCGGGTTATAACGAAAAGGAATTTTTAAAATCGCTTAAAACAGACGCGATAGCTGATTCGAACGAGTGATGTTCGACGGCGACATCCATCTTTGTAATGTAGGTAGGCTTCAAAATCCCAGCGCTGTCGTCATCGTGTAAAGCCCGCCGCAATGCTTCTGATTGGTGCCACGATTTCGGCGGATTGGAAATGGACTTGAATGAGCTCTTTGCCAGACTAACTTTCAGAGCAAATCTAAATTTGCCGGAAGTTGTCTGGGTTTTCCCAGGCTAGCGTTTTGGCCTACAAAGGAATATCCTGCACCCCTCGATTTGAGGGTATAGGGGGTGATTTCGGATTCAGCCAAGATCTCTGCGTTTCTTTGGCACCACTATCAACTCCTAATTGAATCTGCAGCGGTCAGGTGGTACAGCGGTCACATTTAAAAATATTTTCGTAACTAATTATCTAGAGTTTTTCCACCTGCATGCTCACATACAGACTGTCTCTCTATATGTGTCCCTATTGTTGTCTTGAATGTTTTTAGTCATTCTCTGTGTTGGAGAAGCCTTTGCAAGCATAAATTGAAAGCTTCAAAGATGTGTGTGGGACAACATAAGAGATAATGAGGATTTGTGAAAGTTACAATAAAAGAAGAAACTCAAACGCCCCCAAACCTATCCAACACCCCACACTCACTCCTTGACATAGTTAATAAGACTAGACTGCTTTATTTTTGTAAATGTTTCATTATCACTTCCCGATTGATTTTGGATAATTGTCAAGACAGTTTTTTCACGGTTTTGTTAACTGCAGTCAAACCCCCGAGGGGCGGAAGAGAGATGGGACCAATTACAGAGCTGCCTGGCCTTGAAGTAATCAAAATTATTATATGAAAGCAGCTCATTCCCCTGTGTATTATTCTCTGTGTGTGTTTACCGAGGAAAGTGGGTCATGTTTGTGTTAGAGAATGGGATGTAATAAATTGCTTTCAGAAGTTTAGTGGCATGAGATCATGAAGGTCAATGCAACATATTTCCATGTTTGTGGAGTGTTTAGCTGGAGGTAAGTCAAACTGTTAGGTGAGTAGTGGTAAAAGTTTTAAAATTAATTCCTGCTTTAAAGTCATTAAACTTATTTTTTGATTGTGTATTAAAGCATAGTTTGGATATAAATTGCATGATTATACTAGTTACATTTGGCAAATTAATACCCCATTAAACTTTATTCTAGTACCCGATGACGTCAAGGAAAGCAGCTTGAAATGCTTTTTCAAGGTTTTCACTCATAATCAATATTGAATCTACCAAGACATGTTCTTTCTCCATTCTATATGATTATTAGAATTGATTGATTAATCAATTAAATGAATGAAATTGATTAAATGTTGCGTGCATTGCAGAAGAGGCTTCACACACGCTCTTGTAATCGCATTGTTTGTGTTGGTGGTTTGATGTGTACATTAAGTCAATTGCAATGCGAACCAAGTGCATTTATGTAGAATAACCAATATCAGAGATTCTCAAGGCCACTTCAGAGCAAATTATCATTGCATTAACTAAGATTGCTCTGTTACTGTTACTACATGAAAGTCAACATTAGTTTCTATAGGCAGCCAGCCAGCAATGCAGGCCAGTTCTGATGCCAAAAACATTTCTATCTGTATCCTCAGCATCTATCTGTATTGGTGAGGAAGTTTGTGTGTGTATCCTCATGGGAGAATTTTAAGACCACCAGCATAGATTTGAGGAGCTTATCTGCACTTAGATCTACGCATGTGCGCAATTTGTGTGTGCTTTTAGATGGGCCTTTAAAACTTGACAAACAATTATCTTCGGTAATTGGATCTAGTTTCTATCAACTCCGTATTTTGTCTAAAATTAAACACTTCCTAACTGACAAAACACATATGGCTGTTCATGCTTTTAGTACTTCTCGTTTAGACTACTGCCACTCATTGTATTGCGGTATTTCCAAGTCACAAATCGCTCGCCTTCAACTGGTCCAAAATGCTGCTGCAAGATTTATTCGCAAAAATCGTAAATATGATCACATCACTCCAATTCAAAGAACTCTTCACTGGTTGCCTATTCATGCATATAATTGTTTTTTAAGATTCATTTTATTTATATGTAAATGTCTGCATAACCATGCTTCTATCTAATTATCAGAATTGCTGCATTTCTATATCACTTCCAGAAGCTTAAGATCAAATGACCATAACCTCCTTCTAGTCCCACACTCACGACTCAAACGTAGATGGGATTGACCATTTTCTGTGGTTGGGCCACGGTTATGGAACAACCTGCCCTTAGAGATTAGAGTGACATTTTCCCTGACAATTGTTTTCTCTGGTGTATTGATTTATTTTTTTACAGACATTTTTCTTAAATGTGTATATTATATTATATTTGTGTGTATTAAAGTGTGTATATTTAGGATAAGTATTCTTAAGATCAGTCAGATTGTGGCTGTTTTATAAATTAATTAAACTTGAAACTTGAGAACATTATAGTGTGTTTCTTTGCAACATGACATCATGACTTCTGCGTAAACATACACGCCACTTTCAAGTCAAGTGGCGTGTTATCTATATACGCATTTTGAGCTATCCGCGTGTATGCGTGTATATCTACGCTTTTAAATGTCCGAGTGATTCCGCGTGTATGTACACGCCGTTAAATGTCCGAGCGAATCGAAGAAAAACCTAGATCTACATCTGGCGAGCGATATTTTTTGTCCTAGGATGGTAGGGGAACACTTATTAATGGTATTAACCCCAGTGACGGGTAGGTTTAGGGACGGGGTTGGCGTAGGTCATAGATTTATAATACAGTGATGTAACGTTAAGTCAACGGCGTTCATAAACACGCTGAAAAGCGATTATGCGTGTTGATAGCACGCCAAAAATGGAAATACGAATTGGCGTGTTACACATACGCATTTCATGAGATCAGTCTGTTCTTTGAGACTCTTGTCTCTGCAGGCAGCTCAATGTCTAGAAAAGAATTGAAATGACATGCTCTCAAATGTGCAGTAAGAGTAGGCCTAAGTAATTTCTAAGAAACGCTGTTGAAAGTGGACCGGACTGAGCACCACAATTCAGTTGTAGGCAATCAGTATTAGGGATTGTATACACTCATGATGGGGAGAAGAGAGAGTGAGCATTGACTGAGAGATATTACAAAAGAGAAAAGGTCAGAGGAGTATCACTGGGAAAAGGCAAGATCGAGTAGGCAAGATCTTAAAGGTGCTCTAAGCGATGTTGGGTGATGTCACTTCCTGTGAAGTATTGTCAAACAAAACGGAGGCTAGCTAGACCCTCCCTCCTCCTCATCCACCCACTAACCCCCCAAACCCCACCCCCAAATTCTTCTTGTCAGTATTGGCTGGAACAGTTGTTATGTTTCGTGGTGCGGGTTAGCCCAGTTTGTTTTTGTTGCCGTTTGTGGAGCCTGGGGTGTCTGCAGAGACCGTGTTTTTTGTTGTTTTTTTACAGTGTGTTGAGGGGACAGGCAGCTAGCGGATAGTGAGGAGATGTTTGCTGTATGTGACAAAAAAATGTTTTGGCCTAAAAAACGTGTGACATTGCTTATAGCACCTTTAATATTAGAAAAGCTGGAAAGAGCTCTGCAGAAAGGCTTGAAAACGGAGCTGAGGTTGCGTTGTTTTTCTCCAAACATTGGTTTTGCTATGTTTCACAGAACCAAGACATGCTGTTGTTGTAATGTTAGCTATAGTAACAGTACAGTTTTGAGTGTCATTTTTTTGTCTGGAGCTGGTGTGCTGCTGGCGACAACAAACTCTTGCTTGTATACTCTTAAATGTTCATTTTTTGTTCTTCCTTGTGATTCATTCGTCATCACTTTAATGATTGATTTTAAATATCAACATTGTTTCGCTAACAATGTTGGGGGAGTCAAATAAAACGTGAATTGAGAAGATGTCAACATTGCTTTGGAGTTCTGTTTATATTGGCCTTGATTAACTGTATGCATGTATGCAATTGTAGATGTATAATGTGGTTTTGGCATATTTATAGTCAGTGTTTGTCTTTTCAATAAGCTTAACTGTGAAGCTTGAGTTGAAAAAATAAACCAGGTGTTTTCCTCCTGCTGTTGTACACTTTTAACAAATGGTTCTTCAATCACTTTCTGGATGACAAATGGTTCCTGGTAGAACCATTAACATACCATTTAAAGAATCTTCTGCAAGCAAAACTCCAAAGTTTCTGGGCCACAAAGAGATTCTTTGATTAAGTATAAAGCAAATGTATGGAACTGCAATTGTGGGTGTGTGTGGTTGTGGTGTGTGTGTGTGTGTGTGTGTGTGTGTGTGGTGCAGCTAATTGTAGGTTCAGTTCTTTTATTGAGCATATACATACACTACTTTTCAAATGTTTGGAGTCAGTAAGAATTTTGAAATGACTTATTGCTCACCAAGACTGCATTTCTTTGTAATATTTAAAACAGGTAATATTTAAATTTTAAAATACATGTTTTCTATTTTAATATATTTATTATCACTTGTGATCAGTTTATTGTGTTCTTGCTGTATAATAGTAATTTTACATATACAGTAATTATATAAATATATACATTTATTTAACTTAATGCTTGCAGAGAGTCGTATTAGCATCTGTCTACTTTCTTTCTGCTTCCCTGTCAGCCTAAATTCAGTACACTTTCCAATATTGGTAGAGCCTGTCTGCACTATAAAGATGTAGTTTAAAGTCTGTTTACCCACATTAGTGCAAAGCATTGCCATGGGCTCTCAACTCAAATACATCTACAAATAATTAAGTGTGTTGGCTGCATAATATTCTTGGTGAAGAGTGTTTTGTTGCTGTGCTGCTCTGTGATCTTAATATGGCAGTCAAACATATAATAAATTACCCAGAATTAAATGTTGAGATAATTGTCTTGCTAATATTGCCTAATTTGCTGCAGCTTTCTGCTTGCAGCTACAGTATTTTTGCTGCAGCTACTATATTTAGGCTTATACAGTACCTTAATTTTTTAAAGGGATAGTTCACCCCAAAATTTAAATTCTGTCATTAATTACTCACCCTCATGTCGTTTCAAACCCGTAAGACTTTCGTTAATCTTCGGAACACAAATGAAGATCTTTTTGATGAAATCAGAGAGCTTTTTATCCATAGACAGCTACGCAACTACTACTTTGACGCTTTAGTCCAAATTTTCTGAAGAGACACAAATGCTTTAAATGATGAACAGATTAAATTAGGCTTTTATTCGCATATAAACATTGATCAGCGAATATAAAAAGAAGCTCAACCGAACCTGCTTGACACGCGACAAAAACAAAAAATGTGCTGCGTAACACACGAGAAGGAACCTCATTGTTTCTTGTTGATCTTTTTGAAGGGTTAAAGTGGTAGTTGTCAATGGAGGGAAAGAAAGCTCTCAGATTTCATCAAAATGATCTTAATTTTTTGTCTGAAGATAAACGAAAGTCTTACGGGTTTGGAACGACATGAGGGTGAGTAATTAATGAAATAAATAAAACGTTTTGTGTGAACTATCCCTTTAACTGTCTCTTTCTCAGGCTCTTCCTAAAACAGATGAGCATCAGTGGAGAAAATGTGCGGATGCTGGCTGCTTCCGAAGACCCATCTGTGAAAATCCGTGTCTACCCATTTAGGAAGCCTTACTGTCACTCAGACTCAGGTTTGTGAATCATTTGAGGTGGAGTCTACCACAAATAACAAGCATGACATCCAAAGCAGATATGTTTCAAAGACTATGGCTTACACCTGTGAGCTGTTTTTAATGAGTTGTATCTTCTTCAGGATGTTTGTCCCAAAGGAGACATCTCACTGTCAGAAATGTTTCACATTGATGTGCCTGACTTGCAAACACACTCTTCATTTGTGCTTTTCTCTTTCAAAGTCACAAAGCAATGTACAGTGCGGTTTCTCCACGGATGATGTACTGTGTAATTTTTGATCTCGTTTGCTGTAACCTTAACAAGCAATATCTCATCTCTCATTGAAAAATATACTTTTTGGGAGCTCCTGCACCAGCCGAGGAAGTGCCATTGAGAATGGGAATGCTAACAGATAGCTTTCACCAGGTATTATAGACCTCCTGAAATCTGCAGTGATTATTCTTGCATGACAGGGAAACAAAGTATTAGTCCTGAAGACGGCAGGAGAGCTGAGACCAATTAAAATCATCTGCTGATTAGAGAAATACAGCACCCACTTCCTCTTCTGCAAATGGAAATCAAAGTGCTCATTACTCACACGCTGTTAGGCTCCGTTTTAAAAAGCTCATTTTTTAAAAGAGGACAGTAATTTCAGGAAATTATGTCATGCTTTGTGATGCCTCAGCATAGGGCTGGATGATTAATCGAAAAATAATCGAAACCGAAATTCAGAGCCTATAACCGACGTAATATTACCATGTCGGTTATTTCGGTTTTTGAATCCTATTAATATTTCCGCCCACTGCGTGTTAATGTACTTTCCCTTTAAAACATATTACCGCGTGTGTAGTCACGTGACTCCGCACCGTCCAGTCTGCGACATTGAAGCAACATGAGCTCCTTTCACACAGCGCGTTGATCCCGGGAAATTGTCGGGAAATTTCCTTCTGTGTGAACGCAAACACGAGCCGGGATTGATGCCAGGTTGGGGACTTAGTAGGCTAACATTGCCGTGTTCAGTCCCGAAACGCGCGCTGTGTGAACAAGAGCCGTAATCAGTGCCGTGTCGTCGTAATGATGACGCTGAAGCCAGGATCGTTCGCCAGCGTGTTTATGATCGAATCAGAGAAAAAAAAATGCACAAGCGTGGTTCGCAGTTCATAAGCAAACTGTAGACGCTGCTGAGACATTACATGTGCATTGCTCAAAAAGAGAGAGAGAGAGAGAGAGAGAGAGAGAGAGAGAGAGAGAGAGAGAGAAGAGAGAGAGAGAGAGAGAGAGAGAGAGAGAGACTGACAAACGCCCAGCAAGTGCCTCCACAAAGCAGGTGTCTAACACAAGCATTTACAAATGCTATACGATATGAAAATGATTTGTTTTTTAGTTTTATACAAGTTATATTTTACTTTTAAGATGGCAATATTTACAATAATTTATTTTGTTTACAAAAATAACTTTTTAAAAGTTCTTTATTTTCTACATTTTTAGGAAACTTTATTTTTACATTAAAACTTAAATTAAGTTTTTTATAAGACGTTTTTATTTCAAGCATTGTATGCTTTGTTTAATTCAAATGTTTGAAATATTTAATAAATAAGCATTAATAGCTATCTGTGTGTTTCCTTATTTTAGAATCACAAAGATAGGATTATTTACTCTTTCACTAGAAAAAACAACTGTAAACATATTTACAGTAAAAGCCTTGCCAGTGACATGAGAATTTTTTAAAAATAATCGTTCAATAATCGTAATCGAGGTGACTTGTTCGATTAATCGCGATTATGATTTTAGCCAAAATTTCCAGCCCTACCTCAGCAGTTTTCTTTTTTCTTTTTTGAAATTCAGCTTGTTCTGAAAACAAGCGGATATAACGTTGACTGATAAAACCTGTAGATTTTTCTCTCTTCTCCGCTATTGATTTCTGAATAATGAGCAGCCTAAAATTGTCCAGATGCTCCGAGCTCTGCGTTTAGCTGATCCATTAAAGCTCTGCTGGCACAGATCTGCTTCTAGTGTGGAGAGGTTTGTCTCGTGAAAATGATCTCTGCGTGCTTGGCCCATTTTTTGCCTTCCTCTCCAATTATTTTCTTAACTTATTTTGGATCAAAGTGAAATGCTTTAAGTTATATTAAAAATTCCTGTCTATATACCTGTATTTACTGTTATATACATGGCCTAAAACTACCTTTTTGCCACCTGCCAATGGCCGAATGTACCGGCCGTGACAAAATAAGGCAGTTGTGACACCAACATTTTAGATACCAGTGAAAATTCACAATTTTCAGGATCAGAAATTGAATAAAGGCTAATCAAATGTAAAATAACACTACATAGTAACTGTAAAAAATAAAGATTGATTGATCCTTATTAATGTTACTAAAGTCATTCAGTCAAGAACAGTAAGTGTTTTTTAACATTAAAAACGCTGACAGCAGCGAGTATATTAGGCTACTGTCACTTTAAACCAGATGCATGGATCCAATACTGTATGTATACTGTACACATGTATTTTCTTTATCAACTGTTTACTTTAATTTAAGACATAACAGACTGTGTTACCAGGGGCGATTCTAGGATTTTATAAATGGGGGGGCACAGGGTGGACCAAGAACCAGTCAGGGGGGCCCATGGGAAATCAGCTAGAAAATTCAACTAGAAATAAATACTTGTTAGAACATATTAAACGCGATTTAAAAAATCTTTGCAATGCCCAGTGCCCTAATATAGATGGTATTAAATGTGGCACTGAACAAGAGCCTGAAAATCATTTTGCATTTTACATGGATTGGACCACACAGTTTGGTTATTATATTTAAAAAAACATCACCTAGGCATTAATTAGTCATCTAACATGCATTATTCTCAACACAAACATTGAATGTGTGTGTGTGAGTGTCGGTGAAGGTTCTCTGCATGAAATCCGTCTCTAAAATTGTTTCTTAAAGAAATCTTGGATGTCCTGTTGCGGTGTAAAAATAAACAAAAACCCATTAACGTTAAGTATCTAAATTAGCCTACAGTTGCATGTAGCTATGTTGTTAGTTAACGTTCTTACGTTTTAATGTTTACCACGGCACGACTTTTTTGGAAAAAGATTATTGTGCCTTTAGTCTTTAAAACAACAGATAAAGTAATCTATTAAAAATCTATTAAAATTATATATTTTATATTTATGTGGTCGTGTGCGCTGCCGCGGAATAACACTGACTAGTCATCTCTATTCAGTCTGCCAAAGTTACGTTAGCTGATCTAACGTTACTAGCTTGATCAGTCACACATAAAGTAATCAGACTAACATACGGTGCGATATTACAAAATATATACTGTAATTGAGTGTGTATATACCATAAACAATGACGTGTCGGTATCTCTCTCTCTCCTACTGTTTGAAAAACGCGGACCTGTGATTCCGCTTTGCGAATCGCAAATCAAGCAGTTATTGTCAGCGCTCTGATCCAATGGCGTTGGGCATTGTCAGGTTGACCGTAAATCTAGCCCAATGATGTTGGTGGGGCACCAGGGGGGGCCAATCATTTTCCAGGGGGGGCCAGTGCCACCCCGTGCCCCCTTCTAGACACGCCCCTGTGTGTTACTAGGAAACTGGCTGAGACTGTTAATTTAAAGAAGACGACATATCCGTGCTCTGTCTGGGGACAAGGCTTTATTGGGCGTGTGCTTTGGATGTTAAAACTTTCCACACAGCACGCGAGTTATGAACTGAGTTCCCTTTGTCATCTTCTTGCACTTGAATATATCAATTCCCGTAACTTTCGTGATGATGTAGCAGTGGCCTGTCAACTGTCCCGAGCATCGTTCATGTTTGTTCACAGTAATGTTCTCACAACATTGCATTGTTAGCATTCATAAAAATGTTAGCGGCCAACTGGAGATTGACACTGTTTCATATACTCACCAATGCCGATTTTCACTCGCATTTGGTGCTTGGCGAGTGTTCATTTTAGGCCCTGGTTATATAGGCTATGTATAGGTGTGGGGGAAGCTAATGTCCTGCAGTGTTTGGGGAGCTAGAGAGGATTGAACTCCCTTAATTCCCGTCATATCCCCCCAGTTATCTCCATAATCAGGCCGAGAGGGTGGAGGCTACGCAACCGCATCTCATTTAAAGTGTCATTTAAATGTATTATATTAGGAGGTGGCACCTTCATGATGTAAAGAAATATATCAAAAACTAAAATTTAAAGTGCCCCTATTATGCCTTTTTGGATATTACCTTTCATGTAGTGTGTAATATAGCTGTTTGTGAATGCAAAAGGTCGGATTTGTAACAAATTTGCATTATGCCAGCCTATGATCTTCAACGTCTACTTCTACGAACAACGTCTTTGACCTGCCCTCAAACACTGCAGTTGTAGCTGAGGGCTGGAAGAGTTTAGTTTGTGTTGTTGATATGTCGAGAAGATGCTGTTTTCTGCCCTGTGAAAGAAAATCCACTTTGCATTCACTTCAAAAGGATGAGGACGAATTGATTCGATAAAACTGATGTCATCGTTAATGTTGGTATCACTGTGTAATGTATCAAGTGCTGAGGAAGTCTCCAGAGCTGAAATTCAGATATTGCAATGGCCATTTGGTTTCTGAACACGTGCTGTAAGCGGTTGACCAATCACACAGACTGGGCCATCTGACCAATCAGAGTAGAGTAGGCTTTTAGAAAGGATGGGTTTAGAAAGTCTGAAACTGTTTGATACAGGATTCAGTCTATGTAAGAAAAGAGGTGAAGCTGCAGTGTATATTATGAGAAAATGTAAGTGTTTTTTGACCTTGGATGCATGCAAATTGAGTAGGAGACCTCTAAAACAAAATAAGAAACTTTTAAAATAGCATAATATTACTGTTACCGGCTATGCTCTCCACACCAGTACTGACAGCAGTTGGTCATTTGTTAGGTGTATGGTTTAGTGTGCTGAAAGAAAATCTCAATTACCATAGTTCTCCATTTTTGTTTGGGGGAAATTAAAAGAAACTTGAAGTAATTTGCTGTTTTTATAATAAAAACATGGCTAAAAGTTAATGCATATCTGTTTGCACTTCAATTAAAGCCACAAGATCCAAAACCTTTATTAAATGTAATAAAATAGCTATAAAAGATTAGTAGAAGAACTTCTACTTATAGTCTTAGGAGAAGAACATTATAACATACGTCACTGTGAATAAGCACCTTGGTTTTGCCGTTTGTACCACTACTGCAATGCAGACCCAGGTATTACTGAGAGGTATGTGTTGTGTTGATGTCTGTATAAGAGAACATTTGTGTGAGATTATGGTTTGGGGCTTGCCTGTAGGTTATCTGGAATTTATTTTATGTCTTGGATTGTATTTTAGATTTGCATTCTTAATTAGTCTGTGTGAAAAGACAGATTACGACAATCTGATTTGAACGCATCTTGACTTAAACTCAAAAAGCCCCTGAATTCTGATCATCTTAATTTTATTGTGTTGGTCACCATTTCATGTTGTTTTAATTGAATGTTGTATGCAATTATGGCTGAATCTTACAAAACAGGTCAAGATAATGTCTGGATCATATTTTCCAACAAAAATAAATAAATAAAAATCTCATCATTTATATCATATTATTTACAGTGCCTATATGAGATTTTCATAAATGAAGCTTTTGCCTTTTTTAAGTCCTTTGCAAATGATTCTGAAGGTCACTCTGACAGTCTGCAGTAAAGCTTTTACCACCCAAAGTCCTTCAGTCTGTTCTCAGTGGTGCAATTCCATCTCTCTTACACAAACGTCATGTACAACACACGCTGGCAGACGACAACATTCAGTTTGACTTGAAACTCTTTGAAAGATTTGTGTCTTTTTAAGAGGCACGCTGAGCTGGTTAATGAGCTTTAAAGAAGAGAATGTGCTTTTAAACGATCTGTATGCTTCAAATTGCCTCCGTGAACTCATCTTCTGTCTTTTTTCTGTGCACCTGTCTATAGTCTTCTGCCTCACAAAGGAGGAGGAAAATATGTATACCTTTGTGAAGTTATTATACAAATAGCATTAGATTTTAGATCACAAACCGTTCTGTGATGCATATTGCACATGCAAATGACAAGAAAACAGCAAGCTCCAATCTGATTGGCTTAAAATAATTATCAGATAAGTATGTGTTAAGAAATTATCAGGCTGCTAAAAAGAACAAAAGTGTTTTAAAATGGCAAAAAAAAAAAAATGTAAAAAAAATATTTTTCATATTGACTTAATTATTTATATATTATTTATAGTTATTGTGCCTTATTATATCACCTGCCAATTACTGGGATATCTCTGCCGTTTATAACAGTGTGTGTTAGTGTTGATGTGGCATCAGACAGGTGTCATCCTCTTCATCAGGGAGATGCCTCAGAGCTGAGCAATGGAGACGCCTGCTTATGCGCTGCGGATAAGAAAAGCACAGGATAACAAGGTCCCTGAAGCCCTATTATTTGGGCTGATATTAGAAGCATTTGTGTATGTGTGTGGAGTTTGTGTTCCCTTGTTTGTGTGTGTGTGTGTGTGTGTATGTGTTTGTTTGCGCCTGTGCTATGCATGTGAAATCTGTGTTTGTCACTGTCAATTCAGATGAGCTCCGTTTTTATTTGATGAATAAACCATCTCTCTGTGCACTTCCTTTCACGGCTGTTAAAGCCAGGAAATGATCACACTTTTCTGTTCTCGTCTGTTTACGCTACATCCATCTCAATTTCAATATGTTTTTGATTAGGACTCAAAATGAGAATATAACAGACCTCTACTTGAAGGGCTAGTTCATCTAAAAAGTAAAATTCTGTCAATATTTACTTCAGACTTTCTTCTGTGGAGCACAAAAGGATAAATATATGAATACTGAAGTTTCCTTTAAATGGTATGTTCTTGACCAGAATCAGCCGCAAAGTAGACCAAGGAGACAAAAAAAAAAACAATGACTAAGAATCACCTATTTAGAGAGGAAGAAACTGCCTGATCAACTTTTAAAGCGACCATACTTTAGAATTTTTTACATTCCTTTTGATACAGGTTTGTCTGAAATAGTTGATGTACAACCAATGTATAAATAAACGTAAAAACACTAAGAACTAAGACATTTTTTTAAAGGATAATTCCGGTATTTAGCACTTTGAGTCTATTTTCTAGTTTGTAACTGTGCAACTCACCGAGTGGTTAGTGGTGTTCGTTGATGTTCCAAAACAATAGCGTAGCGAAATACAGTTTCTGTCGTGTTTTATTGCATGAGTTATTGCAATGAGTCCTCCAACAGAAATCATGCGACTTTACAAAATGGCAAATTAAACACGACAGAAACTGTATTTCGCAACGCTACTTGTTTTGGAACATCATCGAACACCACTAACCACTCGGTGAGTAGCACAGTTTTGAAAACGAACGTTAAGGGTTGTTTTAAGAACATGTTTGTGCATGCCCATAGACAGCCACTATGAAGCGGTCAGAGGCGATTCTAAAATAGTTAAAAAGTCGAGACAGGACCCATCGTCATAATTTCTTTATCCACCACTCTAGTTCATCCAAAACAAACTAGAAATTAGACTCAAAGTGCTAAATACCAGAATTACCCTTTAAGACTAAAAACGCAAGGCGAGTAATTGGCGATGTCAATTTCTAAAAAAAACACTACACCCCTACAGACTGAACAAGTAATACTCATGTGCAGGATCTCACCGTTTCACAGGCCCCCAAAACGCCATTGTCATGTAAATGAAGGCCAAAAGTTCAAAAGTTTGGGGTGAGATTTCTTTTTTGGAAGAAATTATTACTTTTACTCAGCAAGGATGCATTAACTTGATTAAAGGTGACTTTAAAGTCATTTATAATGTTAATACATGAATTGAATTGAAGTCGTTGAGGGTTGTACTGTAAGTATTTGAACTTTTGCTTGAATTCTTTGACCTTTCAAACAGATAGATGGTTTTAGCCACACTGGAGGTCTATCTGTTCTTTCAATATGAATTTTTTTTTAACCTTAATAAGAATAATGTAATGTGGCCCATCTCGAATTTGAATCTCTCACTTGTTTCCTTTAGAAAAAGTGCTCATCCTTTCTCTCTGGAAACACTATTTAAACATGTTTAGTACAAATAAAAAGGATATTTGAAAAACAGCTTTTCCTTAGTGTGCATGAGTTCGACAGAACCAGTATAATTCCTGTACCGATGACAGTTCTTGGACACTTATTGACTCATGGACACTTCCCCTGCAGTGCACCTACATGTCTTTAGACACGCTCTTTCTGTTTGAACACAGGTTCCTGATCCCTAGAGGAACTAAAGAAAGGCCAACAGCTAACTTGTAACCTATGTTTCCTGTACTCAGGCAGCCTTTGCACAACTATACTCTGAAGCTTTTGACCTTTCTGTGTGATGGAACAACTTTGATGTACGACTCTGAGAATGTTTTCCACCACACCCTTCATCTTTCAGCCTTTTTCTGACTCGCTGTATTTCGTCCTACATAATTCTTTGTCTGTTTTTCATTTGAGAACTGTATTTTTATGCAGAAGAACATTACAAAATAACTCAGTTGAGTGTGCTCATAAATTATACATGTACGCTAACTCCAGAATTTTCAACCAGGGCTCTGCAGACAGTTTAGAAAATACATAAAACAAATGGACTTTTCCCAAACTCTTAAATCATTACATTTTTTAAAAATGTTTTACTAATATATTAGTTGGCCAGAATTTTTTTTTTCTTTTCATATTTATTGATTTCCTGGGAGATAAAATGGGCATTGCTTTTAAAGGAAACAAGTGAGAGCTATGTAATTTTGGTTATTATAAAATGTCTTGATGTTACATCAAATGTTATTCAGATCTGCATACTGGTTTTTAGATTCTGTAAAGTCACCATGAAATTAAAATGGACAATTCTTGTTTTCTATGGAATATTGCAGTATTTATTATAAATTATTTATCCGTTTACATATTTTTTTTTTAAAAAATTCATATGTCCTTGTAATCTTTAATCAAAATAACTTGTTATTTCTCGACTTCTCTGTTTTTTGGATCGAGTGCAGGATAACCTGTCACATGAGAACACATCAGTATCAAACCACAACCATCCAATCAATTCCCAGTGGACAAAATCAAGTCCCACCCTACATTTTATCTTGAATGAGAAGCTGTTTAACCTGGATATACACTACAATGGAGAAGAAAAAACTATTGCAGCTTCCATTTCATGCTGACTTTAAATCATCAGATTGGAGAAAACTAATTAACTAGAGTATTTGTGGGTCTTTAAAAAGTTATTCTGTGGCATCAAGCGTCTGCGGCATTTTTAAGAGTATAAAGCGTTTTTTGCGGTAAGAAGTAAAACAAAAGAGTACAACTGAGTACTAATTGTTGACTATTGTATGTTGATTAGGTCACCATGCTGGCAAAAGACCTTCAAATGTCTTAAAGAACACTTTGACATTATGTAAAGTACTTGTAGCCTAAGGGAGCATAACCAGGGCCAGGGCCATTTAGCAATAAAGAGGATTAGACAGTGAAGAAAAATGGATTAGGATTAGAAATATTTCTTGTCATATTTTGTTTTGAAGGGAATAAATTACAGTGATTATAACAGTGTTCATTTAAATCCTCCCTCAAAAAAAAAATTAAGAGGTGACCTTCAAATGAAGTTAATTAGTTTGCAGAAAACTCTGTACACGTATTGTTTAGACATTTCATAAACTGTAGAGGCACATTGAGACAAAAGTAAATGTGATGTCAGTGAGGGGAACGTATATCGCTGAAACAAATACTCAAGCAGTTTTGTTAATACCTTTTTATCTGAGTTTGTTTTCATCACATCCGCATAGTTGCCCTCTTACTTTCTACGGTTCAGTCAGGCTATCACTAAATTATGATGCAGAAAATGAAGCTCTTGACATTTGCCAAAAAGCCTTTCATGAGATTTCAAGTGGATGACCTCCGTGATCGTTGTCACGGGTCTGAGAGTCAGCTTAAATCTTTAAAGAGTTCGGTATCTGCTTTGCTGCTAATCACAGAAGCTTGTGTGAAAGTCCTTCTAATCTTTTTCTTCCATCTGTCTCCTTTTTTCAGTTTGCATCCCCTTTCTCAGAGATTTACTTCAACCCTAATGTTATGGCTACATTATTTAATGATCTTCTTTCTTGTTGCAGTTCTTCCTTTTGGCTGTAAAAGTGCCACCACTGTATTTCAGGCAACTTGAGGACAAAGACCCCTCCTGAAATAATTCAAGACAGATGCTCCACATGTTTCAAGATTTTAAATGGTTCATCTCAAGGTTTGTGATTCATACTGTATAGTTAAACTGGCCAGTGTCTTAAATAGCGCACAGCAAAACCAAAATAAAAGTTGGTTTATATTTTTTCAAACAGCGATTGTAGCTTGAGTTTGGGTAATTAAATCAATTCTAAATATCTTTTCTTTACATTTTTTAGCAATTTATCTCAGCGATATTTGCCTCGCTGAGCATTTGTCCTGAAAATGTTTTTTTAATGTAGACATTTACGTTATCTTGCATTGGTAACAAGCCTCCATTATCTTTCCTGCTTGGGGTTGCAACTTGCCACTCTTTAAAAAATACATTTTCTGCCCAGTGTTTTACTTAATCTTCTCAATCTGGCAACCATGCACACACGCTTTCTCTGCACTGCAAAAAAGCGCTGATGATCGGATAACACCGACAAACATGCATGTTGGAGTTTAGCGATGTTCATTGTGAAATTCTGCTTGAATGAAAGTGTCATACAGCCATACACATGTGCGATTTTCTGCTTCTAAATCTGTGAGCAAACATTCTCCGTAACGAACTGTTATAAATCCAAACATGATTGCTGACCATATTGTTTGTGATCAGAGCTGGTGAATAAATGCGGTCTATGCAACATCTGTGTTACGATACAATGTAATGGATTCATTGGAATTAATATTAGGAATTTCACTTTTTCACGTTTTAGCTTTTGAGAGAAGCTTGCAGTGTTTAGTCATTTCAAAGATGAAAATGGCTTAAAGATGAGTCATTTTTGCTGCCTTAGTTGTCATGGTTATTAATTTGATCTCATAATTATGTTCAGGTGTGTGTCTCGTTATCTCCACTACTTAAGTTCAATTCTTTTTCAGTTTCATTGTCGGGTCTCATCTGTGTGTATGTTGTGTTGGACTAATTATTTGAGTTGTAATTTGCCTTGTGGATTCTCTTCTTCTTCTTCTTCGGCGGTCACTCGAGACGAGTATGGCTGTCCTTTCAGTCGGGTCACCTTATTTGTGGATCCTCAGGTGGCTGTACAGGCCGATCTGTGATCCACAGATTCTGCTGCAATGCTGGTATTGAAAGGTTGAGGTGTTGTGTAGTGGTGGAGCCTTTCTCTGTTTGTCCTTGCGGAGTTTCCGCTTTGCATCTGCGGCACGGCGGAGTTCTGTTTTGTGATGTGCTGCACCTTCAAGCACTGCCTTTCTCCAGTAGTCCCTGTTTAACGCTAGATTTTCCCAGTTGCCGGACGTGATGTTAAACTTTTTCAGGCTGGTCTTAATATTGTCCTAAAGCATTTCTGCTTTGGGAGACGGTTGTTGGGCATGCGGATGACATGTCCTGTCAATCGGAGTTGGTGCTGCATTATGGTGGTAGTGATGCTGGGCATATTCGTTTCTTCCAGAATACTGGAATTTGTACGTTCGTCTTCCCAGTTGATCCTCAAGATTTTCCTCTTTGATGTAATAGTTCCAGTGCTCTCAGATGTCTGCTGTAGGTTGTCCAGGATTCCGCTCCATATAGCAGAGTTGGAAGAATCATGGCTCTGTAAACCAGGACCTTGGTTTGACCCCTCAGGTCTCAGTCATCAATAGCCACGTTTCCACTTCCGGGCCAGGGCCTTCCGGGGCTTGATCGGGGCTTACTCGGGGCCAATGGCCAGGATTTCTGGCCCGTCGAATACCTTGGGCCAAAGCGGGCCAGTTCGGGCTAGAGGCGTGCTCAAGGTAAAAGGCGGAGTTTATCGGTGTTATGGAAAGTTATGATCTGAAGCAACTGGACATTTCATTTGTGCAAAAGAAAGGGTACAACGTCAATTTGACTGCGTGTGAAGAAACAAGGACGCTACAAAATACATCGATGCTGAACTTTCTAAGCTAAGCATTCAGTGAGCAACGCTTCAAGTTCAGGAAAAATTAAAAAAAGTTGCGGGCGCAGTATTGTACAAGGCAATTAAAACGCACAATGGACAAAGCGGAGCTCAGAGAAGGATTTTTCCATGGTTCGACTTGATGGACGGTGTGCTGGGTCACCGTCCCTCTGTTAGTGGCGACTCGCGAGACAATCGGGACACTATTGCAGCCACGGCCGGTGAGTTAATATATGCTATCTTCCTAACTTAAAAAACAAATAAATTCATAATACCCGGTGAAATGTGTTGGGTTGTATGACGTTTGATGCAGAAAGGCATGTTAGGGGCGGGGTTTAGGGCAGCGCTGCGGGGCTACTGGCCCGGCAGTGGAAAAGCAAGCCCAGTGCTTGAGGCCCGAGGCCACTGGCTCGGCTCGGCTCGCTGTTAGCTCTGGCCCGGCCCTGGCCCGGCAGTGGAAAGGCGGCTAAAGACTCTTGTCCTAAGTTTGGCATAGGCTCCGCTGGCACAGCGCAGGCGATGTTTAACTTCACAGTCTATATCAGCTTTGGAGGAGAGAATGCTGCCAAGGTAGGTGAAATGGTCCACGTTTTCAAGAGTGGTATAATCCACTTTGATAATGGGCTGTAGTGATGGCTGGTTAGGTGGTGGTTGAGGCTCTGTATGCCCAGGGCTCTGTATGCCTTGGCAAAGGCATTTAGAATGCCCTGGAGGTCTTCAGGGGAGTGTGCTGCAATGGTGTTATCATCGGCGTATTGCAGCTCAAAGATGGTGGTATTCCTGACTTTACTCTTGGCTTTAAACCTGTTGAGGTTGAAGAGCCTGCCGTCAGTCCAATAAAGGATTGGGATCCCCTGTGGCAACTCTTGGCCAGTAAGGTGAAGTATGGCTGCAACAAAGATGCCAAATGGGGTGGGTGCAATGATGCATCCCTGTTTTACCCCAGTTTCTACAGTAAATGGCTCAGATTCAGAGCCACCGTTGAGCATAAGGATGTATTTGGTATGACATCCATACTTTGATAGTATGCTCCACATTGCCTGCCGATCCACTGAGTCAAAGGCCTTTGTCAAGTCTATAAAGGCTATGTACAAAGGCAGTCCTTGTTCCCGGCACTTTTCTTGTAGTTGGCGAGCAGAAAAGATCATGTCAGTTGTTCCCCTAGATGAACGGAAACCGCAGTGTGATTCAAGGATTATCTCCTCAGATAGTGGTAATAGGCGGTTGGCGAGGACGCGAGCAAGGACTTTGCCTGTTGATGACAAGAGCGAGATGCCTCTGTAGTTTCCATATTCAGCCTTGTCCCCTTTCTTGAATATGGTAACAATTTGGATGTTATTGGATGTTAGTCATGGATGGTGGATTTGAGAAGTCCCCAGTGATCCTCGATGTTATCAGGATATTCTTGCTGAAGACTGAAGAAAGAGTCCTGAAGTAGTTGCTGGGTGGCAGTTTCATTCAGGCTGTCAAGGTTGAGTCTTTATCGGGTCTGCTTCTTCTGAACCCTCCTCCTTTTTTTTTAAGTGTGATGTTTTATTTTTTAAGATTTTTGACAGGGTTTCTTCCAGGCAGGCGTAGAATGCTTCTTTTTCTTCCACGTCAGAGTCTAGGGTAGGGGCATAAGCGCTCACTACTGTCGCTTTCTGGTTGTTGGCCAACACCAGATGGATCGTCATGAGGCGCTCGCTGATCCCCACAGGAAGTTCGGAGAGGTGGTTGACAAGCTAGTTTTTGATGGCAAGTCCAACTCCATGGTTTCTAGCCTCATCGGCTGGCTTTCCTTTCCAGAAGAAAGTGTAGCCAACCTGCGTGTCGGGTTTCGGAGAGAGCAGCTATATCAATCCGGCATCTCTGCAGTTCTCTGGCTATGATAGAGGTCCGTCTCTCAGGTCACCTCACTGGAGGTGCTGTCCATCAAAGTGCGCACATTCCAGGCTCCAAAATTAAATTTCTTTTCTTTCTGACCGCAGATGGGGTGTTCCCTCTGGACGCTGTAATCCAGTTGGGAGATATTAAAGCCTGGTATACTTCATATTCTTTGTTGTGTGTTTGTTTTGCACCACACAACTCATGGCTATATTGTTCTTTGCGCTCTGTCTGTACGAATTTGTATTTGTGGAGCGATCTGTGGTTTATCTCAACTGAATTGATTCTCATACAGTAGAATATCCCATGTATATATATATATGAGAATAATCATTATCAGTTTATCCATTATCGTGCAGCCCTAGTTTAAGTATTCAAAATGACTGACCCCAAGATTTTGAATAGTAGAGTAATTATTTTATCTGTTTTTTTGGTGTGTGTGTTTTTTTTTTTTTTTTTTACATTGTATTCTAGGCTAATTGGATTTACATTTAGTTGTCATGAAAAGTCACAATGCTCTATTCACAATGCTCACAATCTAAATTATGATTACATATCTGTATGGAAGAATATATGAAGAGTTCAGATGCAAAAGCCTCTAAATGCCATTTGAAATTTTCTTCTAAAATTATCATTTTTATCAAGCTTGTCTATTTCAATTCAGTAATTTCACTTAAATGACAATTAATGGGTTATTTTTCTTGCCATTTAAGTGAAATTATTGAACTTAAATATACAAGCTTGATAAAAATGATCATTTTAGAAGAAAATTTCAAAAGGCATTTAGAGGCTTTTGCATCTGAACTCTTCATATACAGTGTGTATATATATATATATATATATATATACACACACACACACACACACACACACACACACACACACACACACACACACACACACACACACACACACACACACACACACACACATACACAATTTTTTTAGTTTTGTAAATAACTTTTTTTTGTTGTGAGATTCACCTATAATCTGTTTAGAGAAGGCCCTTGGTTAGAAAGGCTTCACCAATACTTATGTTTTATTTGTCACTGAACATCATCAACATTATTTGGCAGTTCTATTAACACTTCATGAGTTCTCTAGGTGATCAATTAACATGACATCTGTATAGGTTCCTTCCTTGCATTAGACTGAGGCTTGATTTAACGCTCCATAACAGTCGATATGGCCCAGTAACAACCCCGAGATACCAGAGACAGTAAAAATGACTGCTCTTAGTAGAACTAAAGAAATCAATAGCACATAGAGAGCTGAGACTCCCGAGACTTCTCCGAACTTCTCCGGGTGAATAAGTGGGTTTGCAGCCGACAGTGGCATGTTTTTAAAATTGTGTTAGAAACTTATTTTTCTACATATGAGTCATTAGCTTTACATAAGTTGACTCTTTGATGTACTGGACTGTGGGATTGCTATATGGACAGAGCAAAGCCAGTATTAATCACTGAAAGTAAACTAAAAGTGACCTAAAGGTGCTGTAAAGGAGAACTATCAGTGATCAAATTTAGAACAGTAATAATGACCTTGAATTGAGCTTGTGGTAAAGCGTGGACATGCACACGTTCTCTTTTTGCCTCCCCAGAGGAACGCAGCAGGGTGACTGTGCTCTTCCTCATTAACATTGGTGTGTGCCGATCATGCATTTAATGTTCCGGTCTCAGCCCGCTGCACTCCTCCATGGTTTAATGAGAAACCAAAAGCAACCTGCCAGAGAAGAAGCAGTGTTTTAGTATTTCACCAGAATCAGGACAAAAACTGCTTAAATGTTCTTTGTACAGACGTTATAGAGTAAGAATCTGTTCGTGTTGTCTAGGAAACCACCATGTCTGGATTTGTGAAGAGGGAACAGACTCATTCTGCCATAAGACCCATACAGATCCGGTATTGGAGAACGTGAATGTGTGAAAAACATTATCACTTTTTTTTTTTTTTCAAGGCCAATTTTGTACAAATAAAAACCATAATGCGCATTTTTATTCAGTGCCATTCGGTAAAATATATTTAATGGGTTTTTACGATCTGAAACAACTACAGAAAAAAGTTAACTGGCGCATTTTATTTACTTTATTTTTCGCATTTCATAAACAAATAAAAAAAATAACTAGAATAACTGACAAAAAAAATTGAAAATATTAACTTTCAGATAAAAAGGTTTACTGATACATTTTTTACTTAATTATCGCAGAGTTGCATCTTTTTGTCTTTCTTTAATCATTAACAAATTAAAACAACTCACAACTCTCTGCAAAAAAATGACAAAAAACTATAACTGAATATTACCTATAGTATTACCTCTAGCCCACCAGTCGGCCCTAAATATAACTGTTTAATTAGCTCACTCTTAAAGCATCACATGAACACGTTAACTTGAACAAAGTTGCTTGCTGTCAGAACGAGTAACTTGCGTAGTGAATCCGTTTTTGTCGTAATGACACACTATGCTATGCAATATCCCAACAGATTCTAGAGCACAAAAAATGTATGAAAGCATGAATAACACAGTAGATTGTCATAAGTTATTTTGATGTACATTTGCATCATTCTGCACCTAAATGTTTACATTACATGCCATTTCACTCAGAATAAACTGGACCCAAACAAGTCCTTTACAGCCTGTATTACTTTTAGTTTAAACTGTTCCAGAAGCAACAACCACAGCAGCATTTATGTGCAACAGTTTCTCAGGCTTGCTCTGGACTGCCTCATTTGTCTTTTTGCTTATCTCAGCAATATGGAACATCCTGAGTTCCTTGTCAGGTGAGAAAATCTATGTTCAGCTAAAACCAGGCCAAATCGCCCCTCAGGACGTCTTCAATCTAGTGGACTATATTGAGGCTGAAATTACCCTTGAAGATTAAAGCTCGTCTCTATATCTCTGTGCCAGGTTACCGCGGGTCTATAGCAAAAACTCATTTACTAACATCTTCCTATGTTTCTCTGCATCACTACCCAGTATTAGAGAACAAAAACATCTGGGCTGCATGTCAAGCGTGCAATTAAGCAATTATATTTCCAAATCGAATTACACAGGGGAATGATTCATAAAATGACCAATTGCCCATGTACAATCACATTAATGCGATAACACTTTTTACTGCCGCAATTAAATTCGGTCATGGAGGCCGCTTTCAAAACCGCCCTCGGAGCATTTCAGAGCTAAATCTGAACCGCTTTTAGCTGAAACGGCTTCGTTAGAGCAAGACGGGCTCTTGCTCTTGTTAAAAAGATCTATGGTCCCCTCACAGGAAGACATGACTTTCTTTTTCTTTGACGTACCACCTTGAAAACTCTAATGAATTGCCATTGAAAAATATTTTTGCATTAAGGAGAGTTGGCAGCTGATGATTCAATGAGGTGAGGAATGCACGTATATTCCTGGCCCAAGGATCAGAACGAAGGATTCGATTTGTGGCTTTCATGTGTTCCTGTCTAATTAGGTTTCTGTATTTATTTGTCCTCATAAGTTGAAAGACGACGTCATGGTGTGGCCATCACAGCAGGCGCCCGCTACAAGGTCACTGCAACAAAATAGCCCACATTAGTCCTCAAAGAAAGAAAACCTTAATGATACCAACTCGCCAACAATTTTCATCTTTTGATGCTCGTGAAAGTTTGACATTTTTGATGGTCAGACAAATTTATTGTCATGTCTGGGTCAAATCTGTCTCTTTCTGCCCACTTGTAGCTTCGAGTGACTTTCAAGAGCATTTGATGTATGCTGATATCCATGGTAACAGACAGGAAGTGGAACTAATGTGAAAACCTATAGCTCTTTACATTGAGTGAGACAACATCATCAAAGCAACAGTTTTCCCCCAAACTAGAATATCTTTTTTTATTTTAATTCAATAATGTTTTATTTGATTTATTTTAAGCATTTTTTCACATACATTTGTAATCAAAAGTATTCAACCCACATTGCAAATCAGGTTTATTGGCCTGTTTGCAATGAACAAATCAAACTAAAGTAATTGAAATAGCTCAACACAACAAATGTTTCAAGTGGTTTCCCAAAAACTTTACTGAAAATGCCACTTTTAAAATATAAATTTCTCCGGATTTGAAAATTGGTGGAAACTTTCGGGATAATGTTAGTACACAACTAAAAGAAATATATAACATAGATACAGTTATTTTTGCTATTTTGAAAGCCGAAAAGTACATATTGTGCCTTTATGACTTCTGCAGTCTCAAAATTATTCAACCCCTCTCATGGCAAGCATCTTTAGTACTTAGTAGAACACCCTTTTGCTGTTATGACCTGCTGCAAACGAGATGCATAGCCAGACACAGCTTCATGAGCATTGGCCTCCGGTTCAGTAATTTTCTTGGGTTTGCATGCTTCAGTCACCTACTTCAAATCCCACCAGAGATTTTCTATGGGGTTCAAGTCAGGTTACTGTGATTGCCACTGTATAATCTTCCAGGACTACTTTTGCAACCGAGCCTTGGTGGAATTTGAGGTATGCTTGGGAACATTATCCTGTTGGAAGGTCAATTGATGCCCAAGCTTCAGCTTCCTCATTGATGGCATGAAGTATTTTCTGATTCTTCAATTAGGTTTCCAGTGCTAGAGGATGCAAAGCACCCCCAGAGCATCACCGAGCCATCACCATGCATGCTTAACTGTAGGCAGACTGTTCTTTTTAGCTATGCTTTATTCTTCCTCTTCCAGACATACCGCTGACCCATACGGCCGAAAAGTTACAGTTTTGTTTGCTCCATATAATAAGAACTTATATGGCTTATTCATGTTTTTGAGCACTTTTCTTGGGCTTTTGGGTCAGAAACCAGTTGCAATTAATGAAGCTCAAGATTAGTTGCATCAGGTGTGTTGAAACAACACCTGTTTTGCAGATTTGTGCTGTTGTGAGGGATTCTATTCAGGGGGTTGAATAATTTTGAGACTGCATGAAGTCATTAAAAGTTGCATTAAAAGTCTACACGTAATTTTCCAAATATTTTTTTTACAATTTTTGCTCACGTTTTACTTGTCAAAGTATCATCTCATAATAATAGTATATATATATATATATTTTAATTTTTTTTTTTTTTTTTAAATTTGTTTTATTTATACATTGCAATTGTTGGTGTAATTGCATTCAAGATGATAAACTGTCAAGTAAAATGTTTGAGGAATGAATGTCAATACGTTTTAAACATCTGACAGATGACGGACAGATACACCTGAAACACAGGATCTCTTTCCAGGTTGGCAGTGCAATTGTTGCACATAGAGTGGTTTTTTTGGTGATCGATACCGCAAACTGCATTCAATGATTGATTATCACATAAAGGGTGCTTAGAAATAATGCCAAATAACTTGCTTATTCCATTAATGCACCTTTCGGCTCAGTGCGTGTCCTGCTGTCTGCTGGGAAAATCCCATTGATCGATAATCCATCGAGATGGAGTGCTCAGATATGGCTAGAAATATTGAGTTTTGTTTGGAAAATTACAGTGAAAGATTTTTTGTTTGGTAAGTGTTGCACTTCCCTATAATTTGGAGAAAGACCACGTACCGTACAGCAGCAGGAGATATGTCATGCAAAATAACTTTCATTGGACGTGACGTGTTTTATGCGGGTTGCATGTCAATATCTCATGAATGTTAAAATGAACCGCTCTGCAGCCTGTAATCTATGACTCCCTGAACTGGGCAGCTTGTGTTTACATGCTGTAATTGCATTCGGTTCTTTCAGTTTTTCAAAGCATAAACATTCCCCACCAGAGCATTAAAGAAAAGCATGTGCTTTAGCTTCGGCCTAATTAAAATCATACCTTTTGCTCACTCGCACTGTTTATTATGAGCGAGATGGCTGGTGCTCGTGGCGTGCTGTCAGTTTATAAAGGCTCCTGTTATTCCTGTTGAATTAATTCTCAGAGCTCTGAAGGCTGATCAATACTGCATGAATGACTGCAGATCTTTGCCTGACTGTGGCATTTAAAGGCAATCACCACATCCTGGCTGGTCCCAATGAAAGAGGGTGATTCTGAACCTCTTTTTATGCTTTTTTGTGTCTCTTATCAGAATGCGCCTTTGTATTGATCCTGCTATTATGCACAAGGAATATGTGGAAAGATTAAGAATGAGCATGGTGGACTGAAATGCTCTAAAGGCCTGAAGTGATCATAAATCGTGTGAAATTAATGTTAGCTATGAGCTTAATCACACAAATAAACGGAAAGGAACCATCTGGCCGACAGGTAGACTTACTCACAGTTGTTTTTTTGTATTTTTTTTAAATAGATATCTTTTGTACTGTCACATTTGATCTGTTTAGTGCATCCTTGTTGAAAAAATATAAATTTCCTTAAAAAAAAAAGAGAAAAATGACCTCAAACTTTTGAACGGTTGTATAGATCAATATCGAAAATACCCTAGATGACAGCAGATATGGGATATTTGGTTCTCTCATAGAGCGTCCCAGGACATGTCAGTTCACAGCTTTGGATATTGTCAGCTTACTAAATGAAACTTGGATGAGTTTGAGCCGTCTAAGTACCTGCAGGGATTGTGATGTTCAGCTTAATGTTCTTTTGTTGTACTGCCCTGTGCCTCTTTCCTGCCGTGTGTTATTGTTGCTTCACAGTTAGACGATATGCCTTTGGCAGGGCTTTGACTGTGAGAAGCGCTCAGAGGATCTTGCTTATCTCCAACACACCAATGAGAAAGAGAGGACAATATTACAGTCGTCCATCACAGCAATCCTGTGCAGTTTACCGTCCAATTTGTCTGGGAACATTATAGAAAATCCCTGAAAGTGCTCCATTGAGCTGATCAAATGGACAGGAAGTGGGTCACGAACCGGGGGACTTTTCCATTTATCTGTCGAAACAATTAGAGAAAGAGACTTTTTAGGGGGTGAGAGGGAAAATTATCTCGGCTCAGTTTGTCTCGGTTCATTAAAATCATTAGCCCCTAATATAAATATATAAATAAATACATAATTCATAAAAGATTATTTCACATTATTATTGTATTACCCATGTATTAACCATTGTATCAGTGGTACCTAACATAAGTATGCATAGATGTCACATTTGACTGCTCCAGACACGTAGATGTGTCCGCCATATTGGAATAGTTAACATGATGCTGTTCATCACTCACACTAACAAATCATTGATTTTTCATCAAATTTCACAGCATTGTGCACCCTATAGCTGTAAAACCCACTGAGATATGAATTCCAGATGAAATGGGATAACCTTACAGAGGGAGAATGTGTTTTCATAACTCATGTGTAAATATGCAATATCCTTATGCAGAGTTTTTCTCATAAATGATCAACTAAATGCTGTGAAAATCATCTGCTAATGTCTATTGCAGATATAGATTTTATGTGAATAACCAGGTTGCAGATGCAAAGTCAACTTGCTCTCTTGTGGTCACAGACTGGATTGTACATCTGAGGTTGGATATCATTGTTTTTCACAGTTATTTTCTGTCATTTGCCCATATATTATTTTATTAAAGAAGTGCTAATATTGGGCAATTATAATAGTTCCATAATAATGTGATTGTACATGGGCAATTATTGGCTATGATTCGGCGACAAATGTTAGACCAAGACACTCTTCTCCACCCTGCAAATACATTAAACATTAGCCTTTATAAATAGATTTTGTTAGAAAACACTGCACTTATTCAGACAACCAGTTCTTAATTTACCCTTACATCACCCTTACAAACAAGCAGAGATTATCCTAAATGTGTGCAGCACTTCGATTAAAGAGACGGGATGGAGATATGAGGTTTTACGGACAGGTTTTAATTCCTGAAGAAATGGGATAACCTTTCACAGGTAAGAATGTGTTGGTTTGTGTTTTTATTTACTCAATATAGGTTTTTACTATCTTACTTTTACTATGTTAACTTTTTAATGTTGTGTTATCTGACATCTTCATCTTGTTGTATTGTGTTAGTTTAGCAAAATCATCTGATATTCATACATGCATCTAATTATGGTTTCAGGCACTCAGTCAACTTGCTCTCGAATGTTCACGGACCGGCTTTGACCGTTCCAATATGGCGGACGTATAGCGGCCCATAGAAACAGCCGCTAATGAGACATCTATATATATATCTATGGTTTAAACCACATTCCAAATTATAAAAAATGCTGAAGTTGGGTGTGGGTCGTTTCAGTCCAGGGAGCAAATCTGTTCTGGTTCTGTTCCAGACTAACCTTGGCACCTCGCAAATTGTAAAGATTTGTCCTAAAAATAAGCATTTCTCGGTTCACTTATTTTGCCTTGCCTCAGCAACTTTGTTGGCTTTTAGAGGCAAGGCGATGCTTTGTCAGCCAGGCCGAGGCTGTAGAGTCACGCTTGGGGCAGTGGGTTTAGTTCGAGCCCACAGGTCATGCATCTGTACCTCTGCATGGCCTGTTCTCCGGTGCCCTTGGGAAAAATCATTACATTAAGGAGTGTAGCACTACCTCTGTTGTCAGGGTTAATCATGTTTTAAATTTATAGTTCAACACCTTGTGCAGAGCATATTATCTCCCTGCCACTGACTCTTAAGACAGTGAAGCAGAAAAAAATACAATTATGGGGAGGTTTCACATGTAAATTAAAGCTGTGAAATCAAAAAAGACTATTTTCATTATAAATTACTCCTGTCTTATGGTGCATGATTCATCAGTGCAGGTTATTTTAAATGAAAAAACTTGTTGTTTTTTTAACAATATTTTATCAAAATATGTTTGGCTCAATGTGTATAAACTTTCACTCAGGCTGCATGGGAAGAGAAATGAAGAGATGTTGCTGGCGTTGTACTCTCCCAGGTTCATGAAGCTGTCCTCTGTAAAATGCAGTGTGGACAAGCAAACTTTAGGGCTGTACTGTTCAGAAACCGCTTTATAAAGAAATATTAACCATTGATTCCTAATTTCATCCGTTTTCAGAAGGCCAAACAAAGCTGTTTTACTTTCGCAGCCAAAAACACAGCGTTTTCACGACATGGCGACAACACAATTCACTGGAACCTCCTCTTCCTTCTTTGCGCAAGCCTTTGGCCGGATATTATGCTAATATTTCCCATTGTGATGTAGACGTTTGAGAAAGTAATATCTGGATTGAGCCGTTTTAGTCAGGTCTGGAGCAGTGTTCTCTGTACATCTCTTTGTGAGAGACTATTCGTCTTGTAATCAGCATCGTATGACCCCTTTAAAAAAATCTTACCGATCCCAAAAATTTGAATGGTAGGCTATACATAAAAAAGTAGCAAATACATCCTCATAGCCCCTTAAAATAACGGCTATTTTGCAGAATTTTGCATCAAGGGTTTCTTTTGTCTCTCCCCAACCTTTTTTCAGGCCATGTAACTGGGGTTGCCGTGGAGACGATTGGACCTGTTTAAAAGCAGTGGTGGAAGATGACCTCATGTAAGATCTTCTGCTCTTTCAATTAGCCCTCCAGCCCTCCCCATGTCTCAGTCCTGTTCTGAGAGGGGTGGACGAGGCCTTTGTTAAAGGGAAGAGTGTGAACGCAGGGCATTCAGTCTGAACAGTGTGTGTATGCCAGAATCTATCAATGACGAACACACACAGTGACAGCAGTTACCTTTCAGCCCATGTCGACTTCCCATGCTTTCTTCACATCTCCTGGTGGATTGTTTTGATGGGACGCTCTCATACATGCACTGTTCCAAAAACTAGTGAGCTGTCTATGCTGGGAACATTTTTGCACTGTAAGCTGAGCAACATGCTAATTTGTCAGTTGTGAAACTCTTTTTGAGTGTTTTAAATTTCCACTAAAAGTGCAGCTCACTCAGTTTTGGAATACAGCTATAATGTCTGCAGACAGAGAATAACCTGTAAATCTGATGGCTTGTGTTATGTAATAAACTACATGTGACCATACTGTATGAAAAGGAATGCAGTTTCACTATAAATGTTGTGCAGTGTGGTTTCCAGCATTTGTGATGCATTCATTCAAACAATCATAACTGGTAGAAACCAGAAAAACAGTTGAATGTTTTAGTATAAATTTGGTGCTTTGAATGTGAGACGGTGTTGTGAGAGAGTCTATAAATAACATTGAGATTCATCTCAAATGGTGTTTAGTTTTATAGCACTTCCCCACGTCGTTTATTGCTTGAATTTTTCTGATAAAATATCTCTTTAGAAACATACTGTGAATGGAATCCGTTAAATCAGACACAAAGACACGATCATCATTAGCCTGGACTGGATGATTGACAGACTGGAAGGCTTCATTGTCAGTTATAGAGTCCAGAGAGGCAATGCAGGGGTGAATACAGTTTGATCTAAAGGAACAGACAGGATAAGGACATGCGAACAGCAGGGTGTGATTAGAAATGAACAAAAAGCCCTCTCGATGGCTATTTGCTTCGCTCTTCTGAAGCTGACAGAAAATTGCATGGACGTTTCTTTTATTTGTCTAGGCCCAATTTAAAAATGAAAACTACATCCAAATGTGAAAATATGACCTGTATTTTATCATTGGGCTAAAAAAAATTGTGAAGAATTTTGTGTTGTAGCTCACACCATGAAAAGCATGTCTGTGTATAGCACACTACCAAAATTCTTCACCATTATTTTTAAAACAACATAATCAATTTATTTTAGCTATAGTTTATGCACATATTTTCATCATCTTTAACTGTTTTAATAATACCGTTCAAATCGAAAACTGAATTTTCAATTTTGTGCTAAAGATATATTTCCCTGATCATGTTTCAGTACTTTGCTCAGTGGAACGAACTGATGGGAAATGTTCCAGTGAGAGAAAATGTAGATGTCTGTCCTTTTGTGTTATCTACAAATGAAACATTTAATGAGCAGATTATGGACTTTCAGCTTCGCAAGTGTGGATTATAAGAGATGTCCTCTTGAATAGCAGAGAACATAATTACAGAGAACAATTACATTTCTAATGACAGTCCAACTGAGGAAAAAGAGGAATTGTCACATAGATCTTTTTAAATCTCAGTTTTAATCTTCCTCTCACTTCGTCGCAGAGTTTGATGGAGAAAGTTGAGATTTGGGAAAGTCAGTTGCACATTTAATGTTTTTTTCCTTGTATACTATGCAAGTAGTTTTCAAGTGGTGGTATTTGAATGAGATTTGAATGTTTTAACACAATTCGTCTGATCTGCTTGGAAGTTTTGATGCTTGTTGGATGATTTGTTTCCACTAGTCAGAAAGAAGCCAAGTTGTGAGAGCAAAATAAGTCTCAAATTCATCAGTGCCTGAAAAAAAAAAACGGTAGTGTCTTCCCTGTAGGCCCCGATATACTTTAATGGTGTACATATATTTGAATGGTGAATACACTTAATGATATGTTCACACTTTTAGTCTGGTTCCTTTGATTCATTTCTGGACCAAAAGAAAAACCATTTAGTCCCAGTCCGCTTAGCGTTCACATTAGCATTTTAAAACAGAACCTACTGAACCTGAAGGCATAGGGATATGTTCACAAACTGATTGGTCGGTTTTATTATGAATATTTTGCGACAGAACTTAGACAGAGACACTTAGACACTCAACTTACTGTACATCCAAACCAATGCCGTGCTGGACTGGGCTAAATGCACTCGTTTACATGGTACATTGACCAGCTGAAAACTCATGAAGAGCTTATAAAATGTGTAAAGTCGTCAAAACACTGGCAGGAATCCTTCCGTTACACACAAACGAAGTGAGGAGACTTACTGTGATGGGCAAAATCATGACTATGATGAGGAAAAAAACAGCATTCTAAAAGCATTCTGTCCTTTTTAGGGTTGCATCTTGTGACATCATGTCCCATTTTTGGTTAGTTTACATGTCTTTGGTCCGTGTTGCATTCATATTTCATTCGAACTGCACCAGAGTTCGTTTGGAAGCGGACCGAGACCATCTTTTTAGACCAACTCTTTCTGATGTTTGCTGTACACCAGGGTTCAGATGGCAGCATTCACACTTGTTCAAATGAACCACACCAGAGTCAGAGCAATCGCACCAGAGTTTGTTTAAATTGAACGAAAAATCCCAAATGTGAACACAACACACCCTCAGCTGTTTGTCCTTTTTAGCACTTGACAGCTATTGGTCCTCATCCACTTTCATTGTGTGAATGAGGGCACATAGACAAACATTTTTTGGGGGATGAACTATCTCATTAACTGCTCATAAGTGCAAATGCATACTTCCAGACCTTGCGAATAGGATATTTTTGTCTTATTTCACTCTCATTTTCTGCTTAATTTCCTCCTCCATCCTGTGGGCTGCCATTTTCTCTCTCTCTCTCTCTCCCCTCTCTCTCTCTCTCTCTCTCTCTCTCTCTCTCTCTCTCTCTCTCTCTCTCTCTCTCTCTCTCTCTCTCTCTCTCTCTCTCTCTCTCTCTCTCTCTCTCTCTCTCTCTCTCTCTCTCTCCTCCTCCTCTCCTCTCTCTCTCTCTCTCTCTCTCTCTCTCTCCTCTCTCTCTCTCTCTCTCTCTCTCTCTCTCCTCTCTCTCTCTCTCTCTCTCTCTCTCTCTCTCTCTCTCTCTCTCTCTCTCTCTCTCTCTCTCCTCTTCTCTTCTTGGCCCCCTAGATTCATGGCTTTTCCCTCTGTCAAAAGTACGTTGAAAACAGGTCACCCGGAAGATCTTTGCTCACCTAAATCTCTCTCTCCAGAAGTCTCAGAGTGGAGGTGACACATGAAAAGGAAAAGCTGCGTTTGGTCTGAGAGGAGGAAGCTGTGTTCTACGCTTCTGTCACTCTGTCCCCTTTGCTGTCTGCCTCTTTGCCCCAGGCTGTCATGTCAGATGCCAGAGCCATGAAGGGGGCGGTGAAGAGATGGATGGGTGAGACAATGAGGGTGGCACCTGTGGGCACCTGCCTGCTTGTGATGCTTCGGCCTTACGGTGTCACTTACACTCGACAGGGCCAGATGGGGCGTCCTGCTAGACTGAGGCTCTGTGCGCAGTCGCCCGCTCTAAACAGGATACCGTTAGCTGGTTGTTTAGTGTGATCCTCCATACTAAGGCTTAACAATGTCAAATGAGATGCAATTCAGGGACTTTGTTCAGAATATTTTTCAGTCCCCAGCACATTTCAAATGCACTTCTCTCAGGTCTGAATGAAACTTCTGAATGTTATTTTTCATGTGGATTTGACCAAAATTGGTTATGTCAAAGTGAGTGAATTGTTTGATGTTATGATTATCCCGCTCATTTCCACCAGTTTGACACATTCATGCATCTGAAAGGCGGCCCAATCATAGCGCATTAACTTTTCCTCTTCTGAATTTAGACCTGTACATTTAGACCTGTACAGTATTTCGCTGTATTTATTCTCACATTCACAAGGGCACTGAGGCCAAAAGAGACAGTTATTTTGAAACAGTATTGCGTTAGAAGAATTAAATGCTGTTAGATCTCTCTCTCACACACACACACACCACACACACACACACACACACACACACACACACTACTCAATATTCTTTCATCTGAATATTTTGGGCCTCTTGCCTCTTCAGAAAAAAGTACCACAGATCACATTTTTATTTGCAGTGGCTTGTCTGTTCCTCTTTTGATTTTAGGAGAGTGACTCAAAATTTCTATTTTCCTGCGGGCAGCACTACAACAACGTATGGCCTCCAAAAAGTCCTTAACTTAGAAATTGGATTCAGTGATGTGTATAATTCAGAACCCTGGCCCTGACAAACCGCCATGGATTGACGTTGGATTATTTTAGCCGTCTCTGTATTTTAGGCCAGGGTGGATGGCTGTGTATTAGACAGAAGAGCCATAAAGCCTGTGGACTTCTGGAAATTGGGCCTGGCTGCAGGCAGGGTCAGTAATCACACTAGCCATTGAAACCGGTCAGACACTCAGGCTAAATTATTTTCGTCACTCACTGCAGTATAAAAGCCGTACTGAAGAAAAGACTGAGATGGAAAAAGAGAATAAGAATGAGAGAGAGAGATGTGAGTAATAAAACTGCATCTCATTCTATCACTCCACCAGCTCATAATGCACAGCCAAATTGCTCTCAATTGCTAAACAGGAATTTGAAGTGCAGTGTTCTGAATGACGATTGATTGCCTGAAATTAAGGGCATTTTTACACTAGATCGTTCAGTGCAAAGTCCATTTGACGTCAGAGCATGGGTCACTTTGTTGTTTCTCTTGCTCATGGGTCCTCTTGAAAAGACAAAACATGAGTTTAATAAGTCAAATGTAAAATCTGGGTCCACTAGCTTGCCATATCTGCCAAAATAGGTGACTTGAGAAATCTTACTGGTTATAAGTATTTTTGTCGGCCATGAAACTGTTGACTTTCCATTTGTCTTTGTTTTTTTTATATAATTGTTTATATGACAAGAAATCATGTCACTTTTTTGTTTATTTTTTTTGAGAATGGAGCCACTGTATAGAGTTGCAGTTCAATAGAGTCACTAGCAGCATCATATGAATTTGCACCTGTCACAAAAACATCAAGACAATGTTATTGTTCCTTACATATACATTTTTTTTGGTAATCTGAAGAATATTTATGTTGTTGTTAATGTGAAGAATAATAAAAAACATTCCGCCGATAAAATTTTGGTTTGTATGCCTTTGCTTAGTTTCAGTCAAATAGTAAAAACGTAAGTTTTGGTTCAAAGATTAAAACAATGTTGCAGTTGAAATAAAGATATTTTGGCAACTTGTCACTTTTTTTCACTATATACATTATTGTTTAAAAGTCTGAGGTCAGTCATACCAGTTTGTACTGCATAATGTTTGTTAATTTTGGACCAAAAGGTTTCCTTTTGTAAGTCATTACCTAACTACAGTAGTAAACTGGTAGAATTCATGGTATAGCTTTTCATGTTTATGATGCAAACGTGCCAAGGTTTAAAATGTGAAATTAGACCTATTGGAGCAACATTATGGAACTGAACTAAAGTTCAGGCCAAGCACTTGAACCAAGTGCAAAAACAGTCAATGGCTGAATAGTCAACTGCACTCAGGATGGAAAATGCATGTACACCACTTACTCTGCCTCAGCCTGCCTCATTCACTACTATCTTGGCTCCTTGGGACTAATAGCATGATTTTCTGTTTGCGTCATTGCCTGCAGTTTCAACATTTCAAAACTTCAAGCCACCGTTGCTCCATTAGGGGGTACTAGATGTAGATGGAGGGCCTGGACAATGCACTGCTCCTAATGAAAGCCTTTCCAGGTCCTCTTTATGATCCCTTTCATATTCTTCTCCTCTGATCATCAGTTGCTCTTTGTCTAGCTGAACAGAGAGAAAATCAACTCAATCTTCAGTTCAGTAGCATGGTGGGCAGATGAGATCGTGTTCAGGGCAGCTCTCCGGTCAGCTCACACCTAAAGAAATGGCCACAGATTCTCATTATGAATTCAAAAATAGAATCTAGCAGGTGTGCCCTGTATCTAAGAGGACATCACACTGAGATCCCGGTACCTATCTGCTCAACGCCATGGGAAATTCAAGATAAAAATCCATGATGCCAACATGTTTTGGCAGGATGAAAGCCCGACCTGCAATGAAAGCAATGACAGAGCAGGATGACTTCGTAGGTGAAAGAGAAACAACCAAACAGAGAGCATCATTTTGTAGAGGACATTTTTTTGAATGCGCTTTTCTAAACATTCTTATTCATTGGTATGCCGGTCATTGGCAGCTTTTTCCCAAGCTGTTGATGACTCAATGAATAATGGATTCCAACAGCTCAATAAACATTCGTCTGGGTTTGGACCAGGTGCATTTCAGTGCATACAGGTCTGAGCCAATGTCACCCAGTCAAAGCTCATTCACTTAAACAGCCCGAGATCCAAGAGTAAGTATGGCATTGATCTAAATGTCAGGCCTGTGAAATATTACAAAACTAAATCTTCTTGATTAAAACGTCTGATGAAAAACACTGTGTGCAATCACAAATAATCAGCCTAGATCTATCTATCTATCTATCTATCTATCTATCTATCTATCTATCTATCTATCTATCTATCTATCTATCTATCTATCTATCTATCTATCTATCTATCTATCTATCTATCTATCTATCTATCTATCTATCTATCTATCTATCTATCATCTGCAGATTGTTTCAAAAATACTTCAATAATATTGTAGGGAACTTTGCATATTTAGATATGAGTTTTAGTTTAGAATTTAACATAATATCTGCATAACAATGGTACATCATATAATGGTATTGACTAGTCAGCAGAACTGAACTGGAACTATCCATTTTATAATTACTATTCTGCTTTATTTTACAGTGTCAGACATATGTTTGCATGTAGTTAAATGTGTCGGTGTGTGTGAATATTCATATCCATGCATGTGAACTAATGCATGTTTGCACTTACCTTCATGTGTGTTTTGGAGGTCAGGAAACGGAGGGGTCAAGCAACCCTTCTCAACTTCCTCTGGGAGATCTTTTTCTCCACTAGGCTGCCTGCAGACCTTTCCTTTCCTTCTCAGAAAACTGATTTAAGTGGGCCCCTAGGGGCCTGACCTCGCCATATATCCAATACGCTGTTTGGAATTACTTAACAGTGTCCTCATGTTGCAAATGTAGAATGAACTAAAATCAATGGAAACATCATCACAGGAGAGCTACCATTCTGTTTTCTTCCATCTGTTGACCTTGTGTTGCTCAGAGCACCATTGATTTTTCCAAAAAACAATATGAGAATCGGCACAAGAACATTCATAATGGTGTTTAGGTTCTTGTTTATTTCTGAAGCCACAAACATGGAGACTGATCATTAAAAACAGACATCAAGTGTGATTCCTTTCTCAGCATGTTCATTTGGATATACAGCAAATGTAAATTGGATGGCGGTGGTATCTAATTTAAATGAGCTTTGTTGGTTTGCGGTATATGCGTACTGTTGGACACCATTAGAGCTAATGTTTTCATAATTACTGAGCATTAAAAACTGGATATCAGGCTGCATTTCAGTACCAGCTGCCTTAACAGAACTAGGCAGTAGATTATAGGCGCTAAGCTCTGAATATTTACCAGCAGCACAGGCTGTCACATCCTTGCTTTTTCAAAATTTGCATTTAGTTTCATACGCCTCTGTGTGTGCATGTGGTTTGGTTTTCTCTCAGGTGGTGTGAAGATCATGTTTTATTCATCTCCAAGTCCCAACATTGTGTCTTTTGGCGTTCTTCTGCCACCGTGTCCCTTTTTGACAGGCATTTTCCACTGAGGTGAGAGCACACAAAATTATTGCGTTTTGGATCTGCCTTTTGCGCAACAAACCGCATAGGAAGAATGTAAATAAGACTTTATTTATCGCATCAATATCGCTCTTGTTCCTCCACCCACTACTCTAGCGCTTAACACACTCAATTGTACAAGCATCAGTACCCACACTAATGGTCTTCCTATATGTGACTTAATACATGGAACTTTTTTTTCTTATTCTTAATAAATAAAGCATTAGGACGTGTGTTATAATGGACTTCTCAAGGTTAATGGTGTGTGAGAGTGAAAGAGAGGCAGTACATTTATTCCTCCTACAGGGTATGTTTGAATGTACATTGTTATTATTCGACTAATATACAATTAGAGGAGCGACCTTGAGGAAATGTGCTATACAGTAAAAACATGTTCATTAGTGTTTATCGTAGATGAGTAGGTGCTATTTTTTGCTATCGGCACATTACAACCTGTGTTGATATCGAGCAAGGTTACACAAACAGCAACTTGATAATAAGGCATTAGGGGATTCAGATTCTATAATGATAATTACCTGAATAATCTGTCTTCATTTGCTAATCCTCTAATTGAGTTGCACTGCTGGCTACTGAGCTGCATAGATGATTTTCCATTAGCTAGATGCCTATAAATATTCATTCTTTGATTAAGATGCCAGATTCACAGGATATGGGCAAATACACACCCAGAGCAGCACAAAGGAATTGTACAGAGGCATTAGACGAATTTAAAATGATTCAAAGACTCTAATTGATGTTGATTTGGCTAATTGGACAGTAATAGTCTTCTTGGTTGTATGCCATGCACAGTGGTGCATTATGTATTGAGTGAACTTGGATTCATTTTCTGGTAATCAGGTTATTTTTAAAACATTGACACACGCAACCGGATGTTTTCCTCTCTGTGTTCGAGGCCTAGTTTAGCAGGCGTCATCTATTGCCTGCTGTCTAGCCTGGTTCTTACCAGTAATATGACTTGTGCACTGTTTTGTAAGTTGCTGTGAGACAGATAGTCAATGAGAGAGACAGAGACAAGATGAATGAGTGTCTGAAGCCTACAGACAGCAGAGCCTCAAGACGGCTCTCATGCAATCATGTGGGAAGAGCTGTACAAACAGATCTAAATTTCTGACAGATTGACAGTCTGTATCAGCTCAGCCAAACAAACATGCTTCTCAGCATCTGTTATATGTTGGTGTCTTCATCTAGAAACCCATAACTAGGAATCAATCTTCTTTGATCTATCTCTACTGTACATTCCAGCAGCTTGAGGTGGCTTTTTTTTTCAATGCATTTATTTGGTGGGCATTTTTTAAATCAGGTGCCAGTAGAACACACTGTTGACAGGAAAAGGGTGATGTCTTAAGCACTGGTTATCTGCTTCTGGTAAACTCTTATCTTTAGTGACCTGCCATATAATGCATATGACAAATACAATAAAAGTATGTTTGATAATTTTTTACCCTATATGCATGGCATTGGGGTTTGACATACAAATGACGATGAGCCTTGATCTGGAGATTATTTAATGTGTAATTCATCTTAATGTGACCAGAACTCAAGTTTCTGACCCAGTTGGTTTTATGGAAGCTAAAAGATGAAGATTGAGGGGCACAAGTTTCACTTTCTCTGTGTGTATGAATGTGAAAATGATTGTGCCTCTTAATCTTTACGCTGAGGAGAAAATCCAACGCATCTTTGTGGGGATCAAGCGAAACATGATCATGTATTTGTGCTCATCTAGCAACATTGGATATCAACCACGCGGCATATGCTTATAACTTTTCCTATACTGTCTACTTAATAGTTCTAATAACGTATTAGACAGAACTGTTGGTCAGATCATAACCTAATGAACACAGAGAATGTGAGCACTTTTGTTTGCTCAGACTCTGGCCTTCTCAAAATTATGGTCTGCCGCTCTATCAAAAGTCACAACAATGAATGCGGCTTACGTCACTTCAGAGTTCCTAACGGTGCGAATGCAACGGAAAGGGTTCCTATGGGAACCATTAGTTCTCTGGGAACCACCCTGGTGGCTAGATCCTAGAACTATCCGGTGCGAAAGCCCCTTAATGTACATTTCATTTTTAATGTTTTTTTTGTACACGTATAATATTTTTTTAAATATCGTCAAATATTCTGAAAATGGTTCCAAGAAAATAACACAATGTACATTTATTAATTAAAATTCACTGGTCCTGGGACAAGGTTTGTTATGGGTGGGTTCTCTCCACTGGGTCAAATGAGTAGTCAATAAAACATCATATTGTAACGGCCGTGTCCTGTTTTGGTTTCGTTTTCACTGTTCCGATGGCCTGAGTTAATGTCCTTGTTTGTTACCATGGTTTCTAATTAAGTTATGCACCTTGTTCTTGTTATTTTAATTATCTTCCCTGTGTATTTAAGTCCTGAGTTCTGTCTGTTCATTGTTGGTAACGTTGAAAACAGTTAGTGTTTTCTCCTTCATGTATTCCTGTAGCCTGGCATGCCAGACCTACATCAAGATGTTAGGTCTGGGAACTCTCCATTGACATGCCTCAATCCGAGGGGCGGGATAAACGGTTACCTTTCAAAATCCCTCTGCACGCAATAGGATAACGCTACAACCAACCAGAGCAACGAACGGTTGTGGATGAGTGAGTCCCATGCGTTTTTCCACCAGCGGAGCTAATTGATATATTAAACTTTTGCCGTATCAGATCGGCAAAACTCCGAACACATCTTCCTTTTTTAAGAATGACTTAAGTGACGTTCTCTTAACTCCAAGTCCTCCAGAGTCGCGGCCAAAGCCGATTCGAAAGACCGCCGCATCTTCATTGTTTTCAAGTAGCAGGGAAATCACCTATGGAAATCACGCGGAACGTCATGAACTGTGCCGTCATTGTGTTAAGCCCGCCCGCCGACTCTATACACGATGTGATTGGCCTGACCAGTTTTTGGTTTTTCCAGCTCAAAAGCCTATGGAGAGTTGCTAGACCACACTGGCTGCGAAATAATATTCGCTGCCGCTAGGTTGCATCTAGATTTCTAGGCTAGTATTCCTGTGTATTTTGGATGTAAATAAAGACTGTTGGATTGAATCTTCTTCGTTGCACTTGCTTGCTGATCGGCATACATGACGCATATAGCCTTATATTGTTAATATTATGTCATTTTCAAGAGATCTGCGGCTGAGCAACAACCAATTAGATGAATAGGAATGCTAAGGCTGGCGGTAGTGAGCCTTCTTTATCAAAGGACCTATGAAAATATTCCCAGTTGTCTGCATTGATGACAGCCCTGTATGTCAGAGAACCTCAGTCGATAACCTTCAGACCCAGAGCAATGACACAAAACCCCGCAGACAAATGTGTGGTATTGTATGCAATTGTGTCTTCAGTTGGCCACCCTCTCATGGCTTTGGGCTCATCGATTATCCAGCAGCGATGGAGTGAGTAATCGAGGACACACAAACACAAAGACACTCTCAGGCCTGAGAACGCAGAAAGAGTCAGCAATATTAATACAGATAATAGCATATTTGTCATTTACTGTTCTTAAAGGCTCTGAAAGACTACGTGTTCTGCATTAAAGCTCTTATCCTAGCATGTTTGAGAATGGAGATTGCGAGGTTGTATTCTGATGGGGTATAATGACTGTGATTAAGTCAAAGCGTTTATTCTCCTCTCTAATGTATTTTCAGAGTGTGGTGTTTACTTAGAAATCGTCATATAAACATAGTGAGATGGGGCCCAAAAGCAGCTATTGAGTAAAGAAGCTTTGTTGGGTTTTATTTCTTGCATTGCCAGACCCCACATTAATGTCACACTTTCAGAGTAAAAAGGGCTTCTTTTAATCCTTTTTTAAGCTGTACGACTAACACAATGGGTTCATGTAGCCAATGCGAAGGATATATGAAAATCCAAATGTTTTTGGCAAGTGCTTCTCCTTTTCTGTAATAGCTGACAGGTTTGAAGATGCCATATTTTTAGGCTGCATACAAGAACATTTCTTATTATAGATGAATGGAGGTGGACATGCAGTCTCTCTGTGATCCTGAAGACCTTTTGTTAGACATTGCAGACTGGTTCTTTGGCAGTGTTGATCTTCTATTAGTTCTGCTTCAGCTGGTTGAGCCCAGGTCAAAAGCATCTAAATTGGAAATGGCAACAAGCAAAGATGCGAAACTGGTCTGTGAGGGATTTGTTTAATTACTCAAGGACATGTGCACTGTAGCTAAATGAGGCACAATCTGTTTTAATTTGTCTGTTTTTAGTGAATCAAAAACATACAGCATGACCTTTATTGTCCAATTCTTGAATTGATCATTTTATGAGCCGGATAATTTAGTGAATCGGAAAAACAAAAAGCATACAGCTCAACCATTATTATTACAGTGTGACCAGTGTAGTTTGGTTCTTGAACAAATGACGTGGTTCTTTTAGGTTATAACAACTGTGTGAACTGATTTCATAAGTCACACCATAAATGACTCAGAAAAGTGATTTTATTTCTGAGAAAAGCATCACTTTTTTGCAGATGCCACTTGGTTTGATATTATGTTTAATGACATTTACATATTAAATCTAATTTACAAGAGACCGACATTATTTAGTTTGAGGGACATTTAGTGAATATGACATTTAAGTTATAGTTGTGTTTTTATATATTTCCTTTCATTTCATTCAAAAGCACCATCAGTATGAATTCATGTAGAGGCAAATGCATTTATGTGAAAAGTAAGTGCTGTGTAAAATAAATGAGCTGTGGTGATTGTCTGTGGCAGACAGTACGGCTGTGCTCTCTTCTGTATCTTAGGCGACTTAAGTACAGGTGAGTGAATCTGAACTGATTTTCTGACCCCTATTCTATTGCAATTGATCACTTTGACCATTGTAGCCAACCTCATATTTCATATTTCCCTCGAGGCGCTTTCCTGTTCAAGGAAGGAAGACCTGCAGAGCCTGTCCCCTTTCCCCAGCAATTCATTTTCCTCTTATTGAAAAATAGCTAACTACTACTGAAGAAGTGCTACTGAAATCCTCAGATGTCACGCCCACTAACCGTTGGCTGAACAAAATGGGAAACGCTTCAGGAGTTTTTAAATCATCATTTGATTGGTTGAATTCAACAGGATTTCCAGGAGAAGCGTGTGTCAGGTTCCTTAACGCTCCGTCTGGAAACAAAGCAGTTGTGACGCCCTCATGAAAGAAGAATACCGTCGTGTTTACAATGGTTAGTGCCATTGTTGTGGTAAACTGTGGTAAACACAACATTCTTGGATGAATCATTTATTAGATGCATGTTATAGGGACACAGACTTCACATGATGCTGAAGAAAACGAACTGTGATTGGTTGCTTTACATGTCAGTCAGACTTCCTATTGGGCGGTCCTTGGCCAATTAATGTTTCGGTGGAGTCCAGACATTCTGCTGTCAGTCCAATATCTCACGACCAATTCGTACGAATTTGTACGAGTGAATAAAAGATGGCTAATTCATAAGAATTTGTACGACCTCACTTGTACGATTTGTCTAAACCCACATGATGGGTAGGTTTAGGGGCGGGGTCAAGGGTAGGTCATTCGTACGAATTCATACGAATTGGGCAACTCGTAAAATATGTAAAATGTAGCAAAAATCGTATTAATTCGTAATTCGAGTGAGGTCGTACGCATTGTTACGAATTAGCCACCTCGTAAAATTCGTGCCGTGAGATCGGGTTGGTCAGTCTTAAGGTCTGGCCATGCGAGACTATGATGCTAACTTAGCTACATTTTGTAGTAACGTGAAAGCATGTGTTTTTAAAATGGTGTATGAGATGTCATTTTTGATCAGTATACAGTATGTGACAAAATGCTTAGTTATATTTCATATAGCTTCAATAGCTTCAATAATCAGTAGCTGATAAGGTAGCTAGCTACTTTATAAAAAAGGGTAGCTGGATTGTAGCATACATTTTCACATTATATAGATTGTATCTATATACAATCCTTTGCATCAGCCTTTGCACCAGGCTTTGCATCTCATTCTACTCTTAATATCTTGGGCTTGACCGAGACCTGGATCCGTCCAGAAGACTTAGCAACCCCTGCTGCTCTCTCTAACAACTACTCTTTCTCTCACACCCCTCGCCAGTCGGGGAGGGGTGGGGGCACTGGTCTTCTCATTACTAACAATTGGAAATACTCAACTCTCTCTTCTCTATGCAATAACACCTCATTTGAATATCATGCTATTACACTTTCAACTCCCACTAAGATCCATATTGTAGTTATTTATCGCCCCCCTGGTCAACTGGGAAACTTTGTAGAGGAGCTAGATGTGCTGCTGTCCTCTTTCCCTGATGATAGCACTCCACTTGTAGTCTTTGGCGATTTCAACATTCACCTAGCAAAACCATATGCAACTGACTTCAGCTCTCTCCTAGCTTCTTTCGATCTCACACGGCTCATCACCTCCGGTACTCACAAGTCAGGCAACCAACTGGACCTGGTTTACACACGCAACTGTACCACTGACAACATTTTGGTGAAACCTCTCCACGTTTCAGATCATTTCCTCATTACTTTCAATCTACAACTCACTACCCATGCTCCAGCAACCTCCCCAGCATTTACTTTCAGACGAAACCTGCGCTCACTTTCTCCATCCCATCTTTCCTCTGCTGTGTCATCCTCTCTTCCCTCACCCTCGCATTTCTCATCACTGGATGTGAACGCTGCGACAGATACTTTATGCTCCATCCTAACCTCTTCTTTAGACAATATCTGCCCTCTCTCCTCTAGGCCAGCACGCGCCACTCCCTCTAACCCCTGGTTATCTGAGGTTCTTCGTGAACACCGGACCAAGCTCAGGGCAGCGGAGAGGAAATGGCGCAAATCAAAAGACACATCTGACCTCAGTAGGTATCAATCTCTGCTCTCTGCCTTTTCTGTTGATGTTCACACCGCAAAATCTTCATATTTCCACAACATGATCAACAGTGCCTCTAACACACGAACACTGTTCAAGACATTCAACTCTCTCCTCTGTCCACCTCCACCACCACCCACCTCCTCGCTAACTGCTGATGATTTTTCTAACTTCTTCACTAACAAAACTACAACTATCAGCAGTCAGTTCTCAGATTTACACACTCAGGAACCCAGACTAACCTCTCCCACAGCCAATAACCTTCTCTCTTCCTTCTCTCCACTAACCGAGGAAGAAGTATCTCAACTTCTCCTCTCCAGTCATCCTACCACCTGCCCTCTAGACCCCATCCCCTCACACCTTCTACAAGCCATCTCTCCCACACTTCTACCAGCTCTTACACACATTATAAACTCATCCCTCCACACTGGCATTTTCCCTACAGCATTTAAGCAGGCTCGGGTAACTCCACTGCTTAAAAAACCAACATCAAACACATCACTTCTAGAGAATTACAGACCTGTCTCTCTCCTACCTTTCATTGCGAAAATACTCGAACGAGTTGCTTTTAACCAAGTATCATCCTTCCTGTCTCTGAACAGCCAGCTGGCTGTCAACCAATCTGGCTTCAAAAAAGGACATTCTACCGAGACTGCACTACTGTAGGTCACAGAAGCCCTGCGGATCGCAAAAGCTGCTTCCAAATCATCAGTTCTCATTCTCCTGGACCTGTCTGCTGCCTTCGACACTGTGAATCATCAAATCCTCTTGTCCGCCCTCTCATCACTGGGCATCACTGGAACTGCCCTCCACTGGTTTGAGTCCTATCTCACAGGTAGGTCCTTCAGGGTCGCATGGAGAGGCGAGGTATCCAAAGCACATCAACTGACCACAGGGGTTCCTCAGGGTTCAGTTCTTGGACCGCTCCTCTTCTCTATCTACACCACATCATTGGGACCCATCATACAGGCACATGGTTTCTCTTACCATTGCTATGCTGATGACACCCAGCTCTACCTCTCATTTCAACCAGATGATCCCACAGTAACGGCACGGATCTCAAGCTGTCTGGCGGACATCTCGGCATGGATGAAGGAACATCACCTGCAGCTCAACCTGGCAAAGACTGAGCTTCTCGTCCTCCCTGCCAATCCGTCTCTACAACACGACTTCACTATCCAGCTAGACTCTTCCTCAATCACCCCATCAAGGTCAGTCAGAAATCTTGGAGTAATCTTTGATGATCAGCTGACCTTCACCGACCACATTACAAAGACAGCTCGATCATGCAGATTTGCTATGCACAACATCAGGAAAATCAGGCCTTTTCTAACTGAGCATGCAACACAACTTCTCGTCCAGGCCCTGGTCATTTCTAGGCTGGATTACTGCAATGCTCTTATTGCTGGACTTCCATCATGTGCAACTAAACCTCTACAAATGATCCAGAATGCTGCAGCTCGTCTTGTCTTCAACGAGCCCAAAAGGGCCCACGTCACTCCTCTGTTCATCTCTCTGCACTGGCTACCACTCGCTGCTCGCATCAAGTTCAAGGTGTTGACGCTTGCTTACAGATTGACCACAGGTTCAGCTCCCTCCTACTTTCACTCGCTATTACAAGTCTACATCCCTACCAGAAGCCTACGATCGGTCAATGAGCGGCGGCTCGTGGTACCATCACAGCGAGCCACAAAATCACTCTCCAGAACTTTCTCATTCACGGTTCCATGCTGGTGGAATGATCTGCCCAGCCTCATTCGGAATGCAGAATCCCTGACAGCATTCAAAAGACAACTGAAAACTCATCTCTTCAGGGAGCACTTAACATAAAAAAAAAAAAAAAAAAAAAAAAAAAAAAAAAAACCCTTTCCCTTTCCTTTAAATCGCCCCTTGCTTGGCTTAAGCTACTCCGAGCTATGTGTGAACTTTGTACTTTGAGCACTTCTTGCGTTGTTTTTGCCTTTTCACAATGACTCGCTTGGTTTTGTCCTCAGTTGTAAGTCGCTTTGGATAAAAGCGTCTGCTAAATGACTAAATGTAAATGTATCTAGAAAGTTTGACTTTGCACCTCTTTTAAGGTACTTTATCTATTTCATATCTGAACTGATTCTAATTTCTCAAATTATTTCTGTCAGCACTTCTTTTTGATCTTTTCCATGTTTAGTTTTGTCTGACTATCCAATGAGTTAGTGAAATAACAATGAAAGTCTTTTCACAGCTAAAATTAGTAATTTATAAGGGAGTCAGCGTTTGAGATGAGGGCAAGAATTACAACCCTTCATCAGGCAGACTTTAGTACTGACAGCAGTAGAATATTCTTCTGTTTTGATACGATCTGACAAGCCAAATACATCATTATGGATATGGGGAAAAACAACAATTTTTTCTTACTATATTTCACATAAGTTCTGCATGGCTCTTCTGCCTGTTCCTGTCCATCAAATCATTTTTGACTCAGACAGATGAAAGTTCAGTGAGGATTTATTCCAGCTTCTCTCGCTTTGATCTTCTTCTTTTGGGGTGTCTCTTTCACTCGTTTGAGGTTTCACAATCAACAGAGATGTGCCTGTTTCTGATGGTCAGGAAACACAGATGCTGACAAATCAACTCTGAGTGTGACTTCCACTAAGAATAATGTTAGTTTATTTTATGAAAACTCTTTCATAGCCATTATATATTACCTGGTAGAACATGCTTATATTTTGCAGAAAGATAAAAGGAAAAGAGGAAAAGAAAAGGAAAAGAGATTTTGAGTCCATGGGATCATTTTAAAGCAGTAATTGTTCAACAAGCTCTCTTTTGTCCCTTACTGAATCCCTTCATGCCATGTTCACACACCCTAATTTAATTCTTGTACACACACACACACTCTCTAACCTTATTTGCTCACATATTGGAAACAAGTTAAACTTGCCTCTCCTCTGCTGTTCCATTACAAGCAAGGAAATGATGTAATCACAGATACTGTCAGTGTCAGCAGCAAGCTGTAATAAGATCTGATGCGAGGATCTATTCTGGGTCCTGTTTCTTTTTCATGGTCTCAAGTGGTAGAGAGCGAGAGCGAGGGAGAAATTTGATTGTACATGCTTCACTTTATGAACATTCGTCACCAAGATGAGTTAGCTGATTTGTGTAGCATTTAGGAAACTGTTAACAGGGGAAGCATTTGAAGTGATGTTATCCTCTGGGTCACTGTGTTTGCCAGTGAATGTTTTTGGCCTCTTCCTAGCTTGCCAATCGCACTTGATTGTGAACGGAAATTAAACTGATAATAATGTTTCTGATATCTGCTGTTCCCCTCTGATAATGAAAGAAATTGTTTGCATAATTCTCCATCAGCTCTAATTGCACCGAATGAAGTCAAAACGGACCGTTTCAGCAGCAATGAATAAATGAATAATCAGCTCGCTAACTGGCTTTGAACAAGTTAATTGAATGATGACAGTTATGGAATTTAAATGATGGTTCTAACAATTAACAAATGCTTGCAAAATTGTCCCCCATTATCAGTCAGAGAAAATTAAAGTGATGGTGAACATATGTAGAAGTGTCCAGACTCATACCTTTGAACAATGTGATTTGCTGATAATGCACAATGAAACCATTTTGTTGAGATACAGTAGCCTCCAAACTTGTGTGTCAAGTTTAACGGTCCACCTGGAAACAAAGCCATCATGATGCCAAACCCTCTCATGGAAGAAGAAAGAAATCGGTGGAATTAATAATTTAAAAAAGTTCCTTGAACTGCTATGTGAATTTGCTGATTGGTTTAGGCTCACCTTTTTGTGACTTTAAAGGTGGGTTATGTGATTTGGAAAACAACTGGCAGATTTTGAAAATACACAATTCAAATGGTCCTACCTTCTTTCCTCCAACGCTGGCCCTGACTGGGTCACGCGCGCTGGGGGGAGGGGGTGTGGTACGACCGTTTGATTGACGAACTGACTGTCCAATGATTCTAGGTGGTCTTGGAAATGATTGGCTAGGGTTTTTCGAGTCCTGCCCGTTCCACAGATGATTAAATTGCTTAATTTTCATTTCAGTGCTTTTAACTCAGCGGCTGTAAGTGGGTTAGGAATAGGATTTCAAGTTATTTTAAAATAATTGACAAAAAAGAGAATCACATACCCCATCTTTAAGGTTTGAATTAGACTCTATTAGTCAGTGAGCGTTCAGAGACTCTCTTACTGAACTGCGAGTCATTTGGTTTGAAATAAACCGTGAACCGTTACTGTGATGTAGTTTACGTTTGTGAGACTTACACTTTTTATTTACTAAATTCACTTATTCATGTGAAACATATTCAAAATATATTGGTTATTTCTTAATATAATTAAATTTAGATTTGAAAGATTTTAGATTTTTCAAAGTTTAGCATCTAGTTGTAAGTGAAGCTTTGTTTGGCTAACACAGGTGATCGACATGTTGCAACCATAATCAGCCTTTGACTGACTCAAAAAATGTGTAGACATAGTTGTGTTTCCTAGGAGAATTATATTAGGCGATATATTAATAATAAAAAATATTTGTCTGGAGCTGATTGGCTGAAATACTGTATAACTCTGTAATCTGATAAACTGTAAAACACTACATAATTCCTTGTACAACGCCTTGCATATATTCTGCATATTGAAATGGTTCCAGTTAAACAGTTGCATTCATTTATGAAAGAATCTCATTACTGATGCATGCGCATTCGTTGATTAAACAGCCAAACAAACTCAGCTGGTCGTCCGTTGATTAAGTTGTAGTGTCAACAGTAATTCTGGGACACTGAAAACATAAACATACTCATCAGCATGTTGATGAGAAACCTCTCTGGATCAGTTCGTGTACAGTATGAAGCACTCGCCTTGGATTTCTGCTTTTAAAATCAGGGAACACAGTATCTGTGGTGACAGATATCATCAGATTTTTTTTTCCACCCTTAGAGTACCAGAAATTTGGCAGTTCTGGACTTGCTGTTCCTTATCTTAATCAGTGGTTGCAACGCATTCTCACCCCAAGGCGTCATCTAACTGACAATTTTGACCATGCTTCAATATTCGACGCTAAAGGTACCCTTTAGCGTCAGTTAGTTGACGCGATCCCAGGGCGTCATTTAACTGACGCTAAGGGTAACGCGTCAGTTAGATGACGCGGGTAGGTTTAGGTCTGGGTAGAAGGGCGTCATCTAACTGACGCTAAGGGTAACGCGTCAGTTAGATGACGCCCTGGGATCGCGTCAACTAACTGACGCTAAAGGGTACCTTTAACGTCGAATATTGAAGCATGGTCAAACTGATTCCCAAGGCGTCAGTTAGATGACGCCTTGGGGTGAGAATGGGCTGGTGGTTTTGTCTTTTTTTCCACTACAAATTGTTACCAATTATTTTATACCATGAGTATGTTTCTGGCCTTAATATGTTGAGGAGAGTCAGTCATGTTTTCTCAGATATAAGGACGTCCCACCTACCAGTCCCGTTGCCTTCTTGCTCGTCTGAACAGCTCGAGGGGTGTTTTGTGTTTGTGTATATCAGAGGGGGGCATCTGGCTCATAAGTTATTTGTGTTTTTAATACATTAAATAATTCATGCCGGTTTGTTTTATTGTTGATGCCGGTTCACACAGCGATGAGGGGAATGTAAGAAGGAGAATATTGCCCTCGCAGTGAAGTTTGGCCGATTACCCGTGTGTGTGAGAGTGCTGCGTATACAGTGAATGTAATTTTTAGAGGGGTGGGAGAGTTTCTCTTGTCACGACGGGTTGCAAACCTCAAACATGCTGAGTGTACATAGATGAACCCTGACTCTCAGCTTTCATCGTGAGGTGTAAAATAGCCTTCTACTCCAAATCCATTAAATCCAGTTTATGAGATACAGAGGTGTGCAGAACAGTTCTGATTTCAGTTCTACATCTGTAGCTCCAGGTGAACAGTCCAGGGTTGATCTGCCAAGATGGCTGACTGTGTAATAAACAATATAAACCACACATTTTATTTAAATAGCACATGCCTTGCATCTAGGCTATATATATTTATGTATTATTATTATTATTATCATCATTATCATTATTACAAAACATGAAATGTGAAAAACTTTACAAAATCCTGAAAAAAGTATCATGGTTTCCACAAAAATTTTAAGCAGCACGACTGTTTTCAATGTTGCCAAAAATGTCTTGAGCATCAAATCAGCATATTAGAATGATTTCTGAAGGATCATGTGACACTGAAGACTGGAGTAATAATGAGGAACAACCAGCTTTGCAATCACAGGAAAACATTTTTTGATCAAATAAATTTGATAAATTCTGCCTTGGTGAGTATAAGACTTCTTACAAAAACATTAAAAAAACTATCTCCAAACTTTTGAACGGTATATATGAATATGTTCTTTCATTAAACACGTGCACTTAATTGTGTAGGCTCAACTTAATTTGGATATGGATTTTACAAACACATTCTCATGCAAAGCATGTTGAATTGATCTCTCTCCTTCTCTCCCTCACGCAGTCCTTCATACATGCATCACCCACATATCAGTGTGTGCATGTACATCATTTGTCACCGTGTAGATCGGCGGGCGGCCGGGCTGAGGTCTGCACTGACAGTTTAATACATGTGACCCCCAGCCATTCGCTGCTGTCCCAGCAATTATATTCATCGGTTCAATTAATCAGAGCATTCTCCGCTCCAGGGACTAAGACGAAGAAAACGACCCGATTTACTCGTCTCTAATTTGTCTTCTAATTAAAACGGTTTTAGCCTGACTGGCCTCCAGCCCTGAGAGAATAGTTCACACAAAACGAAATTTTAGCCATCGTGTACGCTTGTTGTACCACAACTTTAAGTTTCTTGTTTCTGTGTTATCCATCATAGCTCTGAAATGTCTTTTGCACTTCTACACATTCAGTCTGGCCTCCATGAATAAGCAAAAGAATGGATGGGCTTTTAGTGCTAGCATGATTTTTAGAGTAAAACAATATAAAATTTGGTCTGTTCCTCATACAAATGTAGAGACAAAGGCATTTTATGCACGGAAAAAATCACCTAAATAATTCCATTATCATAGAGCATAAAAATGCATTTGTATGTCCAGTAAGACTTTGTTTTTGGAGTTTGTGTGTTGTTTGGAGGCTGGCTTTTACACTGTAAAATCAAATCATACTCCTTACTATAAAAATACTAGTAGGTTTACTTGATTTTAACCAAAATGTTGAGTTTACTACAATTTTTTTATTGTTGCTGAAATATTAGAAAATATAGTTCCCATAACTAACGTAATTTAAGTAAAATTACTCAAAATGTCCAAGAGGTGCTGTTACGCATGCGTACTGGTCCACAATTCCCCCTCCCCCACACAGCACAGAAGCACATGCAGCTTTTGCAGAGTGGATCGCACTTCGTGGAGTTCAAGGTAAACTCTTTTAATTTAAACCTCATTTTCTCATTTTTTGTGTGCTAGTCTTAATAATCGTTACATTTTCTGCACTTTGTTAGTTGCATTTTGTTTTGTTGAATATTAGCCCATGATAAGAACGCAAACACGTTTTGACCACTGCCCATTATCTGAAGCAATTTCTGCTCAAACTAGTTATTTGCCGCTTTATATCTGTAAATCCAGCTGCCTGGTTGCCTATTAATCACTATTTATTCATTCATTTGTTTTAGTGATGGGCAAGGTTAACCAGTAATTTGAACTGATGATTGGTCATGAACGGTTATGCAGACGAGAATGTTTACAGAATTCAAAATTCAGTGACAACTCTACAAAACGTGTCGAATGGGTCACCTCGTTTTGAATGTTGTGTTTATGGAATGATTTTCGTTGACGCTCAACATATACTAGGTCTAGGATAGCTGGACGCGCCAAATTCGAAAGAGGCAGCAGACACGGTTGCATTCACTCTAGAGAGTGCGCAATCCAGGCAAAGTACAAATTGATGGAACAGACCGCTAACGTTACATCTCCAGATCAGTTATTTATTTATTTTTTTAAATAACGATTTTTAACTTGACAGGGCAGAGGGCACGTTAAAAACGCAACGATAAATGCTGAACTCCAGGCAGGCCGGTTGCTTCGAAAATTAAATGCGTGCTTATTATGATAATTACGGCAATATGCAGGCAACACAGCAAAGAAATTGTGAGGTGTTTTTCTATCGAGTTTGTTACGGAGTATTTAGCAGACCCCTTAACCCACCTCCTCAAGCAGAGTATAACATATAAACATATAATATATATAACATATAAACATATAATATAACATATTTTATAAAACATTTGTATAAACAACGTATTTAAATATAAGTTTGCACGTAAATTTTAAGTCTAAGTTTTAAAATAATACCTAATGCATGTGCTGTTTCAATTTAACTCATTGACCAACTGCTTTGCATGTGTCCCACAATTTGGAAAAAAGAGAGGAAGATAAACACTTGTCTATGCATCTGATCATGTTGTTTGTTCATTGACTTTTGATTGATGGAATAACTTATTTTTATTTTTAGAATACCAGTCGATAAGCTGCTATGCAGTGGAAATGTAAGTTCCGATCGTGCTTTGATTTGTTACAAGTGCCATGTTTGTGACTTAACTGAGCCATGTAGCGAGTAGACGTGCTTTGCAAGTAATGATATTGGTGTTTCTGCTTTCTTAAATTGCCATTTTGTATTATTCCATGAGTATATCTCATGTTAGGAAAAATATTAATTCTGGTATACTTTTTGTAGTTTTTTTTTAAGTAGATACTATATTTGTCTCTTGTGAAACAATTCTGATTTTTTTTCTTCTCTACTTAGGATGTGGATGTAGAAGCTGACTTCAGTGAAGTAGATGATGGCCTGCTCACAATTTTACCTGAAGAAATGCCATCAACGTGGACGCAATGAGGGCAATCGTTTTGGAGGGAACAATTGTTGTGGATGATGTCCCAAATTTGCCACACGCTGTATGTCTCCTTTTTGCCTTGATCTATGCTCTAAATTTAGACTACACAAAGACAATGAGGAACACATTTGATTTCATTCAGTGGGTATTTCTGTCTTTGAGAGGGAATAATCTCAAACCCAAACTCCAAACCCTTAAAGAGATACTCCACCTTTTTTCATATTAAACTATGTTATTCCCTTAAAGGGTTAGTTCACCCAAAAATGTAAACTCTGTCAGTAATTACTCTCCCTCATTTTGTTCCAACCCCGTAATACTTTCATTCATCTTCGGAACACAAATTAAGATATTTGTGATTAAATCTGAGAGCTGGATCACTCCTCCATAGGCTTCTAAGGGACTGAAACTTGTTCGCACGAAAAGCTAATAAAGACATTGTTAAAACAGTCCAAGTGACTACAGTGCTCAATCTTCAGTTTATTAAGCGACGAGAATACTTTGTGCGCAAAAACTAACAAAAATAACGACTTTATTTCAACTATTAATTTCCTTCTCTGTGGGCATCGTCAGTGTGATATCGTAGGGCTACGTCACACGCAGGCTCACTATTGGCCGACGCTGGTCATGTGTCTACGAGAACTATCTCGAGGCCCATGGAGAAGGAAATGAATACTTGAATAAAGTCGATATTTTAGTTTTTTTTGCGCACAAGTAGTATTCTCATTGCTTGATAAACTTATGATTGAGCCACTGTAGTCACTTGGACTATTTTAACGATGTCTTTAATAGCTTTTCGGGGGAACAAGTTTCAGTCCCTTAGTAGGATTAGGAGGAGTGACCCAGCTCTCAGATTTAATCACAAATATCATAATTTGTGTTCCGAAGATGAACGAAAATCTTACGGGGTTGGAACAATATGAGGGAGAGTAATTACTGACAGAGTTCTCATTTTTGGGTGAACTATCCCTTTAAAGGATTAGTTACTTTAAAAAAACTTTTGCTGATAATTTACTCACCCCGATGTCATCCAAGATGTCCATGTCTTTCTTTCTAAAGTCGAAAAGAAATTAAGGTTTTTGATGATAAACTCTCATCACAGAACAGAGCAAGGCGAGCATTTGTGCTTAAAAAACGTAAAAAAAAATTATTTATTTTTTAAATGAGCGATGGTTTCGCTAGATAAGACCCTTATTCATCATCTGGTATCATTTAAAGCCCTTTGAAGCTGCACTGAAACTGTCATTTGGACTTTGAACCGTTTGGGTCCCATTGAAGTCCATTATATGGAGAAAAATCCTGGAATGTTTTAATCAAAAACCTTAATTTCTTTTCGACTGAAGAAAGAAAGACATGGACATCTTGGATGACATCGGGGTGAGTAAATTATCAGCAAAAGTTTTTTTTTAAAGTGAACTAATCTTTTAACTAAGACGAGTTGATGCATACCTCTCTTGTCGCAGTGCGTGCATTAAATCGCTCGGTCTTGCGGCGAAACTTTGGTAGCACTTAGCTTAGCCCAGTTCATTCAATAGGATCCAAACAGAGAAGTGACCAAACACCTCCACGTTTTCCCTATTTAAATACAGTTACTCGAGTAGTGTAACTCGACCAAGAACGGTGACACAAAATAAAACGTTGCGCTTTTCTAAGCGTGTAAAATGGATAACTATATTGTAGGGCAGAATACCATAGCAAGTGGATGGGAGCACTTCGACTCGGCGCAGTAATATCATCTTTCGTGAAAAATCCTTGGTTCTATTGACGCAAATGAGAGGGAGGAGAAGAGGGAGCGGGGGGGGAGGATTTTTCACGAGAGATGATATTACTGCGCCGAGTCGAAGTGCTCCCAAGCACTTGCTATGGTATTCTGCCATACAATACAATTATCCATTTTACACGCTTAGAAAAGCGAAACGTTTTATTTTGTGTCACCGTTCTTGGTCGAGTTACACTACTCGAGTAACTGTATTTAAATAGGGAAAACGTGGAGGTGTTTGGTCACTTCTCTGTTTGGATCCTATTGAATGAACTGGGCTAAGCTACGTGCTAACAAAGTTTCGCCGCAAGACAGAGCAATTAAGTGCACGCACTGCGACGAGAGAGGTATGCATCAACTCGTCTTAGTTAAGGGAATAACAGTTTAATATGAAAAAAACGGTGGAGTATCCCTTTAAAAATCAGCTTTTAAGCTAAACTTGTGTCTCCTTACTTTCTGCCTTGGATGCCTAAGCTGCCGTATTTAAAGGGATAGTTCACCCCAAAATGAAAATTGTCAGTAATTACTCTCCCTCATGTTGTTCCAACTTGTAAGACTTTCGTTCATCTTCGGAACACAAATTAAGATATTTGTGATTAAATCTGAGAGCTGGATCACTCCTCCATAGGCTTCTAAAGGATTGAAACTTGCCGGCCCAGAAAAGTTATTAAAGAAATCCTAAAAATAATCCAAATGACTACAGTGGCTCAATCTTAAATTTATCAAGCGACGAGAATACTTTTTGTCCAAAAAAAACAAACAAAAACAACGACTTAATTCAAGTATTCATTTCCTTCTCTGTGGGCCTCTGATTGAGTTTACGTAGTGTAACAGCACAGCGCTTCTGTGTTGTACGTCACACATAGGCTCACTATTGGCCGACGCTGGTCATGTGTGTGATGCATGTGATGTTCAACCAGAGGCCCTCGAGGCCCACAGAGAAGGAAATTAATACTTGAATAAAGTCGTTATTTTTGTTTGTTTTTTGCACTCAAAAAGTATTCTCGTCGCTTGATAAACTTAAGATTGAGCCACTGTAGTCAATATTGGCATATTCATTTGCACTAATTTCAAGTTGCAACTAGTTCAAATGGGTTAGGGTTAGTAAGCCACATACTGTGTCAAGGTAGAAAAGGTTTTATTTTAATGTTGTAAAATATTCAAGGTAGAAAAGGTCTGTATTCCTGGGTTGTAAAGGCCTATTTTGTTATTTTTTGCTTGTTTTGTTTGCATATAGTGCCAGTTTTGAAAATGTCATGACAGTAGAATGCTGCTAGCCAAGAGGTCATAAGAACACAGATGTTTTAAAGAATAGTTTTTATTGTGATGTTCTTAATTTTTCTGTAAAACATGTTTTTTACAAAAAATAAACAGTTGAGAATTTCACCCTTGTGTTAAGTGCATTCCATGCTAGTTGAACTACTAAAAATACGTTCACTTTACTTGAAGAAAATGTGGAAACCGATTGCACGTATTTTTTTAAGTCTCTGTAGCTTAAAATGGCAGATTAAAACCATGTTGAGAATAATAGTATTTAGGATGTTTGCAGAACACATGATAACACTGTTAGTTAAATGGAATTACTCAAGTGATCTTACTATTAAATCTTAAGTAGTATTAGTAAATATTATTGAGTATGTTAACTAGAATTTTACATTAAACTAACTTGATATTTATTATTTAATTTACTTGGGAAGAGTTTGGTTTCTTTACTTTTAGCTGATTATTAACTTAACTTCAGTTTTCCCTTTAAGTTTGCTTTGCAAAAATAAGGCAATCGGTTTCCAAACTTTTTTTAAGTAAACTGAACTTATTAGAATTTACAGTGTAATTATTCTGTACTGTGATTATGCTTTTTGAGTTTTAACAGATTAGTTTGTGGGATAAGGGAATCACCTGTTCTGCTTTTTTAGAACGTAGGCCCGAAAGGACTGCATGATGTCAGTCTGTGAGGCGTCAGTCATTCTAGGTCTCGTCGTGTTGTTTTTGGCTCTGAATAATAGTGGCAATGCAAACTGCTTCAGAAATAGTCGTATGAGCTATTCAAGTCTGTGGCGACTGGCAAATGTTGTCTTATTTTGACACACCGCACATTTTGTTTTTTTTGTTCTTCCTCCAAAAGTGTTTCTATAACTGGTAGATCATGGCACTAGCAATACCAATGTCATGGCTTTGATATAAAACCTTTTTTATGATTAAAATAAAATTTAATGATAAAAAATACCTATAATGTGGCTTTGTGCACTCACTCAGCATCACCAGATCTAACTTATTTTGTTTCACAAATACATAAATTTCCATTATTTTCTTAAAATCTCTTGCTGCATTAATATTCAAGGAAGCAATATGAATTTCATTCATTCATAAAATAAAATAAGAAAATAAAAAACAAGCAAAAGCTGATAAAAACAAAACTAGAAACCCATGCGTCACGTTTGGCTTTTTAGCATTATCATTTACAAGATCAGGGTTTAAAATTCTTACAATTTTCTTTAACTGATAAATGTCCTTGTTTGTGAATAAGCTTTCCACCATGAACATCTTGGTTTTGTCAACAAATTGTTTGATGTCTGGAAAATATTCACAGACACGTACTCCTCTCTTATTTTTTGTTGCTTTGAGGAATAGTTTAATGTCTTCATAATCACAACTAGATGAAGCTCTTTGAGAAAAATTTTCCGAGGATTCATTGCCACTTTCCATCCCTTCTTTGTCATCATCATCAACTACATTTTTTTCTGTTTAACACTTTGAATTTCACTTGAACATTTCCTTTTACCTGGAATTTTAAACTCAGTTGTATCTGATTCTAGATCAACATCATCATCACACAGTTTGAATGATTCAGTGATTCACAGTCCAAAACTGACTCAGTGATGACATCACAGACTCCCTCACTCACTTCAGTAGTTCAACTCATCTTCCTTCAAAGACACTACTGGTTCAGTGATATCAGAAACTACATCCTGAGCCTCAGAAACACTATCATTATTCTCTACAACAGCCACATGTTTCACACTCAGAATTGGATCTTCGAAGTCCCTGCTTCAACTCTTTCCTCATCATCACTGTAGACTAGCCTCCATCATGCTTTGCCCATCAGTCGATAAATTCTCCGAATCAGATGGCCTACCCCACCACAGTTAAAGCACTTAAATTCATCAGTTGTGGCATGATCAAAGTTGTCAACCTTAATGTTAAAAATAAAATCAAGTTATTTGCTGTCTTTCAAAATCATGTAGGCAAATCTTCTAAAAGAAACAGCGGTGAAGCAGTACCAATGAGGATTTTCTTAATCGGTGAAAGCAGCTTTCCACAGCGGAACAAGATCTTAACCAGTGTAGGTTATAATATTAGACAATGTTACTTTTTTTAAGGGTTTTGAAAGCGGAAGAACAGGTGTGAAGAGATAATTTACAACATTTCCCTTTTCCACTAATTCGTTTGCCTTTTCAGCCGACTTAAAAAACACATTTCAATTCAATTAAAACACATTAAATACAGAGCAAACACACAAAAAGAAACATAGAATAAGACTAAATAATTAAACAACAAAATAAAAAGATCCTGAAATAAAAAATATTACCTTTCAGATAATTACAGTAAGACAATTTACTGTATCTGAAAGGATAAGCTTATTCTTTCAATTATATTATTAAATTGTAAAACGTAAATAAATGATATGTATATTAAATGATTGAATGATTACAACTCAGCTATGTTATGAGGAGTAATAAAAGCATTTGATGTGTAGCTCTAATTCATAGAAATGTTATGAATTATTGTTCAAAAATACGGTTTTGACCTAGACAGCCAGACTTACTTTTCCATACAGACACCCTGCCTAACAGAGGAATTAAAGAATTACAACATTCTTTTTATAGCAGTTATATCTGGTGTGGTTCTGATGTCAGTGGAACATCCCAGATCCCCGTGGTGCCCGGTCCCCAGTCCATGCGGACTTCACCCGCTCCTGCAAAACATCCCTCATATAGTCACAACACACAGCTGAACATTTTTCTAAGAAGTGCCGGCACCAGAGGGGTTATGGAGAGCAGGAGGGTTGTGAGAGGAACAAATGTGAAGGATTAAGTGTGTGTGAGGAGAGACAGTGTGCGTGCTGATGCCATTCATCCGTTTGAGCATGTGTGTGAGAGTGAGACTGACTGAACGAGAAGGGTAGAAAAGGACAACTTATATTAATTTACTTCATTATGTTATCTTTTTTTTATTTGTATTAGCTTTAATATCGATTTGCTGCATCATGTATACATTGTATTTTCATATTATGACAGCTTAAATTAATAATATGTAATGCATTTTTCATATTTTGTATTTTTTTAGCAATCATTCATTTGATTATCTTTGTTTATCATTATTTATTTCATTTTATTTACTTGTTTACCCAATTTTCACTATAGTGTTTAATTTGTATATATTATATTACATTATATTATATTATTATAGTGTTTTATTTTTATTTATGAAACTAGGTGCGTAGACAATACAGATGTTCAGCTGTTTGTGATGTCAATAAAGCGGAAGACCAAGTTCTGTCAGATGCTTCATATTTTATGTATTCATAATTTAGGGGTTCCTATATCATGGGATCATTTTATGGATTAATTCATTAATTTAATTTATTTTCAATTTTATGAATTAAGCAGCTCATAAACATTCTTTCTCACTAGAAAAACTGAAATAACCCATTAAACATAGTATTATGCAATCATTTAAGACATTTCTCCTTAGAATGTTTTTGCCATCAAGGTTTCTTTAAAAAAAAGCAGAATCAAAGATGTTGATCCAGGAACATATTGTACTTGGTCAAAATCACTTTCACCCTCAAGACACACTGTCTTGGTCTTGATTTGGTCTCGGTTTCTGTGGTCTTGACTACAACACTAGTTTGGACACTACAGAACAAAGAGACCAAATCAAATTTAAGATAGTGGAAGGTCGAAAACATTCTGCAATGTTGGTGTCCCTCAGAAAGGCAGACACAGAGAAATAAAGGTGACAGTGATCAGAGAGGGTTCCACTGGTTTGGCTTTGCCCTTATCACAGGGACTCTGACATCCCTCGGTCCTCCATTGGAATTGCTAAATCTGACCTTCAACAAGACATTTAAAAATGACCCCAAATTGTTTTTTCTCCCCCGCTGCTGTTCCAGAGGCCTCTTTCTCTCTGTAGACAATCAACTGGTCACTACAAACTACAGTAGTGTTGTGAATGAAGATAAATGCAAAACAGTGACTTAAAACACTGTGTCTCTCCAAAGCTTCTAGTGACAAGACGCTTTATTACTACCCCATCTGACCCATCCTATAAAGTCAATACCCTTGACATAAAGAGCATGTTTATTTAATATAAAATATATTGGCTTTTTCTTTCTGAACCGAATATGTTAGAAAGAACATTGAACAGTGGGTAATATGAGTTGATGCTTGTTGATCTACAGATCTGTATTTATATCTGTCGAACAGATATATAGATCAAATCTTCTTTGAAATTCTATGTTCAAGGCTGTAAATGAAACCCTATAATATGCATAATTTAGTCCAATAAATTAAGCAGCATCTACTGTATTGCTTTGTAATTTACTATATTGTTGACCTGATTAATTTGTTGCAACATTCACAATGTTTTCCATGCAAAGCATACCATTTAGGGAAAACTGCAGAATTATTACATAAATGCCTTTTGTAATGGTGCGTTTCTGGTCTTAAGATTTGAAAGAGCTCTAACAGTTGATCTTGTGTTGTAATGATAGAGCAGATTACTTTAATGTTTAGTGTTTGACGCAGAATAAATCTATTAAGCACATGTTTATTGCAGTTGCTTCTTACAGAACGAATGCAGGAAGACTAGAAGTGGTGGTAGGGATCAGAATAGACAGATAAGAAGCTTTTGCATGGAAATCAAAGCCATAGTCTTTATTTGTTGGACCTTGAAGCCCAGATTTATCCACTGAACACAACAAATGGAAAATAAGTGTAACTGCTCCATTTATCCTGATCTGATCCTCTGCAGGGGTGTATAATTGTGTCCTATGTGAAAAGAAGGTTTAGAGATAAATCTTAGAGCTTCGGTCCACATGATGGTGCACCAAAATCTTTTTCCACACGAGGAAATGATCAGAATCGGTTTACTTTTCACTCAGTGAGGCAAAACTTCTAAAAGAAACTGTAAATCGTTGGTGAATAATCATTGCAATTTCAAACAAAAATTCATTTCCATCTCTATATCGTCCATCTCTAGTTTTCATTTTTAAACCACGTATCGAAAAAATAGTTCTCTATTTTGAAAAAACAACTACCCAAACAATATAATTTGTGTATCAGGATGAAAATGTTACTTTGACTTCAGTTATCATATTTATTGACATTTCCACAGAAAACTGAGCATAGCATATAAAAAAACATGTTCCCATTTGAGGTTTAACAACATATAATCATTGCTCGCCAGCACCTGAAATCTATCGAATTAGTTGAGGGAGAGGATCACCGGGACGAGTTGTTTTGGGCTGCCACAATCACACACTCCTGCTCTGGTTGGTGTTACAGACAATTTGAAAGGCTGTCAGATTTCAATAGCATTGAATAATCACTGTGTTTGTTCAGGTCTGATTGCGAGAGGCGTACAGGGACATGGTTTGGCACAGTTAACGTGGTTTACTTGTTCATCTCTCTCTCTCTCTCTCTCTCTCTCTCTCTCTCTCTCTCTCTCTCTCTCTCTCTCTCTCTCTCTCTCTCTCTCTCTCTCTCTCTCTCTCTCTCTCTCTCTCTCTCTCTCTCTCTCTCTCTCTCTCTCTCTCTCTCTCTCTCCTCTCTCTCTCTCTCTCTCTCTCTCTCTTTTGTTTTCTGAGAATATCAAGAAAAAAAATCCTAAACAAGCTTTAGCTGAATAACTTATTCACAGGAGAGACACACTGTGTTCACACGCACAGAAATGAGAAACTCAATTTTATTTCCCACATATTTGTTGTAGCAGAAATTCTCAATCCCAAAATCATTACAGAAAATGTGCGGAAGCAATTATCTCTATATAAATATGTAGACAAGAACAACCTTCTGCATTTATGTGTAATTTGTGCGGATACATTTGTGGACATTCGGTATGCAGTGTATGAGTATGGGTGACATTAAGATAAAAAAAGATTCTTTCTTTCTTTCTTTCTTTCTCTTTCTTTCTTTCTTCTTCTTTCTTTCTTTCTTTCTTTCATTAATTAATCTAAATATATTTTAAATAAAATAAAGAATAAACAAAAAATAAAATAAACAAAATAAAATAATCAGTTTTGTTTATAATTATTTAAAATAAAATGTTACCAGTGTCAAATTATCATCTTGAAAAATGGTTGTTTGGAATTTTTAATCATCTTTTAATCCAATTAATTAAATATTTTTTTAAATTCCTAAATTAAATAAATAATATATATGTATATATATGTATATTTGCATTTTAATTGAATTTTGTGTTAAAATTTGGAAGTATGATCAAATAATGAGCCAGGACAGTGATCTTCTTAAATGTTATCCATTATATTAATTCCCCACAGTGGAGAAATTGAAGGTCAGGTGGTTTGTGGGACAATAATCTATACAGACAGAAACGTTGCATATTATACACATTATACTGCAAATAAAAAAGTATGGTAGCATGCTATTTTCAACAGCCTGTGGCTGCATCTGAAATCGCATACGTCTCTACTATAGTAGGTAAAAAACAGTATGTGACAAAATAAGTATGTCCGAATTCACAAAAAGATGACCTTCTACTTTCAGCGAAATTCGGAAGTGTGCATACGATGGAGGCCAGCGAAGCGATGTAACTGACACTGATAGGTCACATGATAATAAAAGCATGGCGAACGTAGTATGTCCAGATTACATTCATACTATATAGAACATACTTTTTTTAGCCTGGCTTTGTGAAGTAAATACTTATTGAAAATTAGTAAAAGAGAGTATGTGATTTGGGACGTAGCCTGTGTTTGTGTATGGGGGTGTGGCTTTACTAATCATTGGGCCAATCAACCTTTAAGGCTACAGGAGAAAGACCAGCCTAACAAAATAAAAGAAACAGCAGGAAGGATCCCCCAATTTTTGACATGTCTATAAACTCACAAAAAAAGGATTTCACACATGACAACATGAACGCGGAATCTATCATTGTTCTTCTGATTAATTTAGCTTCATCCACCACAAATGAGAGACTGACAGGAAGGTATTTTTTAATGGGGCAGATATGCAAATATGTTTTCAAGCGTAGCAGAGTTTAAGGCACAGTGAGCTCTGAGAGGTAGTAACAGTTACTAGGAAAATAAATCATTAGGAAAAAGATTTCCTAATAGGAAGCATGTGGACAATTGCAAATGGGGATCTGAGGCAGACACGTAAATGTGTACTGAAGTAAATTATTTTCCTTGAATACTTGTGGTGAGTACTAGCAAAACCACAAAATGTCAATAAATGTTACCTTGATTGATCAGAGATAATGGTCAGAGATTGAATTATCAGAGATAATGGTTAGATAATGGATGATTTTACACAAAGAAACCCAGTGCACTTACAAGAGCAACAAGACGAAATTACAGAGCATGTTTAAGAGCTTTACTGAACCACACAGTGATGTTAATTCATAGGTCATTCGCAGCTTTTAACCTTAAAAGTGGTTTATTTCGATTCACCTTTATATTTATTTCAACATTTTAATTGAGTTGAGCTTTTTTTTTTTTTCAAAAAAAGTATAGTTTTAGTTAATAATAACAACACTAGTTTATGAGAGTGTTTCTGATCTCTTTCATCTGCCTTTCTTTTTAGTCCACAGCAGCACAGGAGGACGGCTGATGCATCGCAGCCCTTGTTCCATCACTTTTAATATGATGCTGGAGCTCCTGTAGCACCATTAATCTGAAGTTGTCCGCTGAGCTCTGGGCATGGTAGATAATGTGCTTTGGTGCCGTCCCAGTGACAGCTGTGCCAGACACCGCCCAGACTGAAGCCCAACTGGGTTTGTTTGGCTGCAGCCTTCTGTAAATGACTATCTGTCTTAGATAAGAACATTCCAGACCAAAGACTGAACATAACCATATAACAAAACTAAAAGCTGAGCTGTTTAAGTGGGAAAAAAACGTATATAATTATTACAGTATTCAAGGAACGCAAAAAAATTGAAGTTTGTTGCTGATCTTTTGTACTTTCCATTCATTGGAGAATCCTGAATTCCCGGTTTTCAATATTTTCAACATTGATAATAATAAGAAATGTTTCTTGAGCAGCAAATCAGCATATTAGAACTATTTCTGAAGGATCATGTGACACTGAAGACTAAAGAACAATTATGCTAAAAATTCAGCTTTATCATCACAGGAATAAATTACATTTTAAAATATATTAAAATAGAGAACAGGCCTTTTAAATTGTAATAATATTTCACAATATTACTGTTTTTAACTAAATGCAGCCTTTATAACCACAAAACTTATGAGCGTTAGTACAGTATGTATTAATTCCTTTCCAAAACTGTTTCCAAACACAGGCATGCATGTAGGTGGGAGCCATTACAGAAGAAAGCCCCCGGTGGACAGTTCTCTAAATACTTCCCCTATTTCCCAGGAAAGGACATTTATCACAGTTAATTCCCTCATCTTAATTATATGTGAAATGAGACAAAGAAAAGGCAGCAAGCGTGAGCTGCAGTAATTAGTTGCAGTGCAGTAATTGATATTGTTCTGTTGCAGTGACTGAAGTCATCCGCATATAGTCAAAGCCCCTTTCATTAAGTTATCAAAACAGCCACAGCCATTACATGCTCAATTATAGAAGAGTATTGGATTCTTTTCCCACTAATCTCTTGCATTGAAAAAAGGTGATAAGTGAGAAAAAGACTGAAATTGACTTGAGCAATTAGTAGAACAAATTATAAAGGTGTCAGTGTTTGCAATGAAAGCAGAAATCCACTTAGGAGAAAGCAATCAGACAAGAAAAAAAAGAAAAGGATGGATGAGTGGAAGGAAGAAGAAGGAAGGGAAGGAAGGAAGGAAGGAAGGAAGGAAGGGTGGAGGGTGGATGGGTGGAGGGATTGATGTATGGATGGAAGTGAATTATGGATAGATGGATGTGATGGAGTGATTGAAGATGAATGGATGTGGGTGGAAGTGAATTGGAAAAGGATAGGAGGATGGAAGTGAAATAGAGGAAGAGAAGGATGGATGGATGGATGGAAGGAGGACAGGATGGAAGGAAGTGAAGGAAGGAAGGAAAGGAAGGAAGGAATGGATGGATGGATGGATGGATGGATGGATGGATGGTGGAGGATGGATGGATGGAATGAATGAGGAAGGAAGGATGGAATGGAGGAAGGAAGAAGGATGGATGGGTGGAGGGTGGAAGATGGATGTATGGATGGAAGTGAATTGATGGATGGATGGAAGGATAGGATGGATGGAAGTGAATTGAGGAAGAATGGATGGAAGTGGATGGAAGTGAATTGAGGAAGGATGGATGGATGGATAGGTGGATGGAAGTGAATTGAGGAAGAATGGAGGAGGAAGGAAGGAAGGAAGGATGGAATGGAGGAATGGAAGATGGATGGGATGGATGGATGGAAGTGTATGGAGGAGGATGGATGGAAGTGAATTAGGAGGATGGATGGATGGATGGATGGAAGTGAATTGAGAAGAATGGATGGATCGGTGGATGGAATTGAATTGAGAAGAATGGATGGATGGATGATGGAATGATGGATGGATGGGTGGATGGAAGTGAATTATGAGATGAAAAGAGATGGATGGATGGATGAAGTGAATTGAGGAAAGATGGATGGATAGGTGGATGGAAGTGAATTGAGGAAGAATGGATGGATGGATGGAAGGATGGATGGATGGGTGGATGGAAGTGAATTGATGGATGGATGGATGGAAGTGAATTGAGGAAGAATGGATGGTAGTGAGAAGTGATTGAGGAGTGGATGGATGGTGATGGATGGATGGATGGATGGATATGGATGGCAAAGTGAATTGAGGAAGTAATGGATGGAAGTGAATAGAGGAAGATAGATGGATGATGGATGGAAGGATAATGGATTAATGTATGGTGGATTGAATGGAGATAGATGGATGAAGGATAAATGGATGGAAGGATGAATTGATTGATGGATGGAGAATGAATGGAAGGATGATGACTAGATTAATGATGGATAGAAAGAATAAGGAAGATGGATGGAAGAGAATAAAGAAAATTGGTCTGTTCCATTGACAAAGCTGTCGTATATGAGAGTCCTTTCACAAAATGACATGATGTTTGCTGAATACATAGAATATCACTCAAGAAACAAATTGCATAAATATGTCTATTCAAACATCCCGTTTGAAGCCTTCCATACTTCCTCCCACTGATTTTGATCCAGACATCAGAGCGTGTTTTTGCGAATAGTCCTGAGTCAGAAAGAGGGTTTTACATTGTGGGCTGTTCTGACCCGCTCCTGTTCTCAGTGCACAACAATACTTCTCCCCCGCTGTGGAGGCAGCAAGGCCACTACTTCAACTGTGGGCTGAACTCAAACTTAGTCTCTCCAGCAGAACTTAGTCTCTCCCTGAGTCCCTGTTGACTGCCTGCTCAGAGGCTGAGGAATCCTGGGAGGCTCCTGACGCGTTTATGATGGAGCGGAGTGGGTTACGCAATGCAGTAACTAATGGAGAGTGACTCTAATGCACACCTGGAGTGGCTCTTGTGCATGTGGGAGGCTCTTAAGGGGAAAAGGGCCACACCTTTGAAGAGCAGGTGTCGGGGGGCGTTAGCAGGACCACTCTGCAAAAAAACCCCAATGGAGATGCAGACAGGACAAATACTCATACACGTCAATTTGACTCTCAAAACTACTTTATTACAGGGATAATTTACCCTGTAATGGAAAGTTGTTTCATGTTGTTTCAAAGCCGTATGGAATACAAAATATCATCATTTAATGTTGGGTTAATTAAATACAATGACAGTATATACAATATAATCTTGACTTAATGAGACACCTAAGAATGTCGGCAGAATTAGAATGACTCACTGAACCGATTTGTAATACATTTTAAAAGTAAAATTGTTGCCGCCATTGCACCATTTAATGCTTATTCCACAGTCCACTAGGTGTTGGATTTTCACTTGCTTTTTCGTAAAAGATGTAGTAAATGATAACAGAATTTAAAATTTCATTTTCAAAATATCTTTGATAATCCACATTTTAGACCTATGAGAAGCAAAAGATCGAGGCAAAGATTTAGGCAACAAATATGAGAAGCAAAAGATTTAGGCAAAGTCCCCAATTTCTCTCTATGTAATCTGATTGAGATTGTTTGATTCTTTCATGGGACTTTTCACGTCCAATTTTCAAATGGAAAGAAAGGTACAACATGTTTCTGTCAGAATACCATTGTGCATTGTGAGGTCATGCCTGGATGAGAATTTCACTTTACGAGCTGATAAGACAGCACATCTTTAGTGCATGCTGATATTTTCGACAGGTCCAGGGTGAGAGCCTAAGGCAGTATCAGCTTTCACATCACAAACAGTGAATTTCAGTTGAGTTTCACACCGAAAGACTGCGAAGATGCAAACACATTCATTTATCAACAACATATTAGCAGCTGTAAAAATAGTTTGCTACATGACTGTGTTGCATGACTGCAATCTCGTGTTTTGGACAGAATGTCAAAGCTTGTCACAAACTGTCGGTTCATGCATAAATTAACTAAATGTTTATGGAAAATTAATCACACTGTTAGAACATTGTTATTTACGGTAAGTACATTTTCACCCAATATTTTTCTAAAATAAATATCTGTCATAATTTTCTCACTCTCATGTTATTACATATGACTTTTTGGTAACATTTTATTTTGATGGTCCCTAACTTTCTGTACACTATAAGTAACTCTCTTTAGAGTATTAGTAGACTATCTGCCTATCTAACTCTTTATTGTGATGCAATTGTGACCCAACCGACATTCTACTGACTATAAGTAACTTTGCAACTATATTTCAACTTATTCTAACCCTAACCCTAACAATAATACTCTACTAACACTTTAAAGGATTAGTTCACTACTAAAAAAACTTTTGCTGATAATTTACTCACCCATGTCATCCAAGATGTCCATGTCTTTCTTTCGTCATTCGAAAAGAAATTAAGGTTTTTGATGAAAACATTCCAGGATTTTTCTCCATATAATGGACTTTAATGGGACCCAAACGGTTCAAGGTCCAAATGACAGTTTCAGTGCAGCTTCAAAGGGATTTAAACGATTCCAGACGATGAATAAAGGCCAATTTATACTTCTGCGTCGGGTGCGCGCGGTAGGTACGGCGTAGCATACGCACAGACGCGTTCCATACGCCTAACCCTTCGCCGTAACCTGACGCGCACCTCCTCAAAAATGTAACTACACGTCACGGCGACGCGGACCGCAAGATCTGTGATTGGTCGGCTTGGTAGCATCGCGTTTCCTCCTACGCATTTCCGTCGTGTTCTTCTGCACCGCCCGCCATTTTTAAATTCTAAGTACAGCGAAACTGTTAAAAAAAACTAAAAACTTACTGCTTTTCCACCTCGATAAGCTCCAACTCCAATGTGATCCGCTCTCTTTCAATCGCCATTGCTTGTAGTAACCTAAACTCAAAACAGTCGCGAGGAATCTTCTTCTTCTCTAGGAACCGCACGGAATCTAAACATGGAACATTAAAACCCTCCGCCGGCCAACTAGCGTTTCGGCGCTGTACTGCAGAGCAACGCAAACCTAAACGCAAAAGTATAAATGCTCACGACGTACACTACGCCGTACACTATGGCGTACACTTGACGCAGAAGTATAAATTGGCCTTAAGGGTCTTATCTAGTGAAATGATCGGTCATTTCAAAAATAAATAAAAAAGTTTATAAGTACAAATGCTCGCCTTGCTCTGTTCTGTGATGTGCGTTCGTGGCGTTCTTTCGTGACCTTTTCAACGTAATTGCGTATTACGTGACGTCACATGAACGCGCATCACAGAACAGACGTTTGTGACGTTCTTTCGTGACCTTTTCAACGTAATTGCGTATTACGTGACGTCACAGAAAAGAGCAAAGCGAGCATTTGTGCTTATAAAACGTAACTTTTTTATTTATTTTTGAAATTACCGATTGAAGAAAGAAAGACATGGATATCTTGGATGACATGGGGGTGAGTGAATTATCAGCAAAGTTTTTTTTAAAGTGAACTAATCCTTTAATGAGAGTTAGTAGACATAGGTGCAATGTTACTTATAGGCAACATAATGTGTTAAAGGGACCATCAAAATAAAGTGAAACTGACTTACTTTCTTCTGTGGAATGCAAAAGGTGAATATTTAAAGAATATTCTGGCCACTCTTTTCAATATGATGAAAGTAGTTTTGGAGCAACAAAGTTCATTCCTGACACGGCTCAAATCAGCCCTTCTGTCCAGACCAGAGCTTCAGCCACTCTACCACCATCTCTTTATATACAATAAATACAGATGGTGACCTACGCCAAGAAACATCTCCAAGTGTCTTTGAGTAGGTCACCATCTGCCCTGTGTTTGCGTGCATCTGCTCTCTCACCTGGGAGTTTATTTATGTTGAGATGGTAGAAGGTCATTAAAGGTCTCAATGCCGCCACAATAATGGATCCAAGAAGAGACAAATGCGTTCCACACCACTGTTCATAGCCCTGAAAGTCAGGGAGAAAAATACCCATCATTCAAGCAACATGATCCAGGGAAATTGAACATGATGTGGAAGCAGACTGACCTACTGCATTATTTCGCTCCTGCTGCGGTCTCTTGCATCGCAGATATAAGAAAAGGAACGGACCGGTTGTGTTTCTGGGCCAGTGTGTGAGGCATTTTACATTGTACTGGAAAGGCCATTTTGAGAATGTGATTTCCACAGAAAGACAAATGGCTCAAAGATGCGCTCCTGATGATGCAGTGCAGAGATACTACTCTGCGTGAGCCAGGGAAACTGTGCGTCGCTATAAATCTTGCTTGCTATATGCCGAGAGGAATTCCGTAATCCTGAGATTTTCGGGAGGGTGATCATTTTTCTTCCCCTTCCTCTCAATGCACTCCGGAAAAGGGAAAATTAAAAATGGATCGCAGGTGATTCATCATCACAGGTGCGCCTGGAAAACCTCCTTGTTACTATGCCTGAAACTGGAAAACGGCATTTACAATTCAAGATTTAACTCATATACAGTGGAAATATATGATACCACATGACGCATCATCTACATATAGAATAGCACTGGAAGCTGTTCATGAATAGGAGAGAAAATTCATTAGTCTGTACTTTTTCTTTTAAAAAGATGAGAGACATAGGCTGCAATAGACTACAAGATTTTCCTCCATGCTTTAATGGGTCTTCGCTTGAAAATCTGTTTCCTTTTGTTCCAAGTCAAAGTAGGCTGCAGTTTGTTCATAAAGTGTGCAGTGGCTGATTGAGGCGGCCTCTCAGGAAAGAGAAGGATTATTGCCTATTAATTTTGGTTTATTTTCGTCCCTTACTGTTTTTGCCTGCATGTCTTCATGGCTTCAATGCTTAGGGTCTAATGGCAATGCTAATGTATTCTAAATCCCTGAGGCATGAAACTATTCTTGCTTTGTATCATATTAGCCCTTGAGTGTGACAGTATGCATTCTCTCTGCAATTAAATCAAGACATTGTGCTGATGTTGTCGAAGTGTGGGTCGGTCAACAGAACTCAATTTGGAAATCTGTCCGTCACTCGTCATTGCCTGTTTATTTACCTTCCACTCTGTTAGCAGTTTGTCCTTGCAATGAAGTCAGAAGGGTTTACATTTGAACACTTAAATATAAATTACATTTATTTTCTTGTAGCCTGAGAGTGAGTTATAATATACATTGGATGACTTTATACAGTGATATTCAGTCTGGTTTTCATTTATATACTCATTTTCTTCCCCATGTGTGCCTTGTTTTCCTCAGTTATATATAGACCTAATTTTCAGCTGGTTTTGGTCCGTTCTTATTGCTGTTTTGCTTTCGCCTGTGTGCTTATTTTCCTGTCCAGTGTTCCAGAGTGATTGTTATTTTTGATTTATTGTTATTAGACTGCTGCAAATAGATCCTGCTTCTACACTCCCTTCTTGCAACCCACCGTGATATGATCCTAAATTTCAGCGAAACTCTGTGGGCTTGGATGGCATCAGGCTATCAGCACATTTTCCTGCTCGGCTTATTTCAGCTTCTGCATCTCTGTAATTGGCTAAGAGAAGCGTATTGTCCGTGTCAACAGCAGAATGCCCAGCAGTTGTCTTTTTACAGCTTTTCCCTCATTGCCAGGAAGACCATGGAAAGAAAATCTCTGAGGCCATGTGCATATCAGATTCAATTAGAGCCTGATCCATTATTCTGCGAGCAGCTTTTCAAAATGAATTAACTTGAATTGTTTCGTTGCTGCGTAACCGGTAACTCTGATTTCCTGTGCTCCAGTCACACTTGACTGAAATGACTGTGAGTGGGCCTTCGTTTTAGTTTGATGCAAGCCTTCAGGCCGATTTGCCTATTTCTTGCCGGGAAGAAAGCATAACCAGTGCGGGGTCATTCTACAGAACAGCCCTCCTTGACTTTTGCTATGTTCTCATATAGACTTTTTTCGACAAAAAATTTTTTTTTTTTTTACATCAACATTTTATTTTATTTAATAAATATTTGATTGTTTCTGCATCAAAACAGTTAGGGGACGGTAATTAGTTAACCCTGTTACCGGGATTTTGAACAGTAAGCAATTTATCATTTACAACTATTTTACAGTTTTTCTACATTGGTTTGGCTCATTTCTTGAAACAGAAATTACATTCTCAAAACTCTAAGATCATATGGCAAAACAGTCTTACGGTTCAGCACAACACTAAAGCTCACTTGCAAAAGCTCACACATCTCCCAAAACAGTTCACTCATGTGGCAAAACTAAATTTCTTTCTCATTTAAATAGTCAGTGCCCCCAAAATGCTTCGTCCCTTTGGCATTGTGTAAGCACTGCAAGCCAAAATGTTTAGATGTTTTATCACTATGGCAGAGGACCATTGAATCCCTCATGTCCACCTTTCAGTCTTAGCCCAGTCCTTCATTGACAATGGTTACTGTACTGTTTTTTGTCTAGCTAACAGAATACAATTGTGTGTAAAACTGAAAAAATTTTTTTTTGGGATTTTAGGGTAAGAGTAGCCTCCAAGATTTGACATCACACGTTGCACTCATACTGCCAAGGAATTGTAACCATTATCATTCACACACATAAAGTAACTTGCATACATCAGAGGTAAAAGAAAATACATTCTCAAAACAAAATGGACACACCTCCAATTACATATATGTTCTATTTTCTCCACAAGTTCAATATACTACTGGCCACTACTCCAGTGGTCCCAAACCTGGGGTACATGTACCCCTATGTCAAGTCAAGTCAAGTCATCCTCATTTATATAGCGCTTTTAACAATGTAGATTGTTTCAAAGCAGCTTTACAGAGACAAACATATAATTTAAGGTAACAGAGAATGGTTTGGTTTTATAGCGGTTCTTGAATATGTTGTTTCCAGCTAAAGTTAGTTTTGATTGATTCACTTCCGTCGAAATGATCATTTGTTATTAAATTAGGGGCCGCTACGACAACGCCGTTCTCTTTAAATAGACTTTAAACGCGAACCTGTGATAAACGATGATGGCGTTTACATGCGCGTTAAGAATTGATTCTATAGTTATGTGCGTTTGAATATATGTGTGGCGCTGGTTCGTAATTCGCTACAAACCATGCCTAAACAAACTACTTGTCTTGCCTATAAATTTTGACGCAGAATTTTATTTTATCAATTAGGCGTAGGGACGCGAAACCGATATTTCACAGCGCTTTATCTGTAGAGTGGAATAGGGATCCTCCATAGGGAGAGGCTAGTTGGCACTTCAGCTCTGCGTTGTCATCGGGTCCAGGCGAAGGTCCTTCGTCAGATCTGGAAACGGCCTGGATCCGGCAGGCTGCAGGAAAACCTCGGGATAAACAAAGACACTAAATTAGCGTAGATGCCATTCTTCTTATGATGTAACAAGTACATCAGGATTTAAGGGAAGTGTTCCCGGTTCCGGCTGGCCTAATCTATGCAGCCTAACAATTAATTATCGAAGTCTATAATGTATTATGTGAATGCTAGGTCAAAGAGATGTGTTTTTAGTCTAGTTTTAGTCAGACTGTGTCTGCTTCCCGGACAATGGTAGGAAGATTGTTCCAAAGTTTTGGTGCTAAATAGGAAAAGGATCTACCGCCAGCAGTCGATTTAGATATTCTAGGTATTATCAACTGGCCAGAATTTTGAGATCGCAGTAGACGTGAAGGACTATAATGCGTCAAGAGCTCGCTCAAGTACTGGGGAGCTAAACCATTTAGTGCTTTGTAAGTAATCAGCAATATTTTAAAATTTATACTATGCAGAGGTACTACAGGGGGTATTTGACAGAAAGGTGAGGGGGAAAATCATCAATGACTAGACTTACTGAAATGTTACAGTAAAACCCACAGTATTAGATAGATTTACATGGGAGGCACTAATTGCAGCTCTTTGACCAAACATACGGTTTGATTGGTCATCTGAGATGTGTGAAACTCCTCCTTCGTTAGTCAAGTTCTGTCAATTGCTGTAATACGTAAATGTATCAAATGTTCCAAGGGATTCATATATGATATTCATGGTATTATGTTCTTGACTAATTTTGACAATTGAACAGACTATTGTGCATGTGATGACTTATACAATGAAATGACGCTGACACATTTTGGAGTGAACAACCATTAGACTGAGAATGAACAATCAGTTTAGATCAACAAGATCTTTTTACTTGGAAATTGTGCTAAATGTAGGCTACCTGTATTTAATCATTTACAAAGATGTACTGAGACATTGAGACATGTACTTAGGCATTTGCAATTTGATGAACTAAATGAGAAATTAAATTCTGTTGTGAACAATTGCCAAGTGGTTTGGAGGTTTATCCATGTTGTTTTGAGAATGTAATTTCTGTTCCAAGAAATGAGCCAAACCAATGGAGAAAAACTGTAAATAGGATTTTTAATATGTATATATATATATATATATATAAATGTATAAAAAGGGAGGAAGATCATTTCGTTACTCAAACCACAATTTTTTGGTAACAATGTAAAAGTATTTACCGTCACTTTTGATTGCTTTAATGCATCCTTGCTGAGGACGTATTACGTAAAGTATTAATTTATTTTTAAATCACATACTGACCCCAAATTTTTGAACATAAACTTAACTTAATTAGATTGAGATGCCACACAGCAAATACACTATCATTGAATGTTTATAATCTTCACAAATAAATGTACTTAAATGTAAAAAAAATATTTTTATCAAATTAGAAAAGAAATTAGTATTATATAATGACCCATGGAGAGGACAAGTCTCTTTGCTGAGGATCAGAGTCTCACTGTTGGACATACAGCCATCTGTGCAGACCATTCTGGAGATCTGCTCAACAGAGAGGAGGTTTTACACACACACACACACACACACACACACACACACACAACACACACACAGACACAGACACAGACACAGACACAGACACAGACACACACACACACACACACACACACACACACACACACACACACACACACACACACACACACACACACACACACACACACACACACACACACACACACACACACACACACACACACACACACACACACACACACACACACACACCCATCTCACCCATGCTGCATGTAAAATAAAAGTGGCAGCTGATTTAGTCACCATGGCTGCATCTTTACATTGTCAGTTTACAGCCATACTGTCCACAGACAGATTTAATTGTAATTGAAAATGTTTCTATCTTCTTGTCAGTAAGAACACTTTGAGGAGGCAAATTCAGCCCTGAACTTTGAAACGACCTGCCCAGCAAGCAATTTTGTATTTAAAAGACGTCTAATAGCCGTCCAAACACAGCCCTGACATCTAAGCTAAAACAAGGCAAATTTTAGGCTGTCAGTAGGCCCGTTTCCATTAAAGATTTGCGCAAAACTTTGCACTTTTTTTGGAAATGTTGCCAAAAAACTATTGCGAAATGACGGCGTTTCCATTAACCAATGTTATGCAACTAAAACTTCCTTTTTTCCTCTCGCGTCATTCCAAAAATCATGGCAACGGACATTGGTAGGTTTATCCCAGTCACTGCACTGGCCATTACTATTAATTGAAGGAGACGTATGTGTATTATCCAAGCATTAATGGCAAGGAAAGACCCTTATACTTGAGAACGGCACATATGAGGTGTTTCTGGGTGTTTCTCCCTCATATCTGCTTCGAGGTCTTGATTGTGGCATTTCTTTGAGGTAGAAGCCAGTATTCCTGTAATTCTTTTGTCTTTTATGAATATAATAAAGAACTCTGTCTCTTATTCTGTCCAAACATACCATGTCATCTACGTCAGGTGACCTGTAAATGCTCAAAAACTGTTTCCATTGCAGTTTTGCAAAATATTTATTTTTCGAATTGCCTGAAAAATCACCTCATGCGAGCGTGGTCCTCCAACAGACATTCTTCTGACTATAAGTAACTATGCAACTACATGTCAACTTATTCTAACCCTAACCCTACCAGTCTACTAATACTCTACTAACACACTAATGAGAGTTAGTAGACATGTAGGTGCAACGTTACTTATAGTCAACAGAATGTGTTAAAGGGACCATCAAAATAAAGTGAAACCAAACCCTTTTGCGATAAATGGGTGTTTTTGTGAAATTTACGTGTTTCCATTTTAAATTTCAATTTGCGCAATTTGTAGGGTAATGGAAACACGGCTAGTGGAAATTTTATAGACGTCTAACTATAGCCCAATAATAGAAATAGCCAGTCTGACAAGGAGCTAAATCATATATGCATAGAACATGTCAAAGAAATGAAACCAAACACCTTGTAATAACTGTTGACTTTTGGCAAAACCGACATGTGACCAAATTCAAGGTTATTTTGGCTATATACTCATAGCCGGACTATATCAGATCTATAGTTAACCGAGACGGTGAAATGACAGCTACTGCCCTTCTGGGTATCAATTAAAGGCACCCACACTACAAAATAATCTGGCTGATTTTGGACCCAATTTTCCCCTTCCGACAAATCTAGGTAAAGTCACGATCATCTTGGTGGTTCTATGGATTTATCAGATATTCCTGTGGTGTGACGTGTGTTAAGAGTGATTGAATCTGCTCGAAAGAATGTCAGGGCCGCACCAATCTCAAATCATAAATATCCAACAATTTGAACAATTTACGATCAGAAATCCTGTTGTGTGGGGGGAACCCCGAGAACAAATGCGGACACACTCTGTAGATTGCCTCGTGGAATAAAACGATACCAAATCAGAAAGCATCCAAACCTTTTTCTTTTTTCTTTATTATCGCTATTTGTTCTTGACCGTCGTCTGCCAGGTTTGTTTACTCTAAAGTCATGTTTGACTGTGAGAGATTTTGCAAGATTTCCCATGTTCACAGTTAGGACTCTAATCTGTTAGGGACCATCAAAATAAAGTGTTAGAAGATATTAAACAGACAGTCTACTGATACTCTATTGACTGGTAGTTGATATGTAGTTGCAAAGTTTCTTATAGTTCATAAAGTTACTTATAGAATCTCCAAAGTTTTCTATCGAAATAAAGTGTTACCGAAATTAAAGCTGCTCTGGAAGTTTGAAACTTAAGGGCATTGGCACTGCTATTTGTGTACGAACGAGTTGAGCTGCACAGACACGTTTATGATAAAGAATGGAGTCTCCAAGTAAGCATTATGTATTTGCGGTCACTGGGAGATTTGGCATTAACACTGCAAAGTGACTTTCTAGTCTAGTCTATTATAGAAGAGAAGGCAAAGAGAGTTGCTTTTGCTTTTTGAATTAGATTTGTTCTCTTCCCTGGAGCGATATACGAAATGTGTTTTCGTAATCATGGCACAGAAAACAAAAGCACAAAAAACAAAAACAAATGTGGTCTTTAGGGTAAGATTGATGAACGAGAGAGGTGTTTCCGAGCTGTGCATCTCCTCTCCAGGTCTCATAGCTTTGCTGAGCTCTCGCTGATAAAACATGAACATACAGTACTTTCAAATCCTATTCCTTAGCCATCCTCGACAAGCCCCAATGCTACATCAGATCAGATTGCTCTGAAACTTGACAGTTTCTGTAAAGAACATAAACTCTCAAATAAAAGAGATGAAATAAAGATCAAAAGAGAGAATGAAAAAGCAAAAATGACAATAGATGACGAAAGAGAAAGCCAAAGAAAGAACAAACGAAAGCATAAAACTAGAGAAAATAAACAACAAACAAAAGACAAAATAAACAAAAGGCAAACAAATTATATTGAAAGGGAATGAAAGGGAAAGCGAAATAAAAGAATAAACCAATAAAAAACAAACAAAATTAATGATTGTAAGAAAAAACATCAAAAGTGAATAGTTCAACCATTAAACTAATCGTTGTTTCAATGTAACTTCCACAGCCAATCGATTTCATGTATCCATTACTTCCTTTTACAACCACGACATATCCAAACGAATTCAATAACTTTTGCACGCTATGCAAATTCTTATTCTAACCCTCCACCTCCCCAGCACCACCTGCCTAGATCTGCTACTTTTATGTTCTGAGCAACTAGCAGAAACAAGTTGTATTTGCTCTGTAGCAGCATAACAGATCTAGTCCACCAAGACCAAACCTATGTACATTCCAATGTTTATAAAACTTACTAAGAGAATATGAATGAAAGGGTAAATTCACAGAAGTGATAGCAAACTAACCAAATAATGCAACTGTGGCTCATCTATTTATAGCCTTGCGGCGCGCGCGCTCCGGTGACGTCCCCGCCCGAGGCTATAAAAGTTCCGGGTCAATTTCAATGATGTGTTGCACACATATTCACATCTGGTCACGTTAAAGATGTTCCCAATGCGCTGATCAGCGCAGCATCGATTGTAGCTTTTGAAAGGGAACAGTTACTTATTTTGCATCTATGATTCCACAAAGAACCTTTTACACACATTGAACCTTTTTCATTTCACAAAAGCTGTGCAATTCCTATCCCTGAGAATATTGGTTGAAGCTCCACTAATTTGCTGGTGATAGAGAAGCGAATGAAACCAAGTGAGACGTCATCTTTCTGTGCTAATTCAATAATGGTGACTGTAGTGACTAACATTTCTGTCGATGGACCCATACCCCATTCCTGCAGAACAGCAAGAGATGCCCAGAGGAACACCGACAGGTTCTGAGTGCGTTTCCTGTGTTTGACTATAAATAAATTGCGTGTGTGAGCTGTAAACAAACTGGGTGTTGTAGCATGTCGGAGCAGCGAGCTAAGACCACTTTAATGATTCGGAGGGGAGCCTCGGGGTCCAGAGTCCAAATGATGATTATCACACCCTGTAATAACCTCAGCTTTATCATTTCCCTTTCACAGATCCCTGAAGCTTCTAAAGAGAGGCATAATCCAGTCAGGATTTGGATGGATTTACTAGTTATTCAGCAAATAAACATCAAGCCATCCAAGGGAAGAACAACAGATGGATGACTGGAAAGATCTGCGTGAACTTGGCCAGAATCATCAGGGAAAATACAGAGAATTGTGGTATAATGTTTAATACACCTATAGCACATTTCATAATATTGATTTAAATGGAAAACAGGGATAAGAACCATTAGCCTGACTACGTCAGACTTCCTTCTTCCGCTAATTTCATTTCGCTCCTGTAGTCAGTCTGAGTAGCAGCCTATCTCTGTTTTCCACCGGCCTGAAACAGCCGGGTCAATACGAACGAAGTGGCTAAGCCGGACGTAGTCGCTAAGCGCGAGTTAAGTTAGGTCAGAGAAATCGAAAATGAATGCGGATATGGAGACGCGGATGCAATTCGCTCTGTTGTGGAGAATATTCCCGGCATTAGCAAACTGAAGCCCGAAGAAGAAGAGTGTGTATTAAACATTTTGAATGGAGGTGATGTTGTGGCCCTACTCCCTTTGGGAAAAGTTTAATTTATCAACTATTGCCGATCGTCAGCGAGAAACTGGGGAGCCTTTTGACAGGTCAGTGTCTCCTTTCTTTTCCAGGTCTTAAATACGTAAAACTTCAAATAATAGCCCAGGATTTTATTTGCCCAAATCGTCTAACTGCACCAGCTTGTATATGAGACAGGCCTTTATAGTGTTGAGATGTTGTTCATTGAGATGTTGTTCCTAGAGTCTCTAATCTCTAAAAATCTCCAAATGCTCCACGTGAAACGGCGGTTTTCCAATCTTTTACTATCTTGTCGATTGATTTTGATTAATATTTGCGAGGGAGAGAGAGCAAGATAGCGCTCGTGTTGTTTGAAGACCTGAAAGTGCGCACGGCGCGGCTCTCTCTCTCTCTCTCTGCTAGTTTGCGCCCTGTCAAGCGCAGCAGTCATTCTATTACATCACTCACCGATCAAAAAAGTCATTCACAGCCATGTTCACTCTGGTATTTCGCTCGCATCATCAAGTGTTTACAGCAGGTTTACATTGGAATGTTCGATCGTAGATTTGAGTTCCATGCATGGTGTCTGTGGTTCAATGCGGCTGTGTCAGCGCATAACATACGTCATAAATAAACTTATCTGATTAGCTTACGGTTAACCAATGATTTTAAACTTCAGAAATCGCTCCCTAGCGAGAGAGAAAACAATTCTCGATTATGCTATGCCAGACTCTGTGTATGAAGCAAAGTGAAGTAGCAGAGTCTGGTATTACCAGGCTAAAGAACCATTACACTACTGTTCAAATGTTTGGGGTCAATAAGTATTTTTTATGTTTTTGAAAGAAGTCCCTTACCAAGAATGCATTTATTTTATAAATACAAAACAGTAATATTGTGAAATAGTATTACAATATAAAATACCTGTTTTCTATTTAAGATCATGTATTCATGGGATGTCAAAGCTGAATTTTCAGCAATATTACTCCAATCACTGTCACACGATCCTTCAGAAATCATTCTTGCTGATTTGGTACTCAAGAAACATTTATTTTTATAATTATTAATGTTGAAACTGTTTAGCATATTTTGTAGAAACCTTTTTATGTTTTCCTGCTTAACTGATTAATAGAAAGTTCAAATGAACAGAAACAGAAAAATGTTGTAACATCAATGTCAATGTCTTTGTAGTCGTCACTTTTGATCAGTTTAATGTATCTTTGCTGAATAAAGATGTGCATGTACATACACGTATAAGCAATCAATGTAAGGCCTGGTCAAATCAGTCAGCACAGATTTCTAAAATGAGAGAGGAGTCACAAAATACAGTTAGCAAATGTGGGAATGGATTGTGGGCACAGTTTTTCAATGTGGGTACGAATTGCAAATCTGAGAGCACAGATTGGGAACTCGTGGGTACAATTTGTTAAATTTAGGGAATCATTTAAAAATTTGTGAGAGTGGTTTATAAACTGAGGGAACAAATTGCAAAACCGTGGCCATGTGTCTTTTTTTTTTCTCCTACAGGTGACTTCCCAGGATCTGTAGGAAACAGCTACTGTGGAGAAAGAAAAAAAAAAACTAATGTAGCAATTGTAGACAAACAATACCAGAACAAAGATCTGGAGCTGCAAATAGAGACAGAATTACAGCACCCATTTTCTGCCTCTCTCTTGACTTATGTTTGCTTCCTGTTTTATCAGTATGTCTGGATGTTTCTCATTTATACTGTGCAGAGATTGTCCCTTTCAACTTCTGAACACAAATTGCAGCAAATTCAATTTAAGGCTTCCAAGTCTGAAAAGACCAGTTAGACTAACATGAAGATGAGGGCTATCTATGGACCTTAGTCAAGATAGATGTCATGTTTCATTTTCCGCTAAATGAAAACAAATTTGTGCAGGATAGAGATACTGTCCGTTCTGTGCATGTGTTTTCTACTGTTGTGTATATTTCTTATATTTCAGAATTATCACGTCATATTTATTAATTATGACTTGTCACTTTTTTTAATTATTCATTATGATTAAATTCGAATTATTTCATTATTGTTAATTGTAATTTCTCTCTTACCATGCGTTTGATTGATTGATTTGATTGATTGATTGATTGATTGATTGATTGATTGATTGATTGATTGATTGATTGATTGATTGATTGATTATAGAAAATTTTAAGTATTTATGAACTTGGAATTTTCCACTCAAAATGACAAATTCAAGACTCAAACACAAAAACTATCCATCAAATGTTACCGTCATTGTGTATTGTCAAGTATTGAGGTCTATGCGTTCACATGATGCGGGACTCCTTAATTGTATAATATTGTATTTATTACTTAGATGTTTCAAAGTAAAACATGCTTTTAAAATGATGTTTAATTCAATGTTATATTTTTGAGTGAAATGTATTTCAAAGGAAACTTCAACTAAATAGTTTTTACTCAACTTTTTATTAGACAAGTTAAAATGACCTATTTCCTTTGTTACTTTCATTAACTTAGTTAAGTAGAGTTTAATTCCATATGTGAAATTTACTTAAAACATTGGTGAAATTTACTTAAAACACATTCGTGCAAAATCTTGCCAAAGAAAAATTAAGTTTTTACTTATTTTTTTTTTTTTTCAGTGTAGATTTTGAGTTCAAGGAAAGGAGAGGAAGAGTTTGAGATACAGAAAAGTACTTATAAACATTCTTCTCAAGTCATGGGAACAGAACAAATCTCTAAGAATGGTCTGATCCCATAATGCATGTTTTAAAGTGCTGATATCCTGAATGATGGATTAAACATTAGGGAAAATAATAGCATTAGACCTAAAAAAAAAAAACCAAAGACTCCACCAAGAAACTATTGTAAGAGTTACAATAAATGTTTGCCACATGTTTACTGCCTGTTCTCAGGTCAGAGAGAGATGTGTGTGCGTCTAATAAGTAGTTATGAGCTTCATCACAATTCACACAGGCTGCTATCCATCCTAAACAGGATTATCTCAGATTAGAATTAGTGTGTCCCAAATCATAATCCATTAAAACAGTAAGCCATTACTATTTTATACTTTTTTCTGTGGATTGTTGAAGCGTGGACTAGTAAGCCATGTACTTGCCATCAGTAAGATGTATTTTTTTTCAAGGCTGCATTAAATTGATCAAATGTGACAGTAAAGACTTAATGTAAGACACCAATTTTACTAAACAATTTTTTTTTTCTATAAATGGTAATGCTATTCTGCTTTTCGTCTGCTCTCTTGCCAATTTATATTTATTTTTTGTTGTTTTTCTGTTTTTCTGACTGTTTCAGCCATCCTTGGCTCTGTAGTGGGCCTATACAACCCATTTTAGAATCAGGTTTGTGAAGAGGCTTAATTTTAAGAGACTTTGCATTTGTATTCTTTGATTTTGACTGTTTGTATTGAAATACTTTAGCAAAGAGATATGCAGTTTCAATATTTTGAAAATTTTAATTCCCAAAAACCTCTTGAGGCTCTTAAACTGAAAATGAAAAAAAATACAAAATGCCAACTTATCTCTGAAACACTCAGAAACAAATGTCTTACATCTTTCATGTGCAAATGCAAACCATGTTGTTTACGCGGCACATGGCCAAAACAATTAGACTGACGCCAGCATTCAAATAGCGCTTCAACCAGTATAAATTAGTACACCAAACGCAAACAGGAATTAATTGGATATTTCTTCTTCGGAAACTAAGTGCCCCAGATGAGTGAAAAAAAGAATAAAAAGAAAGGCAACAGTAGTTCCCTTTGCACCGGAGCACAGACATCCACTGCCCTTTATACCATGACTGCTCATGCAGAAACAACGAAAGAAAACAACAGCTGGGCTCACTCCACGTTCCTCCCCGGTTTGTAGTATTTCCAAAACTGTATCACTATTAATAATGTTAAATGAACATTCATTCTGCTGTGGATTAGAATGCAGATTCAGTGATCATGTTAACTAGCGAGAGCATTAATAATGAAGTTTGTATGGCTTCAGTAAGAATAAATAGAATAATTCACTTGGTCCACTTTCCTTAGCGCAGCCAGGACAGAGAGAAAGAGACTGCGTTGGAGAGAAAAGACCCCAATTAAAGGGATAGTTCACTCAAAAATGAAAATTAGCCCTTAAAAGACTCTAATTATCATTCCATTTTCTTTGTCATCTGTTTGCTTTCCTGCCTGTCCCGTTTCTGCCACACTCCAATAATAAACCTGTATTATACTTACATTTTGCTGTCATCATCTCTGGTATTTCCTGACACTCTGCACCTCAGCAACACAAAGCATAACACTGGCATGTTTGGTAATCAAAGACACATCATGGGCCCTGTCATACACCCGGCACAATTCAGCGCCAAGCGCGACGCAAGTTTTTTGCTAGTTTCAGCCCGATGCAGTTATCATTTTCACGTCCTGCGCCACGTTGTTTAAAGAGCAAATGCATTTGCGCCTATTTATGCGCCCATGGGCGTGCTGGTCTGAAAATGAGGTGTGGTCAGGCGAATTGTTGGCGCGTTGCTATTTTGAGGCAACTGAAATAGACTGCGCCATTGACCAAATTTTGTTATTTTTTTGTTATTTAAAGAGCCCGTTAGTAATGTGCGCCTATAAGCGGGTCCCCAACGCATGTACTGTACACTCTGCTTATTACACACACAGGGACGCGCAGCAGCACACAAACATGACGAATTTAAAACTTTTCGTCATGTAAACAGCAATCCGCCAAGGCGAAAGCGCAACTGTCTTTTAACGGGAATGGGAGATGAGACTTTTGGTGTCTTTATTTCATGTTACGCCCCAAAACACACCCATTACTCGAGAATAGGGACAACCCTTTTAGATTATGCACCGTGCGCACCGACCATTTTTCCCGTCGTTAAACTAGCAAAAGTGGATTTGGACACGCCCTAAGTGCACTTGTGCCCTGTGCTTAGATCATGGGCCCTAAATCTTTATTAAAAAAAAACAATAATTAATTCACACTAAACCCCCCCCCCCCACCCCCCTTTTTTCACTAACATTCAAAGATAGGGGTATAAATTGAGAATTTCCATAATTTTATACATGTATTAAAAGATAGCAAGTTGGATGATGGGACTGTCAAAATTTCGGGAGGAGAAGGTAAACTAAAAACCAATACAATACAAATGATGTACAGGTTATGTTGTTATTCCTTTTTTTTTCTTTTTCTCTCTGGCTGCATGCTATTTTTACTACCCGATCTTACGGCAATTCGTACGAATTTTACGAGGTGGCTAATTTGTAACAATGCGTATGACCTCACTCGTACGAATTAGTACGATTTTTGCTGAATCGTACATATTTTACGAGTTGCCCAATTCGTATGAATTCGTATGAATGACCTACCCCTGACCCCGCCCCTAAACCTACCCATCAGTTGGGTTTAGACAAATCATACAAATTCATACGAGTGAGGTCGTGCGAATTTTTACGAATTAGCCACCTTTTAATCACTCGTACAAATTTGTACGAATTGATTGTGAGATAGCGTTGTTTAATAATAAAATAGGCTTGTTACATGCACTATAATATATATATATATATATATATATATATATATATATATATATATATATATATATATATATATATATATACATTTCTCAATGTCATTTGATTAAAGATCATTGGTACATAAGTTTAACAATTTAATAAATTTAAAGCCGTCAAGAAACAGAAGTATTTTCTTCTGTATTGTGATGTAGTATATCTGAGTGAAACGGCTTTTCAAACAAGAAAAAATGTAGGGTGGGTGGGACTATTTCTGTGATGAGTGACAGGTTGTCCTTCCCTATATATATATATATATATATATTATATATATATATATATATATATATATATATATATATATATATATATATTTTATATATATATAAAGATGTGCATACATCATTATAATAAATACTGCAATATTCCATAAAAAAAGCAATTCATTTTGATTTGTCCATTTTGATTTCATCGACTTTAAGAATTTGAGCACAATTTCTAAAGTGAGGAATGGCAATTTTACTAAAGAAGTCTCCTAAAGGTGACTTCCTGGGCTCTGTAGTTTCCATTTACTCCTTTTCTTCTTTCAGATGTTTCAGAATAATTGTGGTGAGAGCTCATATTTGTGAGAGCACAAAGAATAGAAGGGTATTACTTTATTTCAAGGAAGAGCCACTTGTCTTTTTCGAAGTTCAACAGTGTGAAGTACTAAAACCATTTATGAAAATGGTTCTCTCAGTAGGAGCCATTTTGGCACTGTTGTCCAAAATATGACTCACTTTTGTATGGAAACAGATAAAAGATAGGGTGCCTGCAGCAGCTGTGCAGGATTTTAGATATTTGAGGCGTTTCTTGTAGACCCAGAAAAGTACTCTGAAACACCCTCCTCTGTGAGGCAGAAGGTCACACACAGGAGGAGGCAGAATTGTGTGAAATACACACGTCGTCTCTACCTTTCTCTCCGCCACTGCTAACGCCTCTAACGGCACAGCCAATTAACAGAGGAGAAGGGTGTGAGGACTGCTGTGTTGACAAAGCGTTCTCATTCCCCTATGAGTTGTGTGGCTCCCAGATTGCCGCCGTACTGTTTTCTCACATCGGCCTATGAGGCAGTGCCTCGCTTTCTCGCCCGGCTGCACAGACTCCCTTTATTTGTAGTTAGCGCTGCATTCTTTACAGTCAAGGTGACCCAGCATTTGCATACATAGTGGTGCAGTACATGCATGTAAAGGGACGACAAGTCTGTTTTATGCTGTACACCATTTTATTAACGATGCAGAGGATTTAGTGAACAAAAAAATTTAAAACATGACAATATCAATGATGATTCCATATTCAAAACCCTCTTGAACATTTAACATTACTCTGGATAGAAAACACATATGGATTTTTTTCAGTTACTCTTGCTGCAGGTTACATTGTTCGTCAGTAGATTTTTTTTTATTCAATTTTACAGCCAATTTTTTCAAAATCATTCATTCTCCAATTACATAAGTGACTGTCTTTGAGTGAATTACTGAATCATTCACTGATTCATTCAAAACACTGATTCATTCAGCAACAAAACATATTTATGAGTGTATTGCTGAATCATTCACTCTGCTGATTCATTCAGAGCACTGAATTAGTCTTTATTAGTGAGCAATTCAATCAACAAATCAGCTAATTTGTTGATATATTCAGTAATCAAACAAGTGGGTGTCTTTAGGAGTGAGTCATTAAATCATTCACTCAAACGTTTCGTTTAAAAGCCCTGATTTGTTCAGGAACTAAACAAGTGGAAGTCTTTATGGCCCTGTTTACACCTGGTATTAAGATGCGTTTTGGTCATTTGATCATAAGTGGGCAATGCTAAATAATTTTTCTGTTGTCCCCGGTCACATGTAAATTGTGTTGGCTTATTTAGTCCATTAGATGTGGAAAAGGCCATATATTTACCCACCTATAGACCATCCCCTTAAAGAAATCAGAACAGAAGTGGTTGAAAGTGGACAAAAAAGATGGAATAAAACACCAGGCGTAAACGGGCATGTGTCTCCTTCGTCTACTTTTGATCAAATGATTTGTTCAAAAACACTAATTCATTTAGGAACAAAACAACAGTACTGTGTGTTCTTTGGAAATGGTTGTTCCCTTTCGAACGGTCACTTCGTATTGCGTAGCTATACGCAGTGGGAAAACTCCTTTTCCTCGGTTTTACTGAACCTTATGTAAAACGCATTTGCAGCTGCACAGCTGACGCCCTGAGCGTCTTGCTCGCTCATAGGCTGTGCTGCAGCAACTGCATATCCAATGGCGAGGACGACTCTGACGCGCGACCAATGGGGTCACTCCACGTCAGAGCCCGTCATAGGGGCGAGCCCTAGGCTATATAAGCCCCTGAACTCGCCAAAATAGCAGATTTTACTCCTTCAGCGACAAACTATACGTCTCTGACTGTTTTTCACTGAGCCTTCGCCGTCGAACAAGCCCTTCAGCCTAAGCGAGCATTATTTCAGCGGATTACGTCTCTCAGCCGTTGTCCCCTGACGCCGTCTCACCTGTGGCTATCCGGCGAAATCCTTATTCTCCGAACTATGTCTCGCTGCACCACGTGCGCGCGCCATCTGCACGAGGTCGATCACCACGCGAGATGTACATCATGCCTGGGACTCGACCACGCGGAGAAGGCCTTCTCCTCCGGCGGATGTGCGGCCTGTGAGAGCATGCCCATTTCATCGCTGCGGTCGCGACTGGCTCTTGCCAGGGACGAAGACGCCACTTCGCCCGCGCCTCCTCCATCGACTCTTCCTCAACCTAGGAGGAAGAAGCGCCGCAGTCAACGACAGCCCGAGAGCATGGAGCTAAGCGATCGCACGCCGGCCACGTCCCCGCGTGCCTCGCTTTCTCCCGCCCGGTTGTCTCCGGTCTGGTTTGAAGGAGATCAGCGCCCCCCCCCACGTGGCGGGCCTCGTCTCCTTCGGCGGGCCTAGCGATCATGACACCCTGTCCATCGATGCTTCTGAGGACGAGTGGCCGGGCTCGCTTGACCCTGTCACTGCTTCTCAGTCAGCATCCAGCGCGCCTGCTACCAGGACTAACTCCGACGCGGAGATGCTTCGGATCCTGACTCAGGCAGTCGCGGACCTCGAGCTCGAGTGGGCCGCGCCCGCCGAGCCTCCTCGGAGTCGGCTGGATGGATGGTTTTTGCCAGGAAACCAACAGGCCCCTCGTCATAAACCAGCGCCGTTCTTCCCTGAGGTTCACGAGGAGCTTACCAAGTCATGGCGCACTCCCTATTCCACACGAGGCGCCGCAGTTTCCGCGACTCTCTCCTCGGTGGACGGTGCGGCGGAGAAGGGCTACGAGACGTTGCCGCCTCTCGACGAGGCCGTAGCCACTCATCTATGCCCAAACACGGCTGCTAGCTGGCGGACCAGAGCCGTGCACCCCAACAAGCCGTGCAGAAACACGTCAGCCCTCCTCGGACGCGCGTATTCCGCTTCCGGGCAGGCTGCTTCAGCCTTGCACACGATGGCCGTGCTGCAGGTCTACCAGGCCAAACTCCTCCGCTCGATGGACGAGGCGGGCCCGGATCCGGAGGCCTTTCGGGACCTCCGCAGCGCGACGGACCTGGCCCTGAGGGCTACCAAGGCTACAGCGCAGGCGATCGGGAGGAACATGGGGAGCTTGGTTGTGGCTGAACGCCATCTCTGGCTGAACCTCACCGACATCAAGGATTCTGAGAAGTCCAAGTTCCTCGACGCTCCGGTTACCAGCACCGGTCTCTTCGGCCCAGCGGTGAAGGGGTTCGCGGAGCGTTACACCGAGGCGCAGAAGGCGTCCCAGGCCATGCGACACTTCCTGCCTAAACGCTCTAGCTCTGCGTCGAGCAAACCCAAACCCGCTTCATTTACGCATCAGCCAGCGAAACCGAAGCAGCAGGCCTCTCAGCCCCGCCCTGCGGCTGATGCCCAGCGCCCGACGAGAGCTGCGAAGCGCTTCCCGCGGCCCAGCGCTGCGCCCGAGGCAGCACCGCCGAAGTCGTCCTAGCAGGCGGCACAAAGAGAGAGGGCGAGTGTCCCGCGCTAGCCGGACCACCCTCGAAAAAGCCAACGAGACTTCCCACAACCCCCTGTTCAGTTCAGGTGGATGGGGATTTTATTTCTGTACACAGGCCCGCAGTAAGTGTGTCTTTACAACCAAACGCCGTTTTCACGGCGACCCAAATAAATCACAAAAAGAGTATGTTTCACAAGCACAATGCATGGGTTCACGGTCCCCCTCAGATAGGTGGCCCCTCCCCTGTGATAACACTGACTTCCCCACACGCAAATGCCTGTACAGTCAGTCAAGCACTCGATGTATGCACAAATCACATTATAAGGGTTTCATATCCCCTGTGTTAGGTGGCTCCCCCTTCCAGTGTGTCAATCCCTAGCCACACGGGTTCTAGCTAGGGCTGTCACTTTTGTGAAAAATCCTGTTCGATTTTTAGAACATAAGTGTTCATTGAATCGATTGTAAAATCGATTTTTTTTCCGTGTCTAAAGACGTTTCCATTTTCAACACCAAATATAGGCAAATCCGGAAAACTAACATGCATGCATTAGGACGAAAGAGGGAGCTTGAGACGCGCAGCGCCCACAAGTTAGCAATATTCCTGATGATTTATTGGCGTGAAGTTTCGTGCACAATGACAAACAGGAGTGCAACATTCAGGGATTGAAATTAACACCCTCAACTCGCCAAATGCGGGTAAAAATGAACTTTGGCGGCTAACGCTGTCAAATCAAGAGGCGTGCGTCTATGTTTAGCTACTCACTTTCTTTGCTGTGGAAGTTCGTGTAAGCCAAATCTGTGTGGATTCAGCGCAAATACACAACTCGTGAGTCCTCGTCATAGAGATATACACATCTATGAGTCCTCGTGATATTAAATACAGCATATTGCCCAGAATCTGCGCATTTCTGGCTTACTTGAACACACACGTCACTAAGCAACGGCTCTTGCAACAAATAACGGCGCGCTTGTTCACTTGCCTTGAAGTAATAGCGAATATTAAAAAGCATTTGGTTAACAGAAAAGACATTATTATTTTCCAAAACCCTACATGTTCTATTGACCTGTCCACCTAAAACACATTTTTGGTAAAAAAAAAAATACATAAAAAAAGGCAGTTAAAATCGATTCCCTATTTTCGTTTCGATACTTGTTGTTGGTTGGTCCGATCGATTGTGCAATCGATTTTCGAACGTAAAGTGACAGCCCTAGTTCTAGCCTGGCAATCTATCCCCGGTGTGTCGAGTTGGGTCATAAACATTATAAAGCGAGGCTACTCGCTCCAATTTGCTCGCAGACCCCCGAAGTTTCAGGCGGTCATCGAGACCTCGTGAGAAGCGACGTGGGTCACGTGCTTCGCACCGAAGTGCAGAAATTATTAGCAAAAGGGGCGATAGAGTTAATCCCTCCTGCGCTGATGCAAGTGGGTTTTTACAGCCGTTATTTTCTGGTTCAGAAAAAAGACGGCGGTCTCAGACCCATACTAGATTTGAGACATTTGAACAAGGCGCTCATGCGCCGTCCCTTCAAAATGTTGACTACCAAGCAGATCCTCGCGCAAATTCGCCCGGGGGATTGGTTTGTTACGATGGATCTGAAAGACGCTTACTTTCATATTCAAATAAACCCTCGCCACAGGCCATTCTTGAGATTCGCCTTCGAGGGTCAGGCTTATCAGTACACGGTTCTGCCGTTCGGTTTATCTCTGGCACCCCGCACGTTCACAAAGTGTGTGGATGCGGCGCTCTCTCCCCTGAGACAGAGAGGAGTGCGCGTGTTGAATTACCTCGACGACTGGCTGGTGCTAGCACAGTCGAGAAGCGAACTGATAGTTCACAGAGATCTGATTCTCGGCCATTTGAAATGCTTGGGTCTCACGATCAATGTTTCAAAGAGCAAACTATCCCCCTGTCAGAATGTGATCTTTCTGGGCATGGTTTTAGACTCAATGACAATGAGAGCGCGGCTCACACCGGAGCGCGCGCTCTCAGTGCGAGCGCTCGCATCCTCGTTCAGAGAACGGGAGCGCGCGCCTCTGAAGAAATTTCAGAAGCTACTGGGTCTCATGGCAGCAGCATCACCGGTGCTTCGCATGGGATTGCTGCGCATGCGTCCACTGCAGCACTGGCTGAAACGCCGGGTGCCAACATATGCATGGCAGTCAGGCAGCTTGCGCATCAGAGTGAATCACGGTTGTTTAAGGACCCTGGTTCCCTGGCGGGCGCGGGACTGGTACCAAGACGGTGTGATAATGGGGACCATTTCCAGAAGGAAAGTGGTTTTTACGGATGCATCCAACCTGGGTTGGGGGGCATTGCACGAGGGCACGCCTGCCTCCGGCCTCTGGTCGAGCACGGAGCAGAGCTTACACATCAACTGTCTGGAAATGAAAGCAGTTGGTCTGGCCCTGAATGTTTTTCTGTCAAGCCTCAAGGGGCATCACGTCTTAGTCCGTACGGACAACATGTCAGTGGTGGCCTATATAAACCGCCAAGGGGGCGTCAGGTCAGGTGGCCTGCATGCTATGGCGAGAGATCTCCTCTTGTGGGCGCAGAACAATCTGAGCTCTCTGAGGGCTGCGCATATCCCGGGCGTCCAGAATTTGGGCGCGGATATGCTCTCACGGGGCAACACTCCCCTAGGCGAGTGGGCCCTGAACCCGCAGACGGTCAGTCTGATATGGGAGGTGTTTGGCAGGGCCGAAATCGACCTGTTCGCCTCGAAAGACAACACCCATTGCAATCTGTTCTTCTCGAAGGACAGGGACGCGTTGGCCCACGCATGGCCCAACCGTCCCCTATATGCTTTTCCCCCTGTCTCGATGATTCCGCAAGTCATCAAACGGGTCAGGGAGACCGGGTGCCCGGTCCTTCTGGTGGCCCCTCTCTGGAGGTCCAAGCCGTGGTTTCCGGAGCTGGTTCAGATTTCGGACACAGCTCCATGGCCTGTCCCCATGAGGAAAGACCTCCTCACACAGGCGAAGGGGTCGTTGTGGCATCCGCGACCCGACCTGTGGGCCCTTCATGTGTGGCCCTTGAACCGGTATCCGGGGGCCTTCCTGTGAAAGTGTTGAACACTATATCTGAGGCTAGGGCCCAGTCAACTCGGCGCCTTTATGCTTCAAAGTGGGCGGTTTTGTCCGGCTGGTGCTCGAAAAACCGTCTGAATCCAGAGTCATGTGACATATCAGTGGTTCTCTCATTCCTACAGGAGCTGTTGGACGCGGGTCGCTCCCCGTCCATGCTCAAGGTGTATGTGGCCGCTGTTGCAGCTCACCATGTTCTGGTAGCCGGTCAGTCACTGGGAAGGAATGACCTGGTTGTGAAATTTTTAAAAGGTGCTAGGAGGATTAACCCCTCCAGACCTCCTTCTGTGCCATCCTGGGACCTATCTACAGTCCTAGGGGCTCTAAGGGGTCCGCCCTTCGAACCGCTACAGTCGGTTGATCTTAAACTTCTCTCGCTAAAGACGGCCCTCCTGTTGGCATTGGCATCTATCAAGCGAGTGGGAGATCTGCAGGCTCTTTCGGTGAGCCCGGCATGTCTGGAGTTTGGTCCCGGGGATTCCAGGGTAATTATCAAGCCCAGCCATGGTTATGTACCCAAATGCTCTCAACGCCGTTCAGAGCGCAGGTGGTGACATTGTTAGCCCTTCCCCCTTCCACAGAGGATGGGGAGGTTAATTTTCTCTGCCCTGTTAGGGCTCTGAGAATCTATCTGGAGCGTTCTGCGTCGTTTAGACAGTCAGAACAGCTTTTTGTCTGCTTTGGTGGTCGGTCCAAAGGGGACCCTGTCACTAAGCAGAGGCTGTCTAGATGGATAGTAGAGGCCATTTCTGTGGCTTACGCCGCAGCGGGCCAAAGTTGCCCCTTAGGTGTCAAAGCCCATTCGACCAGAGGCATGGCCTCGTCGTGGGCGTGGTCATCGGGTTTTCCCATTCATGATATCTGTGAGGCGGCCGGCTGGGCCTCGCTGTCCACATTTATGAAATTCTATAATTTGGAAGTACCCTCCCTTCAGGCAGGGGTGCTTTCGGTATGATTATGGCCCCGACAGTGTCTGGCCTTGTCATGACTTGTTACTGTGCATAATCACATTCTCTATATGTATGTATATAACCCGCTTCTTGCCGGTTACAAAATTTTCATGTTATAAACCCGCTAAGGCTGGTGATGTTCATGTTCTTGACCCTGTCAGGAATTACTGATGTATTCACCTAAATCCGACGGTGTCGGGTTTAGTGTATGCATATATATGGTTTATGGCTTTTTCTGTTTGCTCAGGAGTTCCTGAGTTGCAGTGGCAACCAGTTATTCAGTGCGGCGTTTTGCATAGCGTTCCCACTGCGTATAGCTACGCAATACGAAGTGACCGTTCGAAAGGGAACTACTTGGTTACTCACGTAACCTCAGTTCCCTGAGTCGCTTCAGTCGTATAAACCTGCTATTTTGGCGAGTTCAGGGGCTTATATAGCCTAGGGCTCGCCCCTATGACGGGCTCTGACGTGGAATGACCCCATTGGTCGCGCGTCAGAGTCGTCCTCGCCATTGGATATGCAGTTGCTGCAGCACAGCCTATGAGCGAGCAAGACGCTCAGGGCGTCAGCTGTGCAGCTGCAAATGCGTTTTACATAAGGTTCAGTAAAACCTAGGAAAAGGAGTTTTCCCACTGCGTATAGCTACGCAATACTTCGTTCCCTAACTCAGGGAACTGAGGTTACGTGAGTAACCAAGTAGATTCTGCTTTGGCCTTGTTTTGAACTGTTTTTTGTTGATGGAACAGAAATAGACACAATAACTGGCACTTGTGTGTCTAAAACGTAATAAGTTACTCAATATAGAGTGCAGCATTGATGACATATGTTTGTAGCCCAACCCGGAAGTTAGCATCACACTGGTTCCCTTGACAAAAACCCAATCAAATTTTTCCATATGGCTTTTGAATTATCGCAAAAAAGTGAGCTCTGTGATCAACAAAAGTGTATCATACTTATAGGCCTGCACATTTTGTCCATCCAGATAATTTTCACTAATTAACACAACCTCTATGAATTTTGAAGCCTAAATACAATCACCAGAAATAAAAAGCTAACCTTAGGTCCCATTCACCAGCTTGTTAGCAACCGCCTTTTTCAAGACATGTAAAAGCTTAAAGAAATCACGAGTTGGGTATTACTGGTGTGTTTTGTGTAGTAGAATAAAATGTGAAAATGTCTTAAGCTTGTGTTCACCACAGACCTTATCTGAGGCTTTTAACCAAAGCCCCACTCAAACAACCCATCTGCATTGTGCTTCGAGCATGAATGAAACCTTAAATCGTGGTTTGCTCGGGAGAGTTGTGCTATTAAACTGATTGATTTGACATATGATTTTGGACTGGTGGGTGATAAAATACCATCGACACTTATGGAAAATCCCAAGCCACATCTATTGAGAAGAATTTGAGGTGTAAGCTAGTTACTATCAATCTTCTCAGCTGAATTCGCTGTGTTCAGCTTGTAGATCTAGAATACTTGTTTTGTCTGTGTGTATGACTTTTGTTTCGTTTCCACTCAGCAGATCTGCATGAAGAGTAAGGGAGCTAAATCGCTGATTAAGAGACACAATAAAGGCAAGCATCTATTTTCTGAACAATGCCAGGAGAGGAAAGGGAATTGCACTTGTATAAATGCTGTTCTTTATTTTACTCTGTAAGCTCACTGTGCCAAAATGAAGCGTGATTTATCTTGCGTCGTGAAACACTGGGGTTTCTGAGGAGCTCACTCTTTCCAGGAGTAAACAATTGGATGCCCTTAATGAGCATACATTCACTGTTGTTTTTTCAAGGTCAGACGTTTACATGCGAAATTGGTCAAGGAACATGATTATTTCATTCCATTGCTTAGTGTGTAATAAATTATCTCTCCCCATGCATAACCTCTACCAATTTGATAATGGGATTTTTTTCTGAGGGTTATTATATAACCACACAGAAATCTTGCTAAGATGAAGAGTCTTATAACCTCTATCCCACTCCAAGGCAAATCTGTAAAGGAAAACTCTGTATGCTCAAATTTCTAATGTGTCAGATATGACAGTAATTATTTTTTTATAAATATGATTGATAGTGGCATATACTACACAGCTTGTGCGCAGTCTCCATTTCACTATTAATTCCCATCCCACTAGCTGTATTTTTAACTATAATTTACATTTTACCACTATTAAGCAAATGACCCAAACCTTAAAGAACATTTAATCACAGATCATTACACAAGTCTTTGCTTAAACCTCCTAATTCTTCACCTGAGGCTGGTGCGAATTTGATCGTATTACACAAAATGAGATATAAAAATCAGATATTTTTTGAGGTATCACACAATATAAACTCAGATAGATTTTTGGAGATGTTTTATGCATGCATTGTTCCCTGCAGACAGATAAAAAATCAATGCTTTGCATTTCACTTGTGCATATCCATCAATCCGCTCTTAAATGAGAGAATGATTGCATATACTTAAGCATGTTTATCTGTTGAAGACTGTTGGCTGCTCCCCAGTGCGTAGTTCTGCTTTAGTTTGAAAACACTCTCTCACACTTGGCTTGCATTTCCTCATTAAGTTCCAAAACGAACCTGTGGTCGTAGCAAAAGAACAAAACAGAATTTGAAAATAATAATAACCAGGCTGAAGGAGTCGATGACCACTGAGCACAGAATGAGAAAATGCCGCCTTTGCATTCCAACTCAAAACATATGCTTTGAAAAACAATCTAGCTGAACTTAAGATTGTTGCTAGATCACAGTTATGTCTTCAAGTACCTTTTATCTCTTGTTTTAAAGGGAGAACTTGAGAAATGGTAGAGTAACCACATAATTTATCACTGAATGGCATTTCAAAAGATGATTCTAATGTTTGCTGTTTGTTTTTTTTCTTTTAGTTTTAAAGTAGAACACTGAGTTATGCTGTCATAAAGACAGAATAGCATCATTTTCCATTTCTAATTGAGGACTTTAAATTGTTGGAAAACCATGTATCCCAAACCTTCTTAATGTGATTGTCTTCAGCGTGCAATTCAAAGAAGGCTTGTGATGTTTTTCAGGTTCAAATCCATTTCCAAAATCAGCAAATAAATTATCAAAAAGACTAATGTGCTAATTTGATTAGCTAATTTGCAAGCTACTCCAGTAAACCATTTGACCTTTTTCTTATTAGTGGCACGCTAGGTGATTTAGCAAATTTTAAACATCTTTGTTTTAAAAAATAAGAAGTCTTTGGCTTGATGGCATTTTTTCAAACATATTTAATGTTTTATCACACGTCTCTTATTTACATATAATCCTCTGTTAGAAATGATGTACTGCGTTTGGCCTAACCGAATATTTGACTTATTTCTTACGTCAGAAACTCTCAACCGGCTGCCAGTCATCCTGAATACTGTCCATTCAGAATGTCATGTTACCTGACAGATGATTGACAGTCATGGGTATGCTTTAACTTCATGGCAGACAGATTCCGGTTTGTTTATTATAGTAGAGTAATGTTGAATCTGACATGAGGGGGGAACTAGTGGGTCATCCGGGTACTTTTTGTCTACTTTGTAATGTGTATTCGGCCATACTTCTTCATCTTGTTACATCATGTTCTGTTGTTGGTTTGTTTAGATGTCTTTGTTCATTGAATTGCATTCATATTTCAGTCGAACCGCACCAGAGTTCATTTGGAAGTGGACCGAGATCCCCTGAACAGGGGGGTCTGTGTTCGCTTGTTCGGTGTACACCATGCTTCCCTATCAGTCACTCACACTAGACGTTACGTCGAAGTGACAACGTAATTTCCAATTACGTTGTCATGTAGACGTAACGTCTCCCATTCCGTCCTTCAGGGAACGAGGGTTACATTGGTAACCGAGATGTTCAGCTGGCAGCGTTCAAACTTATTCAAATGAACCGCACTAACAGAGCAATCGCACCAGAGTTCGTTTTAATCAAAGCAAACCTGGGAAGTGTGAACACACCTTGAATTTGAGGCAACATTGTGTATCTTTATACATCGCAACAAACCTAGAACTTTTTGTAATATTTCTTTTATAATTTCACACAATATTTTGTGTTCTTTGTTTTTGTTCTTTGTAGACTACTGGATCTTTGTATTAGTGTTTTTTTTTTTTCATCTATCTTGCAAAGCATCTTTTGAGCATAAATATATATTTTTAAATAGTGTTGATAAATAGGTTTATTGTGTCATTTCAAATTGTTTTCTGCTGATTTTGGTGTGTAATATATATAAAATCGTCTCAGTATGGTGTGTGAATCAGGCTGTCAACAGTGCCTATGTCTTTATCTCAGAAATGGTTGTCCTACCACAATGCTTTAACAAACTACAAGACAATATTTGATCTTTAGTTACAGGAGCAAAGCATTAGCATATTTATTTTTCCATAGGGCTCTTGTGAGTAGCTGTCGTTGCAGGCAGTGACTGACTGATATCTGTGGAGCTGTCGCACACAGCTTCTGTCACATGTCTCTGAAGTTTCTCGTGTCTCTTCTCACCAAGAGTGAGTGTCAGTCAGTCAGTCACGCCATTGTCGTTTCTTAGCATGATGTCAGACATCAGACAGCCTGCATGCGCCTCCAGATTTATGCAGTTTATTCGTGCATAAATTACATTTGACTGTCATACAATCAGTGTTAATGGAATGCTGACCGACTGTTAACCTGAAATAGTGGTGGTGCGGCTTTGGTTAATATTGGTTAAAGATTTGGGTTGATGACCTAATGGTTTTGGGTTTGAACCCCACACTTAACCCTGGGTTTGTTTGAGAAGGACTGCTCTTATAATAAGTGGACTGTCACTTTGGTTAAAAACATCTGCTTTGAATTAGTTTAACTCATGCCTAGTCTTGTGTGGTATGTATTTCTTTGCCAGTTCTGCTAGAAAATATGTGTGGTCAGAGTTCAGATGTTAATGCCACATGTATTAGTTCAGTGGGTAATTCCAACGCTATTTGCTGGCATGTGGGTGGTTAGTTCAGGACAAAACAATAGGGTAAAAGGTGTTTCTGTGAAGGTTGAAAAGCAGTGTCATGTATTTTCAGTCTGTGAGTATACACTAGAGTATTTTATATTGTTTTATTTTGTATTGCTTTTTTTTATTTTTGATCAATTCTCCTAAATTTGTATCCTCTTTAAGGTCATCGGGATGATGAAGCCTGTCCTAGTGTTTTGGGCCACAGGCGGAGGAAACACTCTGGACAGATTGCTAGTCACATGTTTTTTTTTTAACAGATAATTACTTATAGATGTTTGTCCAATTTTAAGACTCCATGTGTTGGCTCATTTAACTGTAAATTAATTTATATAACCGTGCATTTTAAATGAAGGACTGAACTAGAAAAGCACATATAAATTATTTTACAGTTACATTTACGTTCAGCCCAAGGACATTCGGCAGAGATTCTTCAACCGTCAGCTGGTCTTTCTGGACTGACCGTGTGATTGTAATCAGTCGAAGGAATCCCACTTTGATGCCTCTTTCTTCCCCACTGTGATTATATCAGTGCTATTCTCTGAGGATGAAAGAAGTCCTCGCTCTTCTTATGAACTCCTCATCTTTCATAAAACCAGTGTCCCTATTGGCCAGGAGTTCTTGTGAGTCACACCATTCAGAGGTCATATTTCTCCATGCTGAATAATTGATTTGTCCTGTCTTATGCTCTGCATCGGGGTCAGTTTCAAAGGTGATACAGCACATATCTGCACATGAGCCGTTTAGCCAGAGAATAAGATAAAGAATACTGAAGTCTTTATTTTATCATGTTGTCTGTAGACGGTTAGATGATTGGCAGTGTTTCCAACGAATTGTTTTCACCATAATGGATTTTGCGCGCATGTAAATGAGTTGTTTAACCTTGTTCCTTTCAGTATTTTCACCTGTGTGTTATTTAAACGAAGGACTGTCATAGGATTCACAATTTAAATGAACCTTAATCCCTCTCCCTCTGTCTCCTTCAGGAACCTTGTGGCTGTCAAATGACATTCCACAGCTGGTAATTAAGCCAGTTTATGCTTCACAACGTCAAACCTGAAGCCCTTATATTGCAACTGTATGTCTTTTTCAAGGACACCACCTCTAACTACCCTATTGACAGTGCCGTGACCCCAGCTAAGTTTGTAGAGACACTAATTAGAGCAACCTCCCTTGTGTCCGCACTGGAGGAATCAAGTTGCAGTGAATGTGTCAAAGCAGTGACCAAACTGTTGTGAAAGCCAAAGGCATTTTAATGCTGTGAAAGGCATTTTTCTGGCCTTTGCAAAAATATCAGTATGGCACAACTTAAACGTGACTGTGCTGCTAATCTGTTGATAGAAAACACTGGATATCATGGACACAGCTGCAAAATGGTATGTGTATGGTAGATGGTTCTCTGGGATTATGCATCAGTGACAGTGACTTGATATTTTGTTTTCCGAAAACTATTTCAAGTTGTCCTGATTCTCTATTCTGAAATCATATTTATACCCCAAACAGAGTGTTTATAGTACCACTCTCTTAGATTAAACGGTTAGAAAAGTTTGTTATCAAAAATCTTGCTGTCGAGTGTTGTTAAATTGGCTATATGTTTCTTTGTAGATTAAAACACTTTATTGATGTTTCCAAGGTTCTTTAAATCCGCATATTGGTGTCTGGGGGATTTATTCTATCTATCTATCTATCTATCTATCTATCTATCTATCTATCTATATCTATCTATCTATCTATTTTCTATCTATCTATCACTATCTATCTATCTATCTATCTTTATCTATCTATCTATCTATCTATCTATCTATCTATCTATCCTTATCTATCTATCTATCTATCTATCTATCTATCTATCTATCTATCTATCTATCTATCTATCTATCTATCTATCTATCTATCATATTCTATCTATCTAATCTAGTCCGTCCGTAGCCGTTTTAAACTTTATTCTTATTCAAATGTGACAACCCTGCCATTGAAAAATGAGTGGATTGTTGTAGTTTAATATTGCTGTGATTTCGGGAATGACATGTTGTCCTTCCCTCACGACAGTAAACACGTCATCTGAGAAGAGATCTAGCTGTAAGAGGGAGGGTAAGTTATTTTAATTAAAGATAATGAGGGCACATTTTAAAAAATAAGGAATTAAAAATAATAATTATATGTCAGTTTCGTTTCAAGGTGACATTACAGTAAGATGGGATAGGAAAGTTTTTTAACAAATAAACCACAGCTTTAAACTCTTGTTCCAGAGGCTTAAGTCTCTGTATCTGAATCATATTGAGATTGATTACAAGATAGTTTCAAGCATTAAACTTACTATAAAGAGAAAGTTGAAGTTAAATGTAGGACCTCAAGAACATGTACTGTACGAGTGCGTTATCCCAGAGTGTGTGGAAAGGTGAACACCCAGTTTGTCCCAGTTTGGTCAGCTCGCCTCTGGGCATTTCTGGCTGGGCTGGGGTGTACAGTAGGACTTCAGAAGACTGTGTATGACTCTCTCCACCCACTCGCTGACTCCTGCCCATGCACCCGGGCTGATTAATCTCCATTTCCACTGCAGAGCATGGAGGAGTGTAGAGGGGATATCACATGCTCTCACTTATTCCCTGCATTAATATAGTGGGTGTGGGTCACCTCGCTGAGGAGTCTGTAGACGCTTTCTTTATCTCTCTATTCTCAGCCCACGTTCTGAATCAGCTTTCAGGGCTACAGAGGTTCCTCTCTTCCAGCAACTTTTGTTTCTGCTGAATATTATAAATAAACCTCAAACGCACCTCTCGATAGGATGGGAGATTTAGTGGGATTTGTACAGGTTTATCTGCTCCATGTAATTCCCTTGTCTTGCATGTCACTGAGTTGCTCTTTAATGGCCTCTCAAATTTTGCCATTTTTCTTCCAGGCATTTAAGTTTCCAGCTGGACTTTACCTCAGGGAAGGATGAGTGTTTTGTGTCATAATATTTCTTTTTTTATAAAGTTGTCTATAAAAATAAATCTTTTGAATGTCTCTGTTTCTATTAGACAGCAATGAGATTAAATAAAGAGCACTGCATTATAGCACTGTACTCTTTTGTATGTCAGCAAATGTCTAATTTGGTTCTATTTTATTCTTTTAGAAGAAGTATTTAAGATAAAGTCAGTACATTTGATTTTGCCGGTTTAAATATGTAGGCATCGCAATGGAACAAATGGATCAAATTATGTCTTGCATTTATGTAGTGCGTCTCATGACAAGAAAAGCTCAATATGTCAGCCTGTAATGTGCACATATGTTCAATACTGCCGTTTGTTGACACAATCAAGTATTTATATCCAATAGCCCATTTTAGTGCGAATATAGTGGCAAGAGCCAAGAAACTGCTGCCATTTGCTGAAAAATGTCTGTTTATTTGAAAAGAAAAACGAAATACTAAGCTTTTAATGGTCTTAACCACAAATTATTAGTCAGGAAATTAGCTAAATTTAAGCAAATGCACTACTTAAAAAGCCATTGCTGTCTCAGAAAAACATCAAAGACAGAATTAAGTTTTTGGCAGAATATGGGAAGTTGTGTGTGGAGTGATGAATCATAAGGAAACACGAGTTGCATGGTGATGCTCCAGAGCACTGTCTTCGAAAATCTGTGGAGAAGTATAATAATGAATGCATCTCTACCCCAGTGAAGCATGGAGGAAGAGGTGTCGTTGTGTGGGGAGCCATTTTAGCTGCTGGTATTGGTGAGCTAATTCACTGTGATTTACTAGTGATTTACTTAAATGATCACTATGCTTTACAGGAGAATATTGCAGAATGGCTTGCTTCCCACATATGAAAAGTTGTTTTCTAAAGAGGAATGATCAGATGTTATTTTTTAATCAGACAATGCTCCTGCCCAAATTCTAAAGAGAACCAAGAAGTGGCTTGAGAACAAGTCCATCAGGCTCATGTTTTGGCCTGGTCAGAGTCCAGATTAGTTAAGTTTTGGTCTCGCATTAAACTCAAACTGGGAGACTCAAACTTTTTCATGAACTGTTTGAACACTCACTCTTCTACCTGTAAAAAGCTGTCTATTGGGGAAGGCTATTCCGTGCTGTTACTTTATCTAGCATTTGTGCAATTCTTGCTAATTTCCTGACCACTGATTTGTGATAAAAATGGTTAACACCATTAAAAGACAACTAAATATTTTGCAATTTTTGGCTTGGCCCATCAGGTTTACTGGCTGCTGTTCATACAAATGCATGATTAGCATTTTGTTTAGTAAATAATCAAGCATATTTTCCATCTTTAATCATGTATTTATTTGCATTTTATGGTTGCATGTTGAAATATCTGAAAAATCTGACTAGATTAGAATACCTTCATCTTAGAATATCAAACATCTTGATGACTGTGACATTAATGACGTTGGTAACAGTAGCACTTTTAAAACTCCCATTGATTACCATCAACAACTATTGGTAACGCTTCCTTTTACAGTACAGTACTTACAGTGTACTTACCTAGAAAGTACTGACTAATATAAGGTAAGTACATGGAACAGGGGTAGGTTCAGGTTTAGTTATTACCCAGTAACTGTAGTTACTAAAATAAGTACATAGTATTTACATGGGTAACTGGACTGTAAAAGGAAGCGTTACCCAACTATTTATAGTCCTTATATGATCCCCTGTTCTGGCCGGGCTTACTTCGTTTTTATTTTATTTTTTTCTAACTGACTGTAATTAATTTACACAATCTTGTGCAAAAACAAAAACCCCAGATACTTATTGTTAACTAAAATGAACAACATCTCAAATTAATCAGAGCAAAATCTGATGATGCAAAAAAAAGCTTTTTACAAACTCATTAATTTTTGCAGCTCTTTTTGCCTTTCTCTGTATATATTGTTCTCTATAGCATCTGAGGTTATAAATAAGCCCAGCTATATTTTCTGAAGCCAATGGTTATAATTTAACACTAAAATTAAGCAGTTGTAAACTCAAATAATACCCTTTATTTCTTAATCAGAATAACTGCATATTATCCAGCACAGCGTTTACATTTCTTTTGTACCTTTACACACTCTTTCTTCTTACATTCTCATTACTCTCCCTTGCGGTTTCTTCTCACAATACCACAGAAATGTAGCTTTAGCCCTGGAGGTAAACTACAGGAGTTTTTGACAATCAGCACAATATAATCTGCCTTGTTAAAGATGACGAAATAGAGTTTTCAGCCCAGGCGGGAAGAGAATAGCACTGATTTCTGTAAAAGCATAACACTGCAGCACAGTATGATGAACTGAACTCCAGTAATGTTGCATAACAGCATCCTACAGTACAGCATACCATTCTCCCCATGTAACAAATTCCCTTAGTGTTGCTTCCATCTACTCCTCTCTATTCTTCTTTATGGATTTCTGTGGGTTTTACTGTGTTCTCAATATGCAGATTGCAGCTCTTAAAGATATAGTTCACCCCAAAATGAAAATGTTGTCATTATTTACTCATGTCAGTAACTAGACAGTTGTCACGATCACCTGTCACCTCAGCACTTCATTTCTCATAATCCACCTGCGCCTGCCATCTATGAGCCTCATCAGCTCCTCGCCATTAAAGCCTGCACCACACTCTTCTTGTGGCTCTGGTCTTCGACTAGGACTACCAGTGATTCTGATGATGTTCTCTCTTGAGATACTGATCCCTGTGTTCTTCCCGTCTCCAATCCCATCTGATTTATTCTTCTGTCTCCCAATCTCCAAGTCAGTTCTCCAGCAATCTGTAAGGAGAAAGATATCCTTTACCCAGGTTTTCAGTGAATCTAGTGTGTGTGTGAATGTGCGCTCATGGTGCAACATACCTTCGTTGGACTGATCCATCTTTGTCTCCATCCTCCTAGTCTTCATTTACCTGCGTTTATAAATAAACTTAATTGTTGTTATTCACTATTCCTGTGAGTCTGTGTTTCCTGACAACAGTTGACGGTAGCCATTAACTTCCATAGTATTTATTTTTCCTAGGGAAATCAATGGGGCCCAAAATAGTTTTTGCGTTCAAAAGAAACACATTCAGGTTTGGAACAACTTGATGGTGGTGAGTAAATTATAACAGAACTTTAATTTTGGGGTGAATCATCCCTTTACGGTAACTAACACTGTTTATTTAGACATTCCAACCAGCCCGATGCAGCAATAATGGTTTAATCAATTAGCTTGAGTTTAGAGAGAATGTTCTGAAATCGCTATCACTATTTCTGCAGTTCTGTTGGCTCAGATATTTATCCTAAAAATTCCTTTGTGCAACTAAAATGGAAACAAATTAGACATTTGCTGACATACAGTACAGCGAGAGTACAGAATAGAATATTAATAAAGTCTACATAGACCAGATAATTTTGTCCTGGAATTTGTCCTGATTTGCATTTTATAACAATCTCATTATACTTTAGAATTTTTGGTCTCTTGGTAAATATAAGCACAGTTTGAGACTTTGACTTTTTTTCTGAAGCTCTAAAGGAGATGCATGTGACATTTTTCTCAGGAAAAAAATTTCAGAAGCAGGAAGCTAAAAGTGTGTGTGTGTGTGTGTGTGTGTGTGTGTGTGTGTGTGTGTGTGTGTGTGTGTGTGTGTGTGTGTGTGTGTGTGTGTGTGTGTGTGTGTGTGTGTGTGTGTGTGTGTGTGTGTGCTTGTTTTTGTGATATATGAGGACACAAATGTGTATAATGACATGGGTATTACACTGGTATTACAACTTACACGTGAAATATGAGGACATAGCATGCGTCCTCATATTTCAAACAGCTTAAAAAACATAAAAAACAATTTTTTTTTTTAAATGTTAAAATCCAGCATGTCTCCTGTAAGGGGACAGGGGCAGTGTAGGGGGATAGAATATATAGTTTGTCCAGTATAAAAACCATTACGCCTATGGAATGTCCTCATAAGTCACAAAAACAAACACGTGTGTGTGTGTGTGTGTGTGTGTGTGTGTGTGTGTGTGTGTGTGTGTGTGTGTGTGTGTGTGTGTGTGTGTGTGTGTGTGTGTGTGTGTGTGTGTGTGTGTGTGTGTGTGTGTGTGTGTGTGTGTGTGTGTGTGTGTGTGTGTGTGTGTGTGTGTTGTACAAAATGTAAGCAGCAAAAAAAACATTTCCATTCTTAAAGTACATTTTGGACATTAGCTATATTGAACATATGTTGAAAATGTATCAAACTAAAATATGCATAGCAACTAAAATGTATCAAAATATATTTATTTTTAAGCAAAACTGATATTAAAACAAATCACAGAAACTTAAGCCCCGAGAATTTTGCAGTCCATTTGGTGTGATTGTAATGGAACAGAAATAAAGCTCTTCACTTTCACAAATTCAAGGAAAGATTCCAATTCATCCTTTTATGTGATCTATTTCCCCTCTCGAATGCTCTCTGTGATGATTACTTTAGAGGAATCGCAGACTAAGAGAACAGATGGGAAGGAGTGATGAGAACGAACTGTAGAATCTTACCCATCAATCCTGTGTGAACGCTCTCCAAGGACTCACATGTGGTTCGGCTTCCGTCTGCCGTGTTTCCAAGTATAGGTACTAAGAACACACACACACACTCCTGCACATACCCTCACCCCTGACTCATGGGTGGGCTACAGATGTGCACCGCCAGATGAGCATCACTTAATGCCTCTTCCTCTTTCGTCTTTTATATCACTCCATCCCCCTCCCTGTCCCTTCTATTACCTCTCGCTATCTCTCCTTTTCTTTCTCAGCAGCTCTGGTCTGTACACTATTCTTACATCGTAATCAGGAAACACTTCACTGCGGCCCCTTGAATGTAACATTTAATTAACCCTGCAATTATTGCATCTGGAGCTTATTAACATATCAAATGAGCAACCGCTGGGACGCAAAAAGGAACTGGGGCTCTCGGGAGGCATTGATTACCTTTTCAATGCACAGCTTGCTTCAATATGACTCATTGTGTTTAAAGCAGCCTGTTCATTTTCCCCTGTGCTCATTTTGTAAAATGTAAATGTGTTTTAGCACATTTTCTCAGCTCATTAGTTTGAGGTTCACGTCAGCAGCGTGCAGAGATGCTGCGGCTGAAGGAGTTGGCGGAGGTGATGCAAATCTTTCAGCAGGTTTGCTTGTGTAGGGAGAATATATGAATAATTTCTTGCTTGTTTGTTTGTTTGTTGATTACGTTAGGGCTGATGGGGACGTTTCTGTCTTTAACCTGTCACGCAGACTCTGCGATCTGTTTGATCTGAGCTGTCAGGTGCTTGTCATTTCAGAGACTTCCGTACTGTATCACTTGTAAAGAAGGGTGGCTCTCCAAATTTGACATCTGAGAGAGAGCAGCTCTGTAATTATAGGCTGCATGTTGGGATTTCGCTTATATATTTGCGAGGTTGGTGAGGTGAGCATCACTTCTACTGTTGCTCATACTTAGGGTTGGGGGATTGTTTGAATATAACACTACATTAAGGTGTCACTGCATGTTGATGGAGCACAAAATAGATCACAGAGAAGAACATTCAGCTTTGCCATCATAAAGGGCCGTACACTCTTAAAAAAAAGGGTTCCTCGAGGTTCTATATAGAACCCTGGGGTTCCGTACTAGAACCCTTTAACGACAAAATGGTTCTATGTAGAACCCTTGGAGAGCAAAGAAACTTTTTTATTAAAATGGTTCTATAATTCATGTTTTATGACTGAAAGTGTAAACTAAAGATTCATGTTACACAATAATAATACACAACACATTCACAAAGCTGTTTGAGTCAAGACGCATGAGAATGACTGGTGTAGTCAAAAACCAGAGTTAACAAAATTTTCATATCTAGTCTATGTATGATTTGAGATTTCTTTATTCACGTTTGTACATTAGCATGCAACTTATATTTCCTAATACATTATAAGTTTGCCTTTTTTACCAATCATTTTGTAATAAATCATTATAGGCCTAATAATAAACAACCAAAGTGTTTTCTTTATTTTGTGTGTATCATATAGTGATGGTTAACTTTTAATCTATTGAAGGGAACATTAAAAATAATAATCGTAAAAATGCCCTCTGGTGGCGTATATGCGTTGCATCATCCTTGAATTCCTATTGGTGGATTGGCGAAGAAGAACCTACAAGTGACAGTTAATTTTTCAAACTGAGGAGTCCGCCATTTCTGCCCGTTCATACCCTCAGGTAAGTTAAGTTTTTACATTTTTGAAATCATTTTACTGAAATATTTAGTATTGCAGTTAATATTTCTATTGGTTAGAGTATATAGTCCTTGTCTTAAATACTGATACTAGAAGCAAAATGGAATATTTTCACCTCAGTTAAAAACACTGCTGTGTAACTTAGCACCGATGGGCTTCGTCAGCCGTCGGTTCAGAAAGCCCTGTTAAATTGAATTTGCTCCGGTTTTTAAAGTAATAAAGTTACAATCTCCCATTATTTCCTTGTTATAGTTAATGAAATGGTCAATAACAATAAGACAGCTGTGTTATAAGGAGACGAGCTTCAAGACAGAAGCGGGAATTTTAATCTCAATGAAGCGCACGCTCGTTTTTCTTTAATGGTAATTTAACGTTAAGTTAACGATAGGCGCCGATTGAAATAAAAGCGAACCGGGTGGAAGACGGAGGTGTATGATATGTGAATGTTTGTTGCAGTTTCATACACATAACGTTAACTCAGTTTGCGTTGAGTATTTTCCCCAGGCCTATATTAACAGGTGTAGAAGTTCTTAACTGTTAACTTTGGCCCGCGAGGTCCACTTTCGTGCAGTTTTTAGCTCCAACCCAGATCAGACTGTTACTTTTCAGTAATCCCGAAAATCTTGATTAACGTTAGCTTGTTCATGTGTGTTTTATCAGGGTGGGAGCTAAACTCATCAGGTAGACACCGCTACAGTTGAGAACTTCCGGCCGGTCTCCATTAAAACTGCACGGTTGCAGTCAGTGCAGCGTTCGTAACATCGTTTACTGCGGTTTACTGTGATGCATGCGGTGGATTAAAGTGATGATAGCACATGGCTAAATGTGTAGGTGTGTTTAATGCATTGCATAGTTGGTTTGTGAAGTGTTATTTATGCTCTGTTTTATTTCCCCCCAGGTAATGACGGTTGACAAAAAGAGCTTAATAAGTTAAAAAAGTAAGTCTGTGTTGTTAAATATTAAACATTGTTGCTAAATAAACAAACTTAAAGCAAGCTTAAAATCCTTATCTTAATTTATATTTTTCTTTTTCTTCAAACAGCCTGGAAACTGAAGTGCCTCAAATATCTTGTACTCGGTATGTATCATTGTTTTGATGTTTAAACAGACTTAAAGCAAGCTTAAAATCCTTATCTTATCTTAATTTATATTTTTCTTTTTCTTCAAACAGCCTGGAAACTGAAGTGCCTTAAATATCTTGTACTCAGTATGTATCATTGTTTTGACGTTTAAACAGACTTAAAGCAAGCTTAAAATCCTTATCTTAATTTATATTTTTCTTTTTCTTCAAACAGCCTGGAAACTGAAGTGCCTCAAATATCTTGTACTCGGTATGTATCATTGTTTTGATGTTTAAACAGACTGTATATTGTGGCAAGTAAAATGAAAATCCTGTATAAAAAGACTTCATCATTGTATTCATGTTAACAGACAAGAACCCTGTGAGAATGAGGGCTCATTTGTTGCCAAACCTTGACCAGCAGTGAGACTCAACGCATGTAATAATTTTGATTACTTTGGCCACGCCCAGTTTTTTTCTTATTGAACATTCTCGAAATACATCACTATATGGTAGTCAATTGCAACCTCCAGTTCATGCTAACTTTAAGGAACTTGTTTGGCTGAAAGTGTGTAATTTGGATATAAGCACCTGAAGTAAACAAATGTTTTATATTTTTTAAAGATGCTGCAATGACGATGAGGTTTCGAACAGACTTGGTGAAGAACATGGAAACATCTAATGAAATGGCCCAAAACATCATAGGGAGTGCAAAAAAAAGGAAGGAAGAGGAAACCACAGAAGGTAACACCATATATTTTTCCCCATCCAACCTGTTCCATGCCCGGTGTAAAGTTGCATTGTCAATGTAAAGGTTGTAGCTTCTATAAATTGTATGAGTGAAAACATGTATTACAATAATGAAAGTATTAAAGGAATAGATTATCCAAAAATGAAAATTGTCATAATTTATTCACCTCTTGTCATTTCAAATCTTTGACTTTCTTCTTCAGAACACAAAAGATATTTTGAAGGATGGTAACCGAACAATGGCGGTGCCCATTGACTTGCTGCATTGGTTTTGTGTCCATATAATTTTAAGTGAATGGGTAGCAATATTGTTCGGTTACCAACATTAATTTTAGGTCTATTTGATGACTTCTGTTAATTGGTGAAAGGCACTCAAAAGGTGAAATGTTTGTTTTACAGGAACACAAAGGTCCTACATCAACCATGGTGTTTAACAGCTGTCCTGATCCCCTCAAGACTGAAAGTGTCAGCATTATCATGGAGGCAGACATTGACATGACAAAGGCTGTGGAATGCCTGTTTGCAGTCACACAATGACTTTTATTCAAAAATATATGCATAAACTTAAACAAGAGCATGAGACAAGAACACCAATACCTGTACTAAAAAATGTACTGTCAACTTGTGTAAGTTGTAGTGCTATTTATTTAGATGTTTTAATTGTTCATGACATGTATTGTTTTTTATCTGCATTGTCAAATATCAAAGATTTGTTTTTCCTCATTTCAGAGATGCATGTAAAAGTTAAGTACTGTGCATGTACATACAGTACATAAACAAGCTTATGTATGTTTATTGCAAAGTGAAAATTGCTTAAATTAAATTATTCAAACTAAATGGTTGAATGTAATTTAACATCTTAAATGTAAAAAAATGTTTTGCTGTATAATACAGAGTATACAGATGTGCAATTTTAAATGTGACACTAATATTTTTGTATAATCAATTGAATAAATTTAAACTTTTGGAATTTTCTGGATTGGTTATATTTTTGTATTCATAATAATAATTTAATAATAATTTTATTAAATATCATATTATGGTTTAATAATATAGAACCCTTAAATGGTTCTATAAAGAACCATCTAACTTGGATTCAAAGAACCATTTGGGGTTCTATTTATGGAACCCATTAAAATGGTTCTATATAGAACCATTTTGGAGTTCCATATATGAAGCGGGTGATAGAACCATTTCTGGTTCTAAATAGAACCATTTCTTTTAAGAGTGTACACACCGGGACGTATATCGGCGCGCGTTATTCGTCAGCGCTTTTTGTGTTCACACTCAAGCGATTTTCGCTGACAATGAGCCGAATGAACATTCAAATGCATTAGATGGCGCTTAATGTAAAACAGAAATACACCGGTACACAAGGTGGCGCTGCGCAACTTTACGCTTCTGACACTCGCTTGTCTGTCAGAAGTAGAGAGCAAATTTGTCGCGTTTGTCTTTATGTTCCGACACCAACGAGACCAGCAGCTCTTCATTCATCTTGCCTTGCATCTTCCTCGTCTTATTTCTTCCCGGCAGTGTAGACGCTACTTGGCGTATATTTTCTTCGCCGTTACGTATGTTTGCTCGGCAAGACCGTTTTGTGTTTGAGCGCCACCAAGTTGTGTTTTACTGTAACTTCAGAAGCTCCAGACACGTGAGCAAAAGCCCCAATCTCATTTGTCGGATAATTTTTGACGCGGCGCGTCAAACCAAAAAAACGAACCCGAATCGTTTTTAAAAAAAATGACGCTTTTTTCCGCGTCGGTGTGCACGCGAAATTCGTCCCGGTGTGAACTGGCCTTAAGAATACATGTTTTAAAATAATAAAATATATTTTTTTAATAACATTCCACAATATTACTATTTTTACTGTTATTTTTCAACATATCAAATACGTGCAGTCTTGGTGAGCATAAGAGACTTCTTTCAATATATGAAACCAAGCTTTTAAATGATAACTTTGTATTTCTGTGTATTTCTTTGCTGCAACAGGGCATTACATTTCAAATGATCTATTCTTTTTGAATTACAGCATGTGTGTGACCTCCAATATTGTTCTTTGGATCCATGGCTTGGCAGATGGCTTTAATTGTGATTTTGCAGGCATGATGAGTTCTGCCCTCAGAAAGACAATAAGCACTTTGGCACATAACACTATGTGTTTGTGGGTAGCGGAGCATATGGAGAGACTTGCAGTAGTGAAGAGGGGTACCAGGTGCTAGGTGTCGTGATGAAGTCTTTTGTTAACCGATGGACAACCATTGGAGTCAAAGGCGTACCTTCATGAGCAGTTTTTCACAAGAATGCCTTGTCCTTGAGACACAAAAAGAGAGGGAGAGAAATTAAGGGGTGAATAATGCAATTATTTCGGAAAGACGGCACCCTTGGAGCCTGGTGAACATGTGTGAAATCTCACATATGGAGAGCGGTCTGATTGGCCATGAGCTGATCTGATGAGAAAACCTGCACAGGTGTGTTTCTACCAATCTCACAGTCCTCAGGGGTCAGAGACAAACTACAGTGTGTCGCTCATGAGACACCCTTCACCATCTTTCCACATGTTACACAAATAGCATTTGACTAGGAGCAACAACAAAAAAAGTTTTCACAGAGTTGCAACATTTACAGTTCTCTGTCAGTTATTTTTCATAAAGCCATTTGGCAATATTTCAAGGGCTTATAGTGTTAACAGTGGTCAATATTATTGTTTTTTGTGCCACTTTCTGCGCCAAGTGAAATTCCAACTATAAGTTCAGAATTGAATACTATGATTTTACTTTTAATATTTATTCACTACACACTCACCTAAAGGATTATTAGAACACCATACTAATACTGTGTTTGACCCCTTTCGCCTTCAGAACTGCCTTAATTCTACGTGGCATTGATTCAACAAGGTGCTGAAAGCATTCTTTAGAAATGTTGGCCCATATTGATAGGATAGCATCTTGCAGTTGATGGACATTTGTGGATGCACATCCAGGGCACGAAGCTCCGTTCCACCACATCCCAAAAATGCTCTATTGGTTGAGATCTGGTGGCTGTGGGCCATTTTAGTACAGTGAACTCATTGTCATGTTCAAGAAACTAATTTGAAATGATTCGAGCTTTGTGACATGGTGCATTATCCTGCTGGAAGTAGCCATCAGAGGATGCATCAGAGGATGGGTACATGGTGGCCATAAAGGATGGACATGGTCAGAAACAATGCTCAGGTAGGCCGTGTGTTTAAACGATGCTCAATTGGCACTAAGGGGCCTAAACTGTGCCAAGAAAACATCCCCCACACCATTACACCACAACCACCAGCCTGCACAGTGGTAACAAGGCATGATGGATCCATGTTCTCATTCTGTTTACGCCAAATTCTGACTCTACCATCTGAATGTCTCAACAGAAATCGAGACTCATCAGACCAGGCAACATTTTTCCAGTCTTCAACTGTCGAATTTGGTGAGCTCTTGCAAATTGTAGCCTCTTTTTCCTATTTGTAGTGGAGACGAGTGGTACCCGGTGGGGTCTTCTGCTGTTGTAGCCCATCCGCCTCAAGGTTGTGCATGTTGTGGCTTCACAAATGCTTTGCTGCATACCTCGGTTGTAACGAGTGGTTATTTCAGTCAAAGTTGCTCTTCTATCAGCTTGAATCAGTCAGCCTATTCTCCTCTGACCTCTAGCGTCAACAAGGCATTTTCGCCCACAGGACTGCCGCATACTGGATGTTTTTCCCTTTTCACACCATTATTTGTAAACCCTAGAAATGGTTGTGCGTGAAAATCCCAGTAACTGAGCAGATTGTGAAATACTCAGACCGGCCCGTCTGGCACCAACAACCATGCCACGCTCAAAATTGCTTAAATCACCTTTCTTTCCCATTCTGACATTCAGTTTGGAGTTCAGAAGTTGTCTTGACCAGGACCACACCCCTAAATGCATTGCAGCAACTGTCATGTGATTGGTTGATTAGATAATTGCATTAATGAGATATTGAACAGGTGTTCCTTATAATCCTTTAGGTGAGTGTATGTGTACACTGTACACTGTACACTAACTATCTGTCTGTCTGTCTCAATTCAATTGTTTGTATTCTTTGTCTGTCGTTCATTCAACTGTTTGTATTCTCTGTCTGTCATTCATTCAACTGTTTGTATTCTCTGTCTGTCGTTCATTCAATTGTTTGTATTCTCTGTCTGTCGTTCATTCAATTGTTTGTATTCTCATTCTGTCATTCATTAAATAGTTTGTATTCTCTGTCTGTCGTTCATTCAATTGTTTGTATTCTTTGTCTGTAAAGCTAGTAAACCTTCAAGCTTAAACCCTGTTACATGTTTTTGTTCACATATTTCTAACAGGTTAAAAATGACAATATCAATATGCATATTATTGAATATCAGTTACATTCAAAACCATAATGCCATTCTGCATCCTGTTTGCTACTGTATCTCAATTTCAAACAAATAATTTGGATCTTGAAAGGCTTTCTAATTCAATTCTAAAGGGTGCACAACCCTGGTGTGCAGTTTGCTTATGTCAGTCCGCCCTTGTGTTTCATTGAGCAAACCGATAATCCTGTCCCAAGATCATCCCATTGGTTGAGCCATAAACTCATTGGGCCAGTAATGTCTGAAAGCATCACTGCAAAAGTAAGCTTTTAGAGAAGTCTGCCTATGTATGGCTTGGTTATAGTTGCACATTAAACTGGAATAGGAGAAAGTATTTCAATATCAAAATTACAATTTGAGCGCTTTCCGTCAAGGTTACTAGAGGCATTTTTACCATTTCTAGTCTCCTTTTGTGTCAGTCTTTGTAGGTGCATGTCATTTCATTATCTCAGAATGTGTGCTGTTTGATCCTGTGATGGAAAGTATGAATTTAACAACACTTTGCTTTCACGGCGGCTCAACAAGCCACCTTGTCTCTGGGAGGTGTGTGGCTTTGTCTAATCTAATTTTGCTTTGCAGCTGCCTTGGTCATGACGTCAGGCCTTTGTGCTTCAAAGGCGAACCCACAGAAACTGTGTGACAGGGAAATATGGAAGGAGTTATTCTGCTACAAAGAATCTGTGGCCCCAAGCAAATTCATAATTTTCACACTGATACGCTGGAGCCAGTGTCTTTGCACTTAGTGCCTTTTATAGCTTTTTGAAATGTTCCGGCGCTCAGGCACACTGAGTCAGAGGAGACATTTATTCTCATTTGTCACATTAAATGACCAAACTAATCATGCTGGGGAACAGCATGGAACATTTGTAACCCTACAATGGTCAATAAAAGTGTATGAAACAGAAAGTCTCTCCTATTGTTAAGACCCCAATATACTCACAGCAAGTTTTTTTTTCGATTTAGGGTAAAAAGTAGTTTGAAATATGTGGCCAGAGTTATACTGTTAGTGAACATCTCAATCTTTAGATGAATATGTAAATGTGCGCTGTGTGCTTTTCTCTCAATAACAAAATAAACAACTAAAATGGCAACGGTGAATAAAACAGCAGTTAAGAAATCATCTGATTATAGCGATGGATATGTTTGCACAGCTCTGCAATTCAGGACTTCAGTCAAGTCAGTTATTCATATACCACTTTATAAAGTGTATATACGTTATATATGTATATTTTTTGGAATGAAGCAGTTTTAAACATGAAAGAAAAAAAAACAGTGTCAGTGTCTTTTTTAATTAGAATTTCTACTATAAAGCGGTTCTCCAGTGTGTTCATGTTTTAACTCGCGGACGTCCGACCTCGACGGAATGAACAGAGGAAATTAAGGGGAGAAGATTTCCATTTCAAAGAAGGCGGAGCCTCATTTTACACCTACTATTATGTAATCGCCATTTACCAATGGTAGTTCGAAGGTGTTTACAAGCCAGAGAGAACTTTTCTGGTTTCAAACTCCTGAAATGAACTTAGTTTTTGCCGGATTTTGTTAAAAATGACGCCACACAATTTCACTTGAAATATATCAGGTTTTTAAAGTGCTCTAGTCAGATCTGTTGGGTTGGTTGCAAACAAGGTGAATGTCTTAATGTCTCAACCTCAAAAACAGGATTCAAATTCCACAAGCACATGGGCCATTTCATGTTTCTGGTTAATTAGCAAACATGTTTAACTATTGATTGACCATAACATGAGATGATTGCTGTCTTTCTTTGAAGATAACTTATTCAACTTCACTGAATGAAGTCTGTATAAACTTCAGTAATCATTCAGGTGCAGTATATAAAGTCAGGTTATCTGGGTGATCTTTAAAGGGGGGGTGAAATGCTGTTTCATGCATAGTGAGTTTTTTACACTGTTAAAGAGTTGGGTTCCCATGCTAAACATGCAAAGTTTCAAAACTGAAGTTGTAAGTTTGATGGAGTATTTCTGTTCCAAAAATACTCCTTCCGGTTTGTCACAAGTTTCGGAAAGTTTTTTTCGAGTATGGGTCTGTGTGACGTCAGGTGGGCGGAATTTCCTTATACGGGTCTTAAGAGCACTTCTCCCGGAAGGGCGCGCGCGCAGCTGTAGCCTAGTGCATGCGAGAGATCAGAGAGATCAGAGCGCTGGGCTCCGCTGCGCTGCAATAAAAAAAATGGCACCAAAAAAGTGTGTTTTTGGTTGCCAGGGCAAGACAACACTGCACAAATTTCCAAAGAACCCAGCGTTAAAGGACCTGTGGATGGATTTTGTTTTGTCCAGAGCAGCAACGGAGTTGTGCAAGTGTTCTTGTTTGTTCCCTTCATTTCGACGGTTATAGTTATAGGCCCAGTTCGACGCTGGATTTGCAGATCGCCTAATACTTAAAGATGGAGCAGTCCCAACGATAAAGGTTCACGGTCGTGCGTTGGAACCGCAGGCGGTGAGTAAAACTGCTTCAAATGTCTGTGTGTTGTTAACTATTGGCGTGTAACGTTAAGCACAGCAAGTAAACAACATGATCACATACAGTTAATGTATCGATGGAGCATGCGATGTATAGTGTGTGTGGGTTTGTGTGTTTAAATACATTTGTTTAGCTGGCCACTCTAGGTGTCAGTTTGTTTATTGTAAAAATAAATCATGTCCTCGTAAACCACCAGTCTGTCTGTTTACAACACACGCAAAAGCTTCCCAAAAACACACGCGCTCCCGCCCACACGGCACGCCTCCACCCGCTCGGGTTTTTCCGGAAAGACTCGGTACAGCCTGTCTTTCTTTTATTAATATAATAAAACTAAAGACTTTTTGGAGATATGAAGGATGCAATACTACTCTATAGGTACTCAAGATTAACATGAGATTGAGTGAAACTGAGTGTTTCCCCCCCCCCTTTAACTTGTGGACATGAGCACATGAGATTACATCACACGTTTATATTAATATAAATATATCAAAGTGTGATTGACTTGCAGTACTGGTCACTTTGGCAACACAATAAAATTATTATTTTTTTAAACCTTTTTTTAAACCAATAAATAGAAATAAATATTAATGAACAGAAACATTATGTAATAATTTACTCCCTGTTTTGTGTTTTCGAACAACGCAAATGGATAACAGCTCGGAAAAACCCTTCAACACATTACATGGTCTGTTTGTGACCTCTCTAAGCAGAACAAGTTGAACACATTTCTGAATATCCGTACATCACAAAGTCAGTACAAGGGTGCAGAAAGTAACGGTACAGGAAGTGTTTCCTGTTCTGTGAATCAGTAGATGTTTAGTGTTCAGTCACTGGAATTCAAGAGCAACATGCACTTTACTGAGATCTGCTTCTGTTTAAAATGAGCTGTCTGATGTGTGAAGGTGTCCTGATATGACATGAATACTGTTTTAATAAACAACACTGAATGATGAAACAACCCTTATTCGTCTGTATTGAATTTAGTTAAGGTTTCTCTTATAAAGCTGATACTGTGATATAGCAAATCTGCATTATTAAAAGTCATAAAGGACAACATGGTTTTTATATTTCATTTTATTTTATGAGTGAAGCAAAATTCTCACTCATTTATTTCCAATGAAATCATTCACATGAACGTTAATACAATTACATTAATACAATGCACGATTAATACAATGCAACAGCAATGAGTTTAAAATTAATTTGATCAAAACAATGCAAACCATCTGCATTACAAAGGGGTGTATTGATTACAAAACAGTACAAAAGTGACACTACACATATTGCATGGCAGTCTTTTTCCATCTAAAATGCTGTTTGCCTGGATTTAATGATCATCTTTGGGTTGGACTTTAAGTTCACTGGTCAATAAGGAGAATAATTAAAGACAGTTTAACTTAGTGTTGGGTTACATGTGTCCTTGCTCATTATAGGAACTTGAACCACTTTCTTGCTTCAATGCTTTCAACCCCTAAAGGCAAATAACTGCAGTTAAAGTCAGGGACACTCAGACGATGTTCTGTGCAAGGCCAAGTCAGATGTGATGAATTACACCAACAACGGCAACTGTCAATCTCTGGTCCTTCTTACAAAAACATTACAATTAGTTCCTAGCTCTCACGCACTGATTTCCACTGGGTTTCAATGAATTAAAAGACTTACCTGTAGAATAGACATTCCTGACAGTAATAACTTCGTCAGGTAGTATTGTGAAATTTTTGTATTGAAAAGGGCAGGAAATAGGAAATAATCTTCACTTTGCAGGAGTCCAGATGAGCTCAAGTCACTAGACTCAGCCGTCTATAATGGAAACTCAATTAACCTGACTAGAGATTGAAGATGGATGTATATGTGCACAATCAATATTAGTCATTATCTTGCAATATACAGCCCATATTCACAAATTAGGTTACTGTGTATGATGGCTTCCTATAGGTCATATGATCAAAGTAAGTGCTTTTTCATCCATCCATCCTCCAAACCGCTTGTCTTTTGTAGAATTGAGGGGATGATGGAAAAGGTGAATTAAAATGGTGCTTTATCCCTGTCAAAAAAGAGTAAAGGTATACGCAAAAATGTGAAAATACTTTTACCTACCCCAGCTTGAGAATCTCTATTCGTTTCATTGAATCACAAAACAAAATGCACCCAAACGTGTCCCTGCTCTTGATATACAATCAATGATGAACATCTTTGGTTTTAATGAGAAAAAATAAGAATCAACTATACGAGGGGGGTTTAGAACTCAGAACCTCTGGCATGCTTAACAAAAGTTTTACCGCTAGACCTCACAAATATCAGTTGATCTATGTATTTATTCACTAACATGAAGAATCTCGGGACTAACAACATATTGTATTAATAGATGTAAGGATAAAACCATCACATTAAACTTGAGTTCTATCCATATTTATAACTTTATAAAATATAATCACTGGCTTCCGGAGTTCTGGCCGAGGAGTGAACTCTGACCAAACGCACGATGTATTGACGAGCACAGAAGTGCAGGAATACAGCAAAACAAATCACTGCTCATGATTAGAAATCTAAAATAAGAGTTTCTTAAAGAGGAATTTTGGAGCATTCCGTTAACCGGAAGCTAGTGATTATGATTTTAAAAATATGGATATTTTTCTTACAAAAACACATCGCTTCGCTTTACAAGGCCTTTAACAACCTTCAGGAGCAGTATTGATTTCTTTTATGATGGATGGATGTGCTTTTTTCGGCTTCAAAATCCAAGTTTCCATTCACTACCATTATAAGGTTAAAAGAGCTAGGATGTTTTTTTATATAATATAACATAATATAATATTTTAATGTATGTGTTTGGCTGAAAGAAGAAAGTCATACACACCTGATGGCTTGAGAGTGAGTAAATTATTGGATCATTTTCATTTTTGGGTGAACTAAGCTTTAAGTGAATAATTTAGTGACAATATATCACAGGGATTTCTGTCATTTTGACAGATTTATCTGCTTGAGAAACATTAGCGTAAACACTGCTAATAGGGATTAGAAGTGAAAAAGGAAGACAATTACATTTTAAAGAATCTGTGTGAAAACAAACCTGGAAAGAGACGTGAGGATTTAGGAATAAAACAAGAGATCTTTATGCATTCCAGTGAATTATTTATGGGATATATCATTAAATCGGAAGAGCAGACCACAATTGCAGTAGCTTATATGTTGTATTTTTTAAGCTGTTACAGCGGAATACAAAGTGAAAAAGAAGAAAAAATCAGAAGAAAAGTATGCAGTGACTGAAAAAAGCTAATGTCATTGATATTCTTGTTATACCATGTCACATTAAAATAACAAGCGTTGTTATTCTCATCTGAAAATAGAACATGAAGGAAATTTGTACAGTTCATTCAGTCAAATGGACAGTATTTGTAGCACAACCTTCTGATTTGAAATGATTTGTTTCAGACTTTTTGAGTGGAACTTCCCCAAACTGGTAGTGCCTCCCATAATCTGAAACTCACTAGGCTCGTTAGGAAAAAGGTGGAAAGAACAATAATTCCGGATCGACCAATGACGTGAGGGGGTATGCAATCTGTTCTTTCAATTAGGGTTATCACATTTTAATAAAACTAAAACATAAAAACAGTTGAAATAAGATTTTGTTAAATGAAAAAAAAAAAATATATATATATATATATATTCTTTTTTTTCATTTAACAAAATCTTATTTCAACTGTTTATATATATATATATATATATATATATATATATATATATATATATATATATATATATAATATATATATATATATATATATATATAAAACAAACTGATTTTATTTTAGCTAGCTGCTAAAGCAACATTTCTCGTTTTTTTATTTAGTTTAAAGCACTGTAACTTTTGGCCCTCTAGCTCCATGCATTTTGTGAAAGAACATTGTTTTGGTTGCACTCTGTGTGACTGCGGATGAATACGGTTTGCAAACAACAAAAAAGTTACATAGTGTACCTTTAACTAAAATAAAAATGAATAAAAACTATAGACAAAAGAAGCATTAACTAACATTAATTAACGACAAAAACACACAACAAAAGTTATAAACTAAAAATAAAACAAAACAAAATTCAAAACTAATTCAAAATATAAAAAAAACTGTCTATATATGATATTTCGATAACATATACAAATGGTTTCCTTCTTTAAAAACCTCTAACGTGTTCTTATATCTTATAGTTCCGGCATTTAAGCTTTTTTTCAAAGTACATCTAAAAGCAGAGACAGAGATTGATGGACATGGTTGATTTGTGACACAGGAAGGCTTTTGAACCTCTAAGGCTTTTGAATTTAAGCCTAAGTGCAAGTAAAGCAATATATTTAGGTCTTAAATGTTCCATTTCAGAACACACTATATCAGAGACAATAAGGCTTAGAAGTAAGCCTATATTATAAATGTGTCTGTCGTGACTGTGAACGAACCCACATAGACCCTGTACAGCTTTTGAACGATGTTCCATTAAAATCTGCTTTGCCTTCAATTTTCCCCAAAGTCATTTACTCCATTTGTCAGTCTAAAATTTCAGTAGGAAGCCAGACCTTAACCCCTTTTAGCTCAAACACTAATGATTATATGAGCTTTAAGCGCACCTTTAGTGTCAGCCTCACAGTACAGTTCACCTGACTACATATCCATGGAAAATTCTGCATTAATGTCAGCTCAGCTGAAATGGATCGCTTGATCCCAGGCGTATTTGTTGATAATACAAAGGTGAACTCTCTCTATCGTCACTTCAATGAAGTAATCAGCAATGTTTTTCTATGCGAGAGAGTCCATTAGCAAATAAATGAAATTATATCATACAGCAGAGCCATCACAGCGTTTTATGTTGCTAAATCATGCAATATGAAAAATAAAACATTTCACCATCTAAGCTCATTAATGTTTGACTATAGCATTTTTTACCAAATAACTGCGGAAATTGATTGAAAGCAATGTTATGCTTTCAGTATCATTAAGAAACTATAGTTTTATTAATGTATCATACATATTTCTATATGGTGTAGGATGGGGGAAGATGTCCCCGCTTAAGAACAATGGGGATTTACTTTTAAATGGTAACATATTTAGATATAAATGTGAAGGATGATAATGCATCAGCCAACGTGCTATTCTAGGAAATAAATAGAAACATTTGCTAATTTAGTTGGTATAGCATAAAATGTAAAATATTAAAAGAGGGGTAAGATGGCCCCTATGGGAATTAGAATTAGAATTTGAATTCTAGAATTAGAAACCCCCACCAATAAACTTGTACAGTTAAAGAAATTTAAAATTATTCTATGAATATTTCATACAGGCATATGAATATTTACTTATTCAATTACCCGTATTTTAATTGAAGATATGTCATAATAGCAACACGAATGCAAATGTAATGGTTTCACTCAACTAACCTATATAGGTTTTAAAGTGCCCCTTATTATGCTATTTTAAAGTTTCCTAATGTTGTTTTGGAGTCTCCTACAATAGGTTTAAATGCATCAAAGGTAAAAAAACTGATTCATTTCCTCATAATATACATTTGCACTTCACCACATTTTCAATGATTCTCAAACGACTCATCAGATGAATCAATCTCTTTAAATCCCTCTTTTTCCGTAAGCTACTCTGCTCTGATTGGCCAGATAGCTCAGTCTGTTGTGATTGGTTCGACAGCGCGCACGTCGAAAACAAAAACGCCCATTGCCATAACAACGTCAGCTCTGAATATCCTGAGGCATCCTCAGTAACGAAGGCAGTAATGAACAATGATGTTGATTTTACCATCAATGCAAGCACGAGTCCGATGATGAAACATTGGAAGAACTATTAATTTAACCCGAACCTCCATCGCAAGGACAGAGCAGGACGTTTCTCAGTGATACGCTACTTAGTTTGAGGTATGAGATGTTGCAACTGTAATTCCTCACCATCAGCATTAAGAAGTGCATGTCCATCAATAAACCGATTATTTTCGAATATATTGCGGTGAACACATGGAAACTGTCAATAACAATAATCTGTTTAAGGTTCAAGTTTTCCCTGGTATCTGCGCGTGCAACAAGTGGGCGGGAAATATGGTAATGTTTCATCTTGACGTCACAACGAAACAGCTTATGACTCGTTTGAAAAACGATTCATTTCATTGACTCAGTCAACTCTTACTTTTGATAGACACTATATATACGGTGCACTTTCAGATTTAAAATTTTGCTGGATGTTTTCATTCACTTAGAGCTATGTTACACTACATGAAAGGTCATTTTCACAAAAAAAAAAACATAATAGGGGCGCTTTAATGAAAGCAAAGATATATAAAATGTATTTTTGAAAATGAAATCTAATTCATGGAAATAATAACACTAGTAACATAACATACCATGTGGGGCCTTCTGTGCCAATTCTGGCTTCTAATTCAATTCAAGGGTCTAATTTTAACTTTTTACTTCAAAATAAAAACTATAACGTTTACTCCACAATTCTAAAAACATCAATGTGTCCACCAATCCCTCATTAACAAATAGACACACACAAAAAAACTTTGATTTTCAACATAATACAGTGTCATAGATCACTATTTTCCAGAGACATAAAATTAGATCAATTAACCTCAAAACTGTTTCGACTGACTAAATCTCACAAATGTTGATATTCTGATAAAACTAAATAAAAAATAGCAAAGCCATTCATCAAAAGTGCTGCGATGAAAATTTGTGCCATCTATGGTCAGGATAAAAAATTAAGTTGGTTTGGGGGCTCCAACACCCCAGTTTTCATATGTGTGTATAGAGGAATTTTACAATATTCCTTTGTCAGCCGTAGGACTCCTCTGTGTCGCCCCCTATCAGTTCTGTGTGGATCAGCGGCGCTAACTAAATCTCCTCAATTACTACAGGATTGATGTTTTGGTTCTCGTACGAATTTTTTTGTGCTTCTATGCACTGGCATGAAGTGAATTGCTTATTTTCAGTTAACTTGTATGCACCATATAACATTTAATTGTTTATTATTAGAGTCGACTTATTAATAGAAAATAAGCTTATTTATTTGTTTTTTACATTTTTTTATATATATAGCTATATTTTTTTAACCAAGATGCTGCTTAGGGGGGAATTTTCCAAAGAAAACGTTTAAAATGTATCATTATATTTCGCGATCCTGCATCAACAAATGTAACAGAGCACATTCGTTTTTGTTTTGTTTTTTTGCTTCTTAAAAACAAATGCAAACGGGAACTCCAAACGAAGCATTAAAGCCCCTTTCCTCATAGTTACTAGTGAGAGTTTGATGTGTGTGGGGGAAAGTGGGTGTCGCTGTGTAGCGAGACAAGGGAGGTATTTTCTGACTAGTCGCTCGCTTCAGAGGACTCAACAACTCGAGGTCTGAGCATGCTATGCCTTCATCTGCAGTAGCTACGGGTCCCGTGAACGGATTTGATCTGGATTTTCGACAGGTATAGGGCCGGTCAAAATGTGGATGTAATGTATCCAAGCACACATTGTCTCGAGATCCCGAACTCTTAAGTGGACCTATGATGATCTGTCTACGAAGAGACGCGAAGGGTGCAAGCCACCACAGAAGCCCCGCGGACTGTTGTTGTCTGAGAAATGATAACAAATGAACGACACGGAAAGGAACATGGTTGAAAGGACCAGTAAATTTCTGTTGATCGTCGTCGGATCGGTCTTCTTCATGCTGATTCTGTACCAGTACGTGGCGCCCGGGGTGATAAACTTCGGCTCCCCGCACGGGTACCTTCTCGGTGAAGAGGACATGACCATTTTCCCCACTCCGGATCCGCACTATGTGAAAAAGTACTACTTCCCTATTAAAGATCTAGAGCGCAATATCGACTTCGAAATCAAGGGAGAAGACGTGATTGTGTTTCTCCACATCCAAAAGACCGGCGGGACCACCTTCGGGAGACACCTGGTCCAAAATGTTCGACTGGAGCTTCCATGTGATTGTAGACCGGGGCAGAAGAAGTGTACATGCTACCGGCCGAACCGAAAGGAGACCTGGCTGTTTTCTCGGTTCTCCACCGGCTGGAGTTGCGGTTTACATGCGGACTGGACCGAGCTCACCAACTGCGTCCCGGGAGTTCTCAACAAAAAAGAGAGCAAGTCGAAAAAAATTAGGTGAGTTTGTTTGTTTGACCCTGTTGTGCTGACAATCTCAAGGTTTTTAAAACATTCAGTGTCGCGGAGAGTTACTTTGAGAGCGTAAGTCAAATTTTGGTTCTATCGTAGATAACATTAAGGTTTTAAACTGTTTTTCTGTGTAAAATCGCCTCGCGACTTCTCCAGTCGTGCGTAAACAACATAATTTCTGTAGCCTATTTTGTTCTCACTTAGAAAACGTTCATGTCGCCGTTTACCCAGTCAAGCTTACAGTAGAAAAGAAAAATATAATTGAATCCGTTACATTTGTTACCGAATGCGAGTTTCGTTTGGGCAATATCGCCTTTTTTTGTGGTTCATTTTAGGCTACTGCTTCGGTGCGTGATGGTGTTTCCTCATTTGTTTTACCAAAGTTATGCTGTAAGTGTTTAAAGGGACATGGGACATTCCACGGCTTTTCCATTTTGAAAAAGTGATTTTGACGTAGGCTTTTGTTTAAAAAAAAAACGTTTAATCAGACAAAAATATGATTTAGACAGATCATTTTCATCTGTAGTAGTCTCTGGGACTTGTATATATATATATAGCCTAATATTCTATTGCCATATTGAGATGCAACTTAGTATTGCTGTCAGATTGCTGTGTCTTTGAAAAGGGTAATGGGAAATAGTTGTCAGCTTAGTTAATTTAGCCATTAGTCATGTGTTCAAGCCAAGATAGTGGCACTACAAGTCGTTTGTTAGAAAGATTTAATGCTTACGTTTGACATGCCCATATTTTTAACAATCAGTTGTTTGCTCTATGTATCATGGTTACAGGACTGACTAAGACCATATACTGACTAATTTGACACTTGTCCTTAAAGCGTTACTTCCTGAAGAGATGAAGATGACATTTAAAGAAATATATTATTAATGGAATATTACATAATTATGTTCAAACTTTTATTTACTCCTTTGAACTTGACCTGATGAAAAATGGATTACTCGGTGGCACAGTAATAATAGTTAGTTTATTGCTCCATCTCTTTGAGTTTAAACTTGTCCTGGATTTCTATGAAAATGTCCCATAGTTTCTGCAAAATTGTATTTGGAACTTTCAGAACTTTTTCTTATTTAGCCTAGTTTATATTTTTGATGAAAGTGGTCGACACAATTGACTGTAGTGATTCCTTCTCATGCAGGGCTTGAACCTATAGGTTTCAGTTTATAGTTTTAACCAGTAAGCTGTATCACCCATATTTCTGTCCTGCGTGTCAATTTTTTTTAAACTGACCACTAAATTAAGTGGCTCAGTTGTGTTTATTGTCACAATGAGTAAAAATACCAAAGCAGTTTCAGTTTATACACAAGGAAGCTCTCCAGCTGTGTAACCAGATAACTCAGACGCACAATGGGGTGTGTTTTAGCAGGCCTGCAGGGAGAGCTGAAATAACATGCTGATATCTTGCTATTCTGGCCAGCTTAAAAAGGCGTCTTTCATGACTTCTCTGTGCTTTTAAAAATCTCTGGCGCTAAATGTAATAATGAATACTGTGACTCATGTTCCAGAGTTACTAAGTGCAAGGAAAAGTCATCCTACAACTTGCCTTGCCTTTCAGTTTCCCAGGTGGTTTTCTAAAAAAAAATTTTTTTGACTCTGCCAACTTTGTGGAATGACCGAGCATTCCAGTGTACTTTTTAGCAAATGGCCAGTTAACCTCTTAAACCTCTAATTGACATGATGGAAAAACCTGCACTTTTCAGTCAAGACCTTCTACATCCACAGGTTTCTCAAACATTGAATGGCCACATTCTGTCAGCTGTAGGCTAGGCTGATGAAAATTGGAAATTTCATGGATGGTTATGTCCAATAACTGAAAGAGAGGGTTTAAAAGCTGGCCCAACTAGCCTAATAGGTATCCCGCTGGCTGAGTGCATCACACATGCCTTGATGCACAGGCCTAAGTGACTCGCACTACCAAGAGAGCCATCAGTTGTTACTGGCTGATCTCAACGGCCCCACACCATCAACCACAGCCACACTTAAACAAGTAGAATGCCGTTCACACTCCCCTGCTGTTGACATGTTTTCAAGATGGAATCGCCATGTGTTCAGTGACTATAAAGTGCTTTATAGAACAGAATTCACTGGGTCTCTCTTTAAAATAGGTAAATGCATTGCATAATATTAAGACATGTATGTTCACATGCTAATGAAATTGATGGTATGCACAATATATCAGTTATCAGACTATTAAAATATTTTTTTTATTTAGATTATATTTGCCATCTAATTCTCACTTGACTTTTTTTTTGATAAAAACACTAAATGTAATCTTTAGAAGTCGCTATCTATCTCTAGTCACTGGGTAACTATTGATTCTACTAGTTGAACCTCCTTCTCTGATTCTAATGTGTTTTATGGTGGAGGCAGTTGCTTGTTAAGATTATCATAAAATTCAGTGTAAAGGTTAATTATCTGTCCTTCCCCTGGGTAACGTGTGTGTGTGTCTGTGTGTGTCTGTGTGTGTCTGTGTGTTGTGTGTCCACCAAAAGAAGGAGAGCAATTTGACTCTCAACCACAAATAGAATAAGGTTAGTTGCACTTGAGGAAAATGTTGTAACTGATAGTTTGGATGGGGTCTACCGTCTGTGCACTACTGAATTAACATCACATGCAGTTGCATGGAGAGGTGTTGTGTAAATGAGTCATTTGTGATTTGTGACTGTCTATGAATTCTTTGTGTATGTAATAGGCCTTTATCACACTACCGTGTTCAGGTTCAAGCTTCAAATAGTGTAAAAACTTCTGCTGTAGCCTGTATTAATGGCTGTGCCCATAGCACAGACACTTCCTCTAAAGACACTAATCTCATTTTACAATCAAGGAAATATTCTGACACATGTTTCTTGATTTACTATAAGTCCTTAACCTAACTATAATGATAACAACAAAGAGGAATAATATTCAGTTTTTCCACAGGATTTTCTGAGACTTCATTTAAAGCGGGGCGTGCAAGCAATACTTTATGTGTGTATGCGCAATAGTTCAGAGTCTGACCACCTTATTTTATTAGCGAACTGCAAGATTACAATACAAACAACATATCAATAAAGAGCATTCGAATTAGACAAAGCTTAAAATGTTAATTACAACTAAAGTCTATATTGGGGGATTAAATCAAAGGTTTAGGGGAAACTTATTATTTTAAACAATAATGTTCGCCTTTTTTCACACACTTCATAATGCAATCATCAATAATTAGATCAAATTGAAGTTGTTTAAATAAACAAATATTTCCAGCCCATATTTCCATGCACAATTCACGGAATTAACTGGTTTGCTTTGAGTTAAATCCTCCATGTTTGAGTGTAATGATTTGAAATTAAAGAAAATAGCTTTAAAAAGAAAATTAAATCAGTCAGATAATTCCTCTGGCTGTAACTTGAGCTGCGTGCTTCCACTTTAATCTCATGACTAGCAACACCGGTAAGCGTTGTTAATCGCGTCTCTCAGATAATGTGTAAAAATTTGTTGTGCAGTGTAACGTCATTGATTTCATAACGAGTTGTCCAGATAAACTTGCGCTGTGTGGAAAGATTGTTCTTTGATCGCTTTCTGTGTATCATTTGTTCACAATTTAAATAAGATTATTTTCATCCTACTTAAAGAAACGAGGTGAAGTTGATATTTTAGTCACTGGCTTGACTTACTGATGCATAAACAGTATTGAACGATTTTGAGAGAAAGAATAACTTATCTGTCTGAACTTGAACTTGAATTGTTGCTTGGTAGCTCGATGATTTATTTTCAGACGTTCATCGAGGCCAGCTCTGTATTGGCCCAAGTTGAGGAAACAGTCGTCGGTGAAATGTTTGGACCATCCAAAACTTTGGGAAGTTGTGTCGGCGCATTTCCAGAGAAAATAAAATGAAACCATTGTTTCTTCAGAGGCTCGGATGAAGGAACTAAAAAATAATTTTGTGTTCATTTGTACATCCGAACACTGATCAACTGCCATGCTTCGCTCGTTTTCAAGCCATTATATCTCTCGAGGAAAAACTCAAATCGTACTTCCTAGCTCATTTTCTCATGGACGAGCCAAATTCTCTGTGCGGGCAAAGCAGAGAAAGGGGAGGTAACATTTCCTCCTGATGACGTCATAACGACGAGATTCAAGATCAGCGCGTCCGAGCTGCAGAGAAGAGAAAGATAGCCAAAACTCGGTTTGCACCGATTGAAAATTCTAGACACAAAGGGGACCAAATACAAGCTAGGGCAACTAATGTTAAAAAACCTCAGAAAGTGAAAATTTCATGTCAGGGGACCTTTAATCATGTCAATAGCACAAACTATTTAATACTTAGCGTTTTGAAGAACTCTCTGCATTCTGCCCTCACTGTAAACCCTAACACTCAAAATAATGAATTGGTTTTGAGTAGGGCCAACTTAAATTATACAAATTAGTTAAATCAATGAACTTTTATGAGCAGGCTATCTAGAACTTTTTCTTTCAAGTTCACAGAACTGATATAATTTAAGTAAACTGAACTGTTTCATTGTTTTGAGTTTTATGAAATTATTTATTTTAATTTAGACCAACTTAAGTTCAACCGAAACTGGGTTGGGATTTCTATTTCCCAGCTTGCTTTGCCGATGGCACTCGAAAGGGAGAGTAAATGTTACAATTAAGTGTACTATCATATTTTTTTTGTGCAAGATTAATGTTAAGTGGGAGATTAGTGACTAATGTTTGGTTAAGCTTATTTGGAAGAATTTCTGTTAATGTTGATTTTAGGAGAGTTACCATCATAGTGACAAGTGGTGCATGCGGCTTGGTTTAAGAACAATGTGAAAAGCTTTGTATTGCTGTTCTCATACAGCAAGTACCATGCTATATACTAATACAAATGTTCACTTTGAGGTTTCATGAAAATGTTCAATTAGATCAGAGGTCTTCACTCCTGCTCCTGGAGAGCCACTGTCCTGCAGAGTTTAGTTCCAACCTGCTTCACCACACCTGCCTTTGAATACTCAAGCGATTCTGAAGTGCTTGATGAGCTGATTCAGGTGTGTTTGATTAGGGTTGGAACTAAACTTTGCAGGACAGTGGCTCTCCAGGAGCAGGAGTGAAGACCTCTGAATTAGATGAATGAATTAGTTGACTCAAACATTTCACTTCACAAATTTCACAAAAAAAATTAAACTTTCAATTTTGTAACTTAACATTTTTCACATTTAAAATTTACAGTGCTGTGCTTAATCCATCACCCACACCATGTTAGTTTTCTCCTGCAAGCCGCTATTGACAGCTTTAAGTCCAATCTGTCTGTAGCCCTTGGCAACAGACTGTTTACATCGTCTGCATGTCATGAGAGTTGCTATCTTAACGATTATAACTGCAGGTAAAATGCAGGGCTGGCGTCCGTAAACCTTACCGTTATCAGATAATTTGTTTATGTTGCAGTAATGTTATTTATTACTCTATATGTAACTTCAGTAGCACCACAGCTCTCATCTTTCTGGGCTGATGGTGTGCGGTTCAAAGTGGAGTTGTGATGAAACGCTGCCTGTCATAGATCTGGATCAGGCGGGATGGTGACATAGATTTAGACAGAGCTGCTTTTGTGCTAAATTTGGGTCTCGGGCTCCACTGGGAACTGTTCAGGGATATTATGTCTAGGTAAGGTGTCTTTGTAGCTTGAATGATTATAAGAGGATTTGTTCTGGGCAAAAATGCTGATAATAATCAGTACATCAAATCTTCAGCCTGATTTTCCACCACAGCTATTATGAAACTAATGTGCAGCACAGGTTTATTATGAATTGCTTTGCAGTATTCATGGTGCTTGTGACGTTTTGTGATGAATACTTAGCCCACTAGAGTCAAATAGCTATTTCTGGAAGACTTTCACTGACTAATAGGTTTCAGTCGAAGATGTAGTCTACTGTATGAATAAAGCAACTTGTGTGTTAAAACTAAAGGAGACTGTAATAATAACATAATACTGTAGGCTAGTACTACAGAAATGTGGCGTTCCTTTTTGTCATTCTGTGTAGTTCTAGCATGGGTGTGTTTAGAATGATATCTGCATCATTATCAACATATAAACAGCATCTGAAATGTAGTACTTCTGAACAACTTTAGAGATGTAAAAATGTTAATGAATAGTTTTAGGTTCGTAGGATATTGATTTTATTGTATTTAATCAACGAGAATAATTCAATCTGTTCAATTCCATCAAATTTGTTTAATATATTTACCTCATGTCACATTATTAATGGTTTTATTCGACTCTGTGTGATTTATGATGTCATTTTGAACTAATTTAAAAGGACTTCATCACTTTAGTTGAGCCTAAAAATAATAAACTTTCAAATGGGAAAATGATGAAAAATCTATAATTTAATCTTATGTAATCATAACATTTTTGTAATGGTTTATACATTTTTCTTTTCTTTGTGTGTTTAGTGTTTAGTCTTAGTGTAGGATTGAGGTGTTGTTTATTTATTTGTTTTTTGGGGGGGTTATTTATTAGAGTAAGATTTATTCTACTGTTATTGAAAGTGATAAAATGTTTTATGTTAACGGATTTTAAAATGTAATCTATTCCTGTAATGGCAAAGTTGAATTTCCAGCTGCCATTACTCCAGTGGTCAGTGCCACATGGTCCTATACAAACATATATTTATGATATAAATATAATATAAAGGATTCATAAAAGTTTTCATGACATTTTAGCACATGTTTTAGCCTTTTGGGCACCTGCAAAACATAATATAATTTTAAAAAAAAGTTTTATATGTTGACTGCAAAAAATGTTATAATGATGTAGTTTTGGCATTTACCTGTAACGGCTGAACATAACCAGCAGAGAAATGAATAAAATGATCAGTGAGACCGAGGGGGTCACAAAGGTTATAAATAGACTCTGACTGGGTGAATCCTCTTTGCCGCACTGGTGTAATCTTGAAGAAGGTGCATGGACTGGTAATAATAGTGGTGCTGGCTGCAGGATGATATTTACTGTGAGCCAGAGAGACAGGACAGCAGCCTGTGAGGGAACAGGCCAGCGGTAAGCCACTAACTACCTGTCCGCTGAGACAAATGAGGGCCAAATTCTCTCAGACATTCCCCTGCTCTTATTTTTTTGTTGTGCTCATTACCTCCCTCGCTGTATCTACTCCTCTTTCTTACCACTTCATAGCTTTTCTCTCCCTGTTCTTCTCTGCGACCATGACTTAAACGTCTCCTTAAATGTAAAACTGCACAATTATCATATTTTGTGTTGCTTGCGAAGTAAAATGATGCTGGCATTCTAAGGAAGAGTACATATATTGTGGTTACCTGGCATGTGAGTCTAATGCAGGAGTCTGGGCATGGATTTCCTGTAGCAGGCATGAAACTGGATGAGCTCTGGGTGAGCAGTGGTCTGTAGCGGCGATGAGAAGCAGGAGGTTCGTCGCTAAATTGAATCAGATGTTGTCAGGCTGTGATGGCTCACGGTTCACTTCACTTAGAGCCACTCAGACACACTTTAGAGGTAATTGGAGGACTTTTCTGTTCAACCTCACTCGTTCTTACGTTGATTTATCTTAAGAGATACCGTACCGGTGTAGAGCTGATATTATTCAAATTTTACACTGATATCACTCATTCAGACCCTTTTCTGGGCCTCCTATAAGTCTCATGTTGAATTTTGAAGTCCTCATTGGAGCTTATAGTGGTCGACCGATATTTTTTTTTTTTTATGGATATTTTTGTATACATTTTATATTTATTTGAATCAATATTTAATAAATTATAAAACAAATCCTTAAAATAAACATGCTTATACTTTAGATGGCAACTTCTTGAATCTGCAATCTTATTTTATTATTTTTTACAAATAAAGTAATTGTTTAAAAATATATGAATATGTGAATAAAAAGGAAGTAAACACTGTAACAGCGCACTCAGTAATCTGGTAATTTCGTGCGCACTGGTAATCATATTTTTTTCAAATAAAGACAAGGTAACGCTAATTTTACAATACAGCAACAGCACACAGTGAAAATGATATGAATATGACACAGTGGGCAACTGGATATAGCACAGCATACTTTAAAATTAAGGATTTCAAGTTTTTCGATCGCATCTCCTGTGAAGCTGATCTTCTGTTCGCATTCACTCACTTCGCACGGCCCGACCGTCACTAGCAGTGACACGTTTACGCAGGCTACAAATGCACACTTCACAAGATATCAAAGCTGGATTTGATTAAATCTGCAAGGTTTGTGAAATTAAATGTTTATTAGATGTTCAGAGATTTGTTTAAATGATGTAGATGCGCATTTGCTGAATGTTGATGGTAAATGATAAAGTATTTTAGCCTGATTGTTTGCCTTTTTGTTACAAATAATATAAAAGCAACACTTTACTTTTTCGCATACTATTTATTTTCTTAGTTTACTAGTTCTGTCTAACAAAGGATTAGATATGACTGACAGAGATCGTACACTAATAAAGACGGAGAATGTGATTGAGCGCTGTGTAATCAGGTGCTGGCATTCTCTTCTCAGGCGCTGATGTTCTCAGAGCCGCCCGTCAAAATAAAAGTCTGGAGCGCCGTCAAAATAAAAGTTCCGCTTCCAACACATCGGCCAATCAGAAAAACTTATCGGCCGGTGCCGATATTTTAAAAATGGCAAATATCGGTAGATATATCGGCATTGTGGATATATATTGGTCGGCCACTAGAGCTTTTTCATTCCAACAACCAAACTGGGGTGCGTTTCCCGAAAGCATCATTAGCCACCTATGGTCGCAAGTTCCGTCGTTACCAATAGAGTTCAATGGGAATTGCGACCAACTTGCGACCATAGTTGGCTAACGATGCTTTCGGGAAATGCACCCTGTTTGATTTTTACTTGACATTTGAGGTAAATTGGACATAATTCTTTGAGTAATATGGAATATAAGTTTTTTTTTCTCTCAAACTCAAATCCGTTTATTTTTTTTAGTCTGAACACTGAACAGACATTAAAATTTGATTCAAAACAGATTTTATTAATGCATCTCAGTCTGAACAACCTTTGTGGTTTTTACGATGCATTTGGATTTGGTTAACTGACCTCATGAAAAACATAATCAATGGCGGTCCATCAATTTCACATTTCTTGGCCATTGCAGATTGAATTGGATGTGGTGTTTGCAAAGTTCAAAGACTGATGATTGTGGTAAAGCTCAGTATTAAGGTTAGTTGGTCAGAGGATACACCTGAACTTTGGGACGTTAGCTGTGTCAGTGACTGTACATTGCATGATAGCATAGTGCACAGCCACATCCCTATGAGCTGGGACAGCCTTAGTGTGTTAATCCAATCAGATTAGCGAGGGATTAGAGGCCGTTGTCTCCGAAGAAAACCATGGAGTTATGCTAATCTCTTTAGCGATGTGTGCTGGGCCATTGCGTCTCCCTCTCTCATGAGATGGAGACAGACAGTTGGTTCCTGTGTTGACATGGGGTAATTTCATACAAAAAAGAACATCCACGATGATGTAGCATGTTTTTGGACCACAAGGGTTGGGAACATAGAAACGCCTTAACGCCAGTTTACAGCACACTGAATTGAGAGACGCTGACCAATGGCAACAGAAACTTTGTCGGGTTTTGTCGGATTAGTGAGTTACCCCTGTCGGTGTCTGTTGTCGTTGGTCAGAGCTTGTTTTCACTAATTGATCACTAATGTTGAATCTGTTTTTTAGGGTCATGATATATAAATTTGCAATGAATCAGAAACATGCAGCACGACCATGGCTGCATTTCCCAAAAGCATTAAGCCTAAGTTGATCATAGAGACCATTGGTGGCAATTGTTCTACGATTAGCTTAGGCGTTCGATGCTTTTGAGAAACACCGCCCAGTAGTTTAATTCCTAAATTAATTCATATGATTCAGTTATTTTTAGTGAATCAGAAACATACTGTGCAACCAGTTTCCTGAATGCATGAATCTTATGAGTCGCCTCATTTTAGTGAATCTAAAAAAAATTGAAAATCGTTATCGGTTACACTTTAGTTTAGGGTCCAATTCTCACTATTAACTAGTTGCTTATTAGCATGCCTATTACTGGTTTATTAGTACACATTTTTGTCTTTTTTACATTATGATATTCTACATCCTTTAATCCCAATACCCAATACCTAAATTTACCTTAGTAACTATTAAAAGTAGTTATTAGGAGATTGAGGCAAAAGTTGTAGTTAATAGTTAGTGAGAATTGGTCCCTTAACTAAAGTGTGACCAAATTATCTTATTATTTGGAATGCAATTGCATTTTCCCCCAATGTTTAATTCTGACAATCACTAAGAATCCAAGAATTTCAAGAATCGTTACTGGAAGTGTTATCGGAACCAGAGCCGTTAAATTCTTTACAATTTTGATCCCTACAGTGTCAGGCCTCGGTTTTAACAAGCTTGAAAGTTTTTTCTTAAATATGAAACTCTTGTCTGTACCAAACCGAGAAACACTTTAATGTCTTATTCAGCATGACAGTTGAAATTGATGCTTACAAATGCGTCACACTTTTAATGGCAAAAAGTCCTGCTCGAATACGCCCTGCGCTGCCTCAGTGACTAGATGACTGATGTTCACATCATTTGCCGGGACTCAGTGCCGTATGAAATTGAATTCAGCGGAAGCGAAGACCGCAAGATGGTGATTTAGTAGCTGATCATTGTATTCTACTAGGGAGAGAAATTTTATCAGTTACTCCCTTCGGGAAAAGCAGGCTTAAACCAGAGCAAACATATACGGACTTCACCACACAGGAAGTACACGAAAACTGGTCGATCTGTCAAATAAAAGGGTTTCTCATGATCTGTGTTCCTGTCGTTCTCATCTAGCATCAAAGACATTAGGGGGGTGAGGAATTTATGTTGGCAATAATGACAGTTGTGCTTTTTCATTTTTAATTCAAACGTTTTGCCATGAACTTTGATTCCCTTGGCCTCCTTTGTCTCGGTGTGTGTGAGATGTCTGCAGTTGAATGACATCTCACTTAGCACGTCTTCAGATCTATACCGGTGCGCTCAGGAAATGGGCCGTCCTGCTGTCTTGCACTAGATTGATGCTCTACAAGGGCAAATTACAAGGTAATGAGTGGTTAGCAGGAGACACTCTTTAATTATGGCCTGATGGTCTCGAGTGAGTCTGAAGGACAACTATGGATTATTGTGTGCCTGTTTCTGTGTGTCTGGATGTTTCAAGCAGCTACTGGTCACCGTCTCACACTTTCCCCTGTATTTTTAGTCGATTCCAAATCTGGAGACCCATTTCAAGGCGGACTAATAATAGCCCTGGGGCCTATTATGACAATGACGTGCAATCTGTCTCTTTCTACTGAACGGTCGGCAGGACGCAAGCCGACTGTGGAGATTCAGCTCGTGCTAGCTAAGAAACCCTTGTTAAAAGTGGCCTTAATGAAACATGTGAAAACGGGTGATGAAGGAGAGCAGTTTGTGCGGGAACGATGACAGAATCAAAGCTGTGACCAAATGGTGGTTCCCAGTGGGATTTCATTATCGAACTGTCAAGCACATGTCAACATATTTGCACATGCACACTTAGTGGTTCATGTAGGAGGAGTTGTTTTTTTTGCTTTTTCTAATTTTGGCTTCATTTGGACGTCATTGATGACCGTGACATTGGGCAACACAAGCTGTGTTACACATAATTGTGCCTGCACAGAATATGCACATTTTTTTCACCACATTTTCCTGATTGTGGAGAAAATCAGCTGTATTTATTTGAATATGATTTATTTTTTGCCTTTTTGCTGCTTCAGTGAGAATTTTGCATTGATTTTGCAACGTGCATATCCGCGATAGTCACATATGCCATGTCAAGTGTAGGTAGTGATTGTAGTGATTCGTATAGAACAGGCTCCACAGTTCGAAACAGACATAATTTGTAACCTCATAAGTGTAAAGTGAAAGTTTATCATTTGCATGTGTTTTAGGTCCTGTCAATTTAAACTTTCAAGCAATTTAAAAAATTTAAGCACAAGACATGAAATATAACTCAATTTGGAATTGACCGTTCGCAGGCCCCTCCCCCAAAACGGCCATTGTCCAATCACACATCATAGCAACCGTTACTATGTGAGCAAACATACCGTTACTCCGTCAAACATTGACTCCAAGCAAGCTGGTGAAGCGGTGCGCCCACTGCGTTTGTAAACCGGACACTAGATACTCCGAGAGATTGTCTGGAGGAGTTGTGTTCTTTTCGTTCCCAAAGCCGAAAACACAACGTGAACGGTGCCTACGATGGATAAAACAGTGTGGACGGCCCCACTCCCAGTTACATGTGTCGAACATGGTTCACTCGCGAACAGCGTGCATGAGACTGACACACTGAGATTAGTCAAAGAAACATGGAGAGAGCAGATCAAGAGGATCCACAAAGGAAGTACGTTTTCTAAAGGGTTGTTGTTAACGTGATATTTTCGGGGGGAAATGAGCAGCAGTCACTAGCAGTGCAGGACCTGTACACTAACGTACAGTTTAGAAGAGTGCACGCTCGCAACGCGGAACGCATGAAGCTTACTTGACAACATCTGTTCATATAACGTAATCAATATCGTAATGAATAGAAATAACCTTAAATGTATGGTTATCTGCATCTTTCCGTCTCTTATGTATAGTTAGTTTTTAAACACGAAAATCGGATTCAGCATGACACGCAAGCGGTTGCCGTGGTAATGAAAAACCTGCTTGTTAAAGCGAATGTATAATCCTGTATCTGAGGCAAAATTACTAAATATGCAGCGCGAATTATATATTTCTAACTCCAAACAATTAGCGACTGAACCAGCGTATTAAATCTTCTTCAAGGCTGCAATTTACTGGTTGCATTTGAGGTAGCTGCTACAGGTCATGGGGTTTCTCAGATTTCGCTTGAGACCGGTATATTAGCCTCAATAGTAGTCATGTCTCCTTCATTGCGTATTTTTATATTTTGAATATATCCCTCCACTGCATACTGTAACCCATTTTGCCTCGATCTGGAGGATATCGCGGAGGTAATTGCTCGAAAAAAGGTCACTGACACGCACGGGTATACCTCTTCCATTCATGGCAATCTGTGGCGCTGGTCGTGTTTGACCATTTGTTTGACGGGCGTAGCAACAATTACTAGGGGGCGTGGCTTTTGCGAACGGTCAATTTGTGGGCTGTTTTCTGTGCAAACAGCATGCAAAAACAGAATTTAATTCTCTTTCACGTCTATTTGAGCTTGAACGGACAAATACATGCAAAATTATGTCAAAATGCCAGACTCTGTGAGTATCCTCGTAAACAGTTGCTTATGGCTTAAGTGAACGTAAACAACTAAAACAGATGTGTACCGGTATTGGATCCATGCATTCGGTCTTAAAGTGACAGCAGTGTCTTAAAGTGTCATTAATGTTAATCAAACAATAAAATACAAAGAGAAAATCACTTTTTACACAGCTTTAACAAAGGTTAATTACATTTAATGCATACAGTGAAGACTATGCAGTGCTATTTTACATTTTGATTATTCAATTTATGTACCTTAATGCTGTTAGATTTAACTGAAAAACAAAGCACTGTTTATCTCATTTGTATTTTTACTATATAGTATTTATCAATGCTTGTAATTTGTTTATTGTTTTGTTTATTAAATTATTTACAAAATCACAGCAATTGTTCTAAAATTATTCATTATTTCCAAATAGACCTATTCAAGTCATCTGGGGCCGTATTCACAAAGAATTTTAAGGCTAAAAGTAGCTCCTAACTGGCGGATTTAGGAGCAACTCCTAAAAATAATGGGCGTGTCACTCCTAACTTTAGGACTCCTAATTTTTTTCACTAAGAGTAATTCACGAAGCATTTTAGCCCTAAAAGTAGCACCTAAGTCTGGGACAGCTTAAAAGAAGTCGAGAGGACTCCTAACTCACTAAGGATTGTAGCGCATATCACCGCCTCTCGCAGTCGTCCGGGGTCCGCGACACAAGCGGGAATGCTGCATTGATCTGCAAGCAAATCCTCTCTCATGTGTTTTGCTTGATATCCCAGTGCCGAATTTCCCATTTATCATTTTTTTTTTCAGCACCAACTGAGCCAGCAGCAGTAATGGTGTGTTCACACCGAACGCGAATTTAATTATTTGCGCGAGTAGATTACAAAGTCAATGCAAAGACGCGAATAGACGCATCATTCGCGCCGGGCGTTGCGAATGACGCGAATTGGGCGACGCGTTTGCCACGAATGTCTTCCGTGCAAGTTGAAAAATTTGAACTCGAGCGAATGTTCAAGCGTCTAACTACTAGACGCGTATTTGACGCTCTATTCGCGTTCGGTGTGAACACACCATAACTGGTCCTGCGTTATGGGCTTTCTTTTCCGTTTTTGCGAGTTCATAATCCACCGTCATTTAACTATTACATTACTTCAATAGGAGCAACATTTCCTTGCTAGTAGTCTATTTAGGCTAATAGGATGTCAATTAATGTGTTAATGCAAAGTGTTAATGCAAGTGTCGTTTTGCATTATTAGGCAAGTGGCGGTTTTCATTAGGGTATTAGGCTACCTTGATTTAATTTAATTTAATTCACAACTTTTTTTCTCTCTCTCTGCCTTTTTAGAATTACACTTCACTGGGGCCTGCAAAAACATGATATGCATTTCGATGACATTACTATTATTATTTTGCGTATGACACAGACATATTTAGATGTCATAATTCCATGATTTGTTTTGTCTGTGTTATGTTCCGCATGGTGGCCCTGTCATCTAACAACCAATCACCGTGATCATTGCGAGGAAGCTCGTGCATGAGAAATGACGTCATCCATAGCAACGATGACTCACTCTTAGTTTAGGAGTTGTCATTTTTCCTTACTAAGAGTAGGTCTGAAAGGCGTTGTGAATAACTTTTAAGAGAAAACTCCTAGCTAAAATATTTTAGTGCGATTTAGGAGTACTCCTAGTGGTAAGATAAAATTCTTTGTGAATACGGCCCCTGGTGTTTGTTTTTGTAAATTGTTTTTATATCCCAATATATATTTTTACCAATATCGTGCAGCCCTACCAGTGAGTATGTTTAAGGATGGGCTCTGCAGTGAGGAACAGCCTGGATAATGTGCTATAGTGGAGAAGAACAAAGTTGTCGCAGAGTTCCCGTATAGTTCTTATAGAGCAGCACGGTTGGTTCTGATTCATTGGATTCACTCTTTTGCAGACGTTCACCTCCCACTGCCTCTAATACGCTCAGCCCTTCAACACGCATATAGTAATTCCAGGCTCCCTCTGGCTGCTTTCTGGCTTTACAGTAAGTCCTGGACACACAGATCCTACAACACTGCACCAGATTGATTCCTTTTGCATGCCGTAAATCTTCCCACACCCCTGCTAATGCCCTGAGAACTGAGTGGGAGAGATGCCTCTTCATTACCCCAACAGCGGGGCATTCCGAACCAACCTGTGACACAGCCGATTCTCAGCACAAACCGCATCTGTTATCCCAGAAGATGTTAAATAAAGAAAAGGAAAGGCTGAGCGTGTGGAAAATTATAATTTGGCTTGAATCTGAAGGGTTTGGTTTTTTTGTTTACCCTTGTTGTTGCTGAGCAGATGTCTTCAGCCAGTGAGAATTGGGTTCCGTGAAATCTGGGCTGGCATTGTGTTATTAGACATCTGGATGCTGTTGTCTGATATTTGGCTGTGCAGCAGTTGAGGGCTTTAGTTTAACCAGAAATTTTTCGATTTTGTGCCTCTTGCGCCCACAGTTGAAAAAGCAGAAACATCTAAACGCTAGAAGGAACATCTGAGAGATTGATGGAGATGGAGCATTTGCTGGGAAAACAAAAACTCATATTTTGAAGCTTCCCACCTCCCTGATTTTGAAACATAAACCTAGCGGGATTGGGAGGGAGGGAAAACCAATGCACACATCACTGGAGATATTATTACCCATTTATGGTACTATTTATACCTCCACTGGGCCTGCAGAGCACTGAGGGGAAGTGAGGTCATATATGTTGAGATTGCTGGAGGCTGGTTTACATTCTCCTGAACATGTTTTATTTATTAATACTATGATGGAGGTCAGTAACAGGCGCTTTTCTGCACACATCCAGCATGGTGTTGGAGGCGGTGAGAGCACCGGCTCGCCTGCAGCGAGTTGAAGGATGTGGGTGAGTTTTGGTTTATGCTCTTTACCTGGACATGGATCAGCAAGGCAACAGGCCGTACAGGCTTTCAGTGGTTTGAGCTGTGAGAGCATGCCCATGGGTTGTTGTTGGTGTTGAAATTGAATGAGAAAAAGAGAGAGAGGGATAGAGAGAGAGAGAGGAGTGATAAATAGATAAATCTAAGCACATTGATGAAAAGATTTACATTGACCTCCAAAACTGTCTGTGAAGAGTAATTGTGAGAAAAGATTAATGGTCTGTTGCCTCCCTTCAAAATCACAAAAAGGGATTGGGTGCAAGACCATCTATTTATCTATCTCTCTATCTGTCTGTCAATGGCAGAAACGTCAACAGGAAATTGTATGCTATATATGCTCTTATATTCTATATGCTTGTGCTATATATCCTTGGCAGGGATTGAAAAAAGTATCAAGTCATTCTATGGAGTTTTGCTTCTAGTGTCACAAACATAAATAAATTAAAAAAAACATCTGAAAGGGCAGTAAATTACAAGACTGCGCACTGTACATCATACCCGAGGGATGATGGAATGCCATGTCTACTACTTCATCTTTTGCTGCTTTGCATTATTCACCCATTTTCAATTAGGTAACAAAGTTTTTTTTTTTTGCTTTATAATCTGTTCTCCAAATGACTATAGAGGAGATTATGAGTGAGTTTTACCTTAGGATGCTCATGTTAAAGGGATTGGGACCAAGAAATAAAAATCTGTCATTATTTACTCGCCCTCATCTCATTTCAAAGCATGTCTGACTTTCCTCTGTAGAACACAAAAGGGTTTTCTGGAGAATATTTGGGGCTCTTTTTGTGTAGCAAAAATGAATCGGGACCGTCAAGCTCCAAAATGACCAAAAATGCTCCAGAGAATTAGCACATCTCATGCACTATGTTCCAAGACCATATTCTGTGTGTGAGAAACAGACTAAAATATGAGTTATTGACTTGTAATCGTCGTCTCCTCCAGTGAAGTGTTAACCTATGCGACTGGATCTCAAGAAGTGCTTGTCAGACCCATTACCTTGAAAAGTGTGGCCAGGCTTTTTGTATAAAAAGGAAGTCATAAAAGTTTTGAATGAGTAAATGATGACATAAGGTTCATTTTGATGAACTATCATTTAAGGAGCTTGAGGAAGACACTCTCAGAGTTGTTTGTTGGTAGTGTGTGTGTGTGTGTTGTTGAAATTTCTTGGTGTGGCTCTGAGTGTGGGTTTTTAATATGTCTGGATTTTATTGCCATTGGGAAAGGCTGGGGCTTTTGTGCAACTACAGTCTAAATTGATCAAGTAATTGAATTTGTGCAAATGGATGATGAAATGCTATTGAAATATTAATTTTTCCGCTGTGCTGCAGATGGGTTGGGGCTCCCACCCACATGTCCCGGTACTGCTTCACTTGAGAAAATACTGTCACCGATTCGTCACCTCACAGCTGTTCCTCAGAGGAAGAGAGTTCCCATAAACGGACGCATTTCTCTTCATGATCAAACCACTATTGAAGTTGTTCCTCAGCACGAAATGAAAAGAAACCGATGGAACAAGCATTCTTAATACAAGAACATCCAGTCTTCTGTTATTAAATGTTCTGAGGTGTTGTCCTGTGTTGCTATAATAAATTTGAAAGGGGAAACTTGGGATCTAATATATTAAAGGCAGTGCAGGAATCTTGCAGTATGGAGGTATGTGAACTACGCTGGTCTGTTCGATGAGCATGATAATTGAATTGTTGGAAATGCAAATCCATTTCAATGGCATCTGCAGACAATGACCACTGCAAGAAAAAGAAGACCCACCTGTGAAAGCTATGAGTATGTGCAGGGAATTGTGGGTAATCATTGCTTTACAAGCAGACAAAGACCCTTTGAATCTCTGCAGGCTTTTCAGTCTTTTCTCTCTGGACTCAAAGTAGTTAAGACCTAGCATGTCTGTCAATCTTTTCTCTCCTTTCTCTCAGTCTCTCATTCACTCTTTAATTTTCAATAGATTTAGTCAGTGTAGAAGTTTTTTTTAGTAGGAATACATTGATATTGAAATTGAAAAGTCGACTTAGAATTTTAATACTGTCATTTAAGGGTTCTCAATCTTAATATGAAAACACTAAGCAATTTTATAATAAATAATATAAATTAATAATAAAATAGCCTACTAAAAACCAAAATAAAAAGTTTTAAGTGCTACAAGTGAATTTAGGCATCACAACATTATAATGTATAGTATGAAAAATGGACATTCATTTTGAGATTTGCAAAATATTGCATTTAAATTAGTGTTTTAAATATTAGCTTTAAGTTGGTAATATCCTTAATCGCTTTCCCTTTAATAGTTAGCGTTCTAGTTGGTAATCGCTTTTTCCTAGCGTTTTACTGAAGACTTGAACGTACAGGCCTTTGCTGTATGATGACGTGATTGAAAACAAGCATGCAGGCTTTCTAGAAGATCAAATGATACGAGTTGCTTATTCCCCCAGTGCACAGTGTTTTCCTTGGATTCGCACTGATGTGCAGGGGTTTGAATATGTTAGTAGGTGCAGTACACGTTGCTTGCAGGCCTTGCACTTCAAAGACATCTCACACACTATTTTAGACTGTTTTAATGGCCACTGGTGGAGGAAACTGGATGTGATTTATTGGTTGTGAGTGAAACCACTTGATTTACTTTGCTGCGTCTTACGTCATTTCGAAGGAACTCTGCTCCATCATCATTTTTTTTTTCCCCAGTGTTGAATTGGACTTTGGCAGCCCTGTTGAAGCCACAAGGACTGTGACCAGGGGATTTTTTTTGTCATAAAGTGTTCGGGTTTTTCCAAAGAATTATAATTGATGATGTAGCTCAGCAAGAATAAAAAGTGCTGGTCTCTGCCAGTAAAACTGGATTGTGACAAAGTGAACTACAAAAGAATCATGTCTTTCTTGCGTAGCTGGGTTGACTTCATTTTTTTTATGCACTACATATGATATGTGAAGCTCAGTCCGGTTTTGTTTCTATTTCAGGTACATTTAAAGCATCCGTCCATCCCCAACATGGCAGAGTACTTTCCCTTTAAGTTTAATGCTAATCTCAGCGTGTTTACCCACTGCTTTAATATGTACTTGTCTTTGGTAACAAAATATTAAACCTAGGTATGCACAATATATCAGTAACATATCAGCTATTAAACAGGTTTTTGCATTCTCATATCTTCTATTCACAGTTAGATTACATTTGCCGTCATTTAACCCTCAAAGGTCATCTTTAAAACATTAATAATTTAAAAACACTATTAAATTTTAATATTTAGAAATTAAATTTTTGTGATTGCTAAATTAATTTAAAATGATTGATTTTAGCCTGAGATTGGTCGTTTGAATGCAATTTTGCTCATTACACCTGTGCACTAAAAATGGCTGGGTTAAAAACAACCCATTTGGCAACCCAGCACTGGATTATTATCGGACAGAATACATGCTGGGTTAAAGGAAGTGTGGGTTGCACACGTTTAACCCAACTTCTGCTCATATTGACTAAAAGCTGGGCTATTTTTGGTTATTGTAACATTCGGTTAACAGGAGATATACTTCAAAATGGCCATGTTGCGTCTCTCACTCTGTCTGCAATGCAACCTAGCAGGTGTGAAATAATATTGGTTACTCTCTCTGCAGGACACTTGTGTGCATGACTTCATACATGCAGTAAAAATGACGTGTGTCTGTGTGTGCGCTCTTGCGTTGGTCAGTTGCGTGTATGGAGTTCAGTGCAGGATGCAGTGGTCTGGGTTCCTCTGTGTTAGTGAAACATGAGGTGATCTGTGATTTATTGTGTCAGTTATCACCTCCTGTGTCCCGAGTAGCTGCTGCCCAGATGGTCTTGTCGTTAAGAAGTGTAAATTAAACATTAAAAATGGAGTCATTCCAGAACTATGTATGCGCATACATGCCTTTTAAAATGAGTTGTTTATCATTCTATTGTACACATTATAAACAATTTACTTTTTTGACAAAGTAAACCTCATTGCTAATGTGAAAACTCTGCAACCATTTGCAAATATAGTTTGTCAAAGCTTATTTTGGTCCTGTTATTGAGGATTTTGTGTGTGTGTGTGTGTGTGTGTGTGTGTGTGTGTGTGTGCGTGCGTGTGTGTGTGTGTGTGTGTGTGTGTGTTTGTACTGATCCTAATGCTGGCAGCTGCATCCTGTTATCATTTACTAGGGTCAGCAAACCCAATGAGTCTTTGAATGATGGCTTTAGCTGCCTTTAGCAGGTGTTTAATGAAAGAATGAGCCAAAGCCTCCTTCCCTTTACCTTCAGTTTCATTAGACCTTCTGACTGGAGCTTTTAACAGCAGCTGAGGATGGACTGAATAAAGCCGAAATCATATTTAAGCGTCTTTCAGTGAAGAAATGGCCTTTCAAAGCATTGAGAGAAGGAAAAAAGCTCATCTGGGATTCTTCCTAAATGTTTTGGGTCAAATAGGATTTACAGAGGGTTCTTCTCAGGACTGCTTTAAGCTTCATTTCAGATCATAAGATGTTTCTATTTGCCTGTTTTTTGTTTTGTTCAACTGAATGATTGTGGCAGGTTATAAGCGTTTGGAGTTTCTTCTCATGATATTCTTAGGACCGTATTACAGAGGACCTTTGCAAAAATAAAAATAAATATACAGACTTTCGTGTGCGCATGAGAAACCATTAAACTTATCATAGACAATATTATGCCATCAGCCCATTTCATGTCCTGGTTTCTCCCCCGCCACAGAGGATGCATTAAATTGGACATTAAGCCTTGATATTAGAGGGACTACCCTAAGAAAAGCCAAATCTTGAGCAAATAGGCTTAGATTTCTATTAATTCATGTGCATCAATGCTCTCTTTTTCTTCATAGTAAGATGTCAGGGACACACAAAGGACATAGGTTATAGTGTATATAAAACTAGAAATTGTAATGCGTAAGCATGCAAAAAATTCCTGTGCGTTCATGAGTTCACATGTACATGAAATCAGATATAGGCCTAGTATTTTATGCGATATAGTAATTTATCACCCTTTGACTGGGGTATTAAACCAGGTGGGGTGGTGGAGGGATGCTGTGAAACAGATTCATGAAACAGAACTTCCTCTTGTGCTGATTGGTTGAGTACCTGACAAGCTCCTCCCGAAACTTACATCAGTTTGTGTGCATGCAAAAGTTTGTATACACTACTCCTGTATATGTCACTCTTTGTGCATACAAAAATCTTTACAATTAATGGTAAAATCAATGTTGGGAAATGTAAGCTGATATTTTCTACTGACACACTACAGCAAAATGTATAAATAACTGCCTTAACACTATTTGTCGTGAAAATACTAACGTGCCTAAGTCTTTTGCACAGTACTGTGTATATATACAGACTTTTGCATTGCATGCACACAAGAAACTTTTTCATGCCCTCGAGAAACTATTAACATGGGCACAGGAATTTTTTGCATGCTTAAGCATTACAATTTCTAGTTTTATTTATACTATAACCTAAGTCTACTGACACTACAGCAAAATATATAAATAACTGGCTTAAAACCATTTTTTGGGGGGCTGAACATTGCACATCACCACATTTTTCAATGATTCTCAAACCCAGGTCTCATGATTCAGTCTCTTTAAATCTCTCCTTGTCACGAGCCTTCTCTGCTCTGATTGGCTAAGCGTACCAGTCTGCTGTGATTGGCACTTACAGTGCCCTGGTGCTCTGAGCTCGAGTCCGATGATGAAACATTGAAAGAACTAGTTATTCATCCCGAATCTCCATCGCAAGCACGACTTGAGAATGACGTTTCACAGTGATGCGCTAGTAGAACACCCAGTAGAAAATATATAGGCCTACATCAATAAATAATCATACTAATAAAGTGGGTACTGTCCCATCTTTAATGGATAAGTGTTTTGTAAACCTCATTTATACGTCATGGAGATTTGAGAAGCATTCATCAAAAGGTTGTAATGCTGTTGTATCGCTGTGTTCATTTTAACCAGACTCTTCACATCCTCATCCTTTGGAAGTGTTTACAATGATTATTAGCTTTTGCAGAGCAAAAAACAGCGTCTTCTCGACATACACAACAAGAACCAGATCTGGTGTTTGATGTTTGTCAAGTTGTTTGCCTGCGTATAGGTGGGCATTAGGCAAATGTGTTACCCAGTGATGTGTAGCCGTCACGAAAGTGGGATTCAAATTCCTGATGACTCGTTTAGACCATTTGGCCACCTGAGAGAAGAGGTTCGAACAAACCAATGTCCCCATTCACATGCTAACAACTATTCATTTTCACCCAGTATTCCATATGGATAGGGTATCGATTATAGCTGTCCTGTTAAGAAACATCAAGGGACAGGGTTATTTTTTTAAACCATTAAAATGCAATGTTGGCTGAAGTGTCTTCTCCTCGTTGATGTCAATAATCAAACACTATTTGGAAATGGACCTGTGAAAGACAGAAAGTCAATGAAAAGCACTTAACCGTCATGTGGTCAATTAGTAGATACATGCTGAGTGATTTTTCCACTGGTCAAGGAATGCTGAAAACCTTTAATGGATTCTTTACATTTGCCCTTTATGTTTTACAGGATTGAAGGAAAAAAAAACAGCATTCACAATTCTGTTGTGACATTTCTAAGTGAAACATTTACATTTTGGCAGATGCTTTTCATCCAAAATAACTACCAAGTGCTTTCTTGGAATTAAACCCATTGATCTTGGAAAAATATTGAAACATCCTTAAAGCAATATAAATGTATTTCAGATTCAGAAGCGAAACTGTGATAAAGACCTTCTTTTTTTCAGAGAATATGTTTGGAACTAAGTTAAAATCATTGTTTATATATATATATATATATATATATATATATATATATATATATATATATATATATATATATATATATATATATATATATATATATATATATAATTAGTTTATATTAATTTATTAATATAAATTAATATTTATATTAATATTAACAGTTGGACTGGAACTGGAAAATAAGACAAAATTACTGATGAAGAAATTTTGTTGTAGTGTATTCAGCATGAAATATTAATATTGTAGGGCAGAACTTCGACTCGATTGGCTCATTTAGCTATAAAATGTTTGACAAATGTTATATTTCATTTTAGTGGTGGAGAAAATTCCATTTAGATGAAATATTTTCAAAACAAACTTTTTGCTCTTTAGAATAACGTGCATTGATGAATCGTGCAACAAGACCAGAAACATTTATTTAGAAAGTCAATGTCAATTTGTTTTCTTGTTGCCCTGAAAAGCGTTTCTCTTTCTTCTTTGTTTTTGTAGCAGGGCCTGGCTTGGTTTCTCTTAATTACATGCTCGTCATACGCCCCTAACTGTAAGGCTGTAATTAACTGGAAAGCGTTTCGGCGAGCAGCTGTTTGTGGTCTGTGGTGTGGGTTGGGTACGAAGCATGACAGCCGAGACTCTGGATTAACAAATCACTGTGTCATGATCTGTTGCTGAACATTATGATAACGGTGGTCATGATGACATGATATACACAGAGTTTTCTAAAGTCAGGCAGGGCTGGCAGTGGCAGGTGGCACCATGGCCCAGAGAGACTCTTTTGTGTCCATTATTACATTATTCCACTGGTTCTCTCTGCGAGTTCCTACATTAGTTGTTTTAGAGCCATCTGGATCCACTCACTCTTGTCTTAAAGCTCCTTTTCTTCCGTTTAAAGGTCAGTGGTCAGCAGGAATCTGAGCCTGCATGTGGGCTAGAGTGGTTACCACTATTAACATCAGGCGTAGAGGTCAAAGGGTTTGTCCCTGTAGGGACTTATTTTATGGCATGCCGCCTCCTTGTCAGAATGATCCCGTTGCTTTTTTCCAGATCGGACATCAAGCCCGATTGTTCGAAAGAATTATTTTCTTGCTCACCACAAATCTTTTAGGTACAAAAAAATGGTTTTGATTTCAGTTCAGTGAGTCTTGACACAATTCTAAAGTGATTATCAATGCATCTCAATTTTTCAGCTAAATTTGTATGTAAATCTTTGTCGAATTGAGACAAATTCTTAATTCAAAAGCAAAAAAAATATATAAGATATAATATTTTTTATAATTATAATATATATTATAAATGATATTAATAATTTTAAAAAAGATCTGTTTATTTCATTAGAAATTAATAATAATAATAAAACAAATCTTTTTTTAACGTATGTGTGAATCACTGGTGGGTTAAAAAATGGATCGACGTAGTTTCTGCAAAGCAAAAATGTTTAGTTATTTTCTGAAGTTCTTTGTGGAGATGCGGCTAACGCCCGTTTTTATTTTTATTATTTTTTTCTAAGATGAGCTTTGCCATTTAAAGCCCATTAGGTTGATTGATTGTGTCTGTGTTATGGTAAATGGCAGCGTTGGGTTGATGCCCCTTTTCATAAACTCCGTTTTTAATCTTACAGAAAGGTTCACGCATCTGTTCATTTTTCATCCTGGCGGCTGGCTGAGGTTCATCGTGGCCGAGGGCACCATATGGTTGAATTATCCAAAAGCCACTGGTTCATCACCTGTTTTTTCCCTAATATAAAAAAACAACACTGGTTGAGAGTGCTTGAGTGGGCGGAGAGGAAAGGGCAGAAACACAGACTTGTGAAAAACAACATACACTGAGAATGCCTTCTCTGTCTGACTGACTGAATGTCATGCGGTTCACGAGGAATTCTTGGTGTGTTTGACTAGTGGGCTGTCACTTTTTTTATGGTATTAACGGTGAACCCTGTCTGTTAAGTTAAATGCAAGTCTCAAGTTCAGATGGCATCCTTATTGACTGTTAGCTAACCATATGATGATGGGTTATATTCATATTGCCCTGATTTTATAATTATTGTTCATATATCCATAAACCAGTAATTATTTTCATGTTATCGCTGATAACCGATGATTGGCAGGTATTAAAATTCTTTATTATTTTATCTAAATAAATTAATAACTAAAATCTAACTAATGTTAGATTTTATTCTTTTCTTTTTGATATTTTTTCATTTTATATCTTGTTTTTTCTTTGTTTTTAAATGTAAAATAAATCAATATATATTATTTTATTATTCAATTCATGTTTATTTTTTATTACACATTTTGCATATTTACAACAAAAGAAGGGGAACATACCAACTTTGAAGGCACACTTATTAACAATACAAAAAAAAGAGCAAGATTTCAAGAGCAATAAATCAGGACTGCATTAAAATAGTAAATATTTTGACATAGAGGAGCATAAGATTTAATCAAGCATTTAATTTCAAAGAATTATTAGAATGAAATGCATGTTGCTATTAAAAAAAGTAATAATTATAATTTTTTTGTTATTATTGAATAATTATAGAGATAATAATAATAAATAAAATAATAATCCTTATTTTTTTAAAAAATGTAGCACCTTTTAAATAGCTTCCATGGGTTGCTTTTTAAAATGATGGTTATTGCTGTTGTTGTCTAGCCTGGCAAGCCAGACCTACATCAAGATGTTATGTCTGGGAACTCACCATTGGCATGCCTCAATCTGAGGGGCGGGATAAACAGTTGTCTTTCAAAATCACTCTGCACGCAATAGGATAGCGCTAACCAACCCAAGCAACGAACGGTTGTGGATGAGTGAGTCCGATGTGTTTTTCCACCAGCGGAGCTAGTTGATATATTAAACTTTTTCCGTATCCGTTCGTCAACTCCAAACACATCTTCCTTTTTTAAGAATGACTTAAGTGACGTTCTCTTAACTCCAAGTCCTCCAGAGTCGCGGCCAAAGCCAATTCGAAAGACCGCTGTTCGCCAGCAGCAGCGGTCATCTTTGTTTTCAAGTAAATAGGGAAATCACCTATGGAATTCACGAGGAAGCGTCACAACTCTGCCGTCATTATGTTAAGCCCGCCCACCAACTCTATACACGATGTGATTGGCCTGACCAGAGTTTGGTTTTTCCAGCTCGAAAGCCAACGGAGAGTTGCTAGACCACACTGGCTGCAAAATAATTTTTGCTGCCGCTGGGGTGCGTCTAGATTTCTAGGCTAGTTGTTGTAACTTTATGGCATTTTAAAGGGGAAGGTAAACCTCTGATCAGATCTTCCTGTCTAGTGGTTGGTTTTTGGACAGGAAAAACCTTTCTGAACCAAGTGGACAAAGTCTGCTGATGCGAGACTAATAGGACTTTGATAAACTGGTGATGATGACAGTTAACTCCATACTGCTGGTAATCCGCAGTTCATAGGTCTGTGCATTTGATGTCTCTCAGTTCTCAGATTATCCCTGTGGATCCTGTTAGTGTGATGTTCACACTGCTAATCTGAGCCAGAAACATGCAGCACACATCTCATATTCAAATCCACACATCATGGCCACCTGCTCATGAGATCACAGCTGCGATAGAGGACAGGAAAAAGATTTCATTTGACCTCATCAGATGTTATTATTTTTATGCAGCGAGCGTTAATCTCTCGTGTTTTCTCCTTTTGTCTGCTTCTCACTGTTTTTTATCTCCTAGATCGGAGAAGAAAAGATCTGAAATGAACCTGTCACTGTTTGCAACGTTCGCTTGTAAAAGGCAGATTTCACAAATTAGAAACTGTACTGATCTTGCTCTACTGATGTCTCTTTTTATCTCTTTGGAAAAGACTATCTTGCATTCCATTTATGTGCTGCTTTAGTGCTGGTCTACCTGGTTTTATTCAAATAATTTACCTTTAAAGGGATAGTTCACCCAAAAATGAAAGTTGTCATGGTTTAATCACCCTCAAGTTTTTCCAAACCTGTATGAATTTCTTTCTTCTGTTGAACACAAAATACGGTATTTTGAAGAATGCTTCACGTTCATTTATAACTAATTTAAGACTGCTTTTATGAGGACACTTTTGTCTTGTCGTGCTTGAATGGTGTAAAAGCGTTTGCATAAATAAGAGTGGTATGATCATATATAATGTAACAGTAGCCAAAGGATGCCGGGAAAAACAGATGCTGTGTTAATTGCGTTAAATATTTTTAATGCGTTAAACTGAAGAAAAAAATTAAAATGTGTACAACGTTAACGTTGACTGCACTCATTTTTATATATACACATTTTGACCACTTAACTTAGTGTTTGCTATCAGGATGCAAAGAGAATTTCAACCAGCATAACAAAAATGTTTCTGGGACAAATTATTTTCACTGCCTTTAATTATGAGCAATAGTAAAAGTGCCTGTTTAAAACTAATTTCTTCCTATTTTTCTCTCTTTTTGTTTCTTATGCTGACCATCTCTGCATCTCTACTCAAGGTAAGGACATTTAATTCTCAGTTTCATTCGCTTTTATAGTGTGTTTATCTCAGTGTGAGGTATTTCAGGTATCTCTGATCATGTTGCCAATAATGACGCCTCATGGGATCTAGGGTCCTTCTGTGTCAGTGGTCCTGCCTTGAGACCATCTGGGTCTTTCGCTTTTGTCTGTCATCAAAGACTAAGATTATCCAGATATCTTTGATATGGACGACTGCGGATGAACATGCACAGGGAGGGTTATACAAGCTCTGTTTTTCGGTATTTTCATTTCCTTTTTTGCCTACTTTTCCATTCAAAAGTTTGAGGTCTTTAAAGAGAAATGCAAAATATGCCTCATCCACAGTGAAATATAATTAGTCAAAAATTGTATGACTGCATAACAGTTTATCAAAGAATGCTCTGATTGGCTGGGATTTTGTTACTCAATGAGGACCAACACTATTTTTTGAGGCTACTTTAACAACTGCTGGTGAATTTAAGCTGTTCAAAGACTGCTTAGTTCAGATTATTTGCTATTATTTACAGCTTACTATTATTAGAGCAGATGATTTCACTGCATATGACGGTTAATCCAAGGGTATATCTGTCATCTGGATGATCTCATAAACTCATCTGTTGCATTCCTGCTTGCCCTTCCCTTTATAGTCAGCAAATGGTGGAGGATTGTGGAAGGGTTTCTGTTGCTATGCAAATGCGTATTTGGTTCATGCAAAACAAGCCATAAATAAACCAAAAAACAGTGGCCTGAGAGTTTGAGTAGCATCCAGGGAAGTGCGTAGGCTCTTGTCAGAAGCTGCTCTCCTCATTGGACAGTGCAGTTGTCCATCATTTTTAGCAGCTAGTGAAATGAGGTCTATTTGCTGTTTTCTGATTTCTTGAAACAGTTTATGCAAGTAAAAGTTCTGCAAGTGAGTAGGTGTTCCTCTTAGAAGTGGAGTTTATTATTTTACACACTCTTTCCTTTTCCTGAAATCGGTAAAGTTACCACAGAGTTACAACAGTGTCTCTACCAAGAGACAATGCTTTCACTGAGGGATCAAAGCGCCAGCTCTTTTGTCTCAAGCTTACAGAGGCTAAAGATGAGACCGTAAGATAGAAAGCCAGCGTTTGAGGGAGGTATTCAGAGGTTTCTCTCTGCTGTTGCTCAATTTTCATTTACTTTCATCTGACTCCCCATCCGTGTGTCTCTCTTACTCTCACTTTCTTTGTTTTGCTGCCTCTCTCTTCACATGGAGATATGAAATCTGGAAATTGCAAAGCGTGAGGCTCTGTGCCAGCTGAATTTTCACAAAATGAAAATTCTGTCATTTACTCACCCTCTTGTTGTTCCAAACTCATATTAGTTTCTTTCTAAAGAAGACAAAATAAGACAATTTGAAGTTACGGTTTTCATTATTTTTCCATGAAATTACATTGAACTGAAGCTTTAATGCTTCCAAAAGGATTCAAACAAATCATTCTGACTGGTTTTGTGAACCAGATATATTTATTTATTCATTGTTAAGATTTGGTTAAAAAAAGGGATTCATTTACAAATCTGACATTTCTTCTTCTCTAAATTAAGGAGAGTTAAATCAAATTAAAAGATTTTCAACGTGAAATGCTTAAGTTTTACCCATACAAAACAAATTTATGGTTTCCGAAAACTTGGAATATTAGTCATATGGACAACCTTATGATAGTTTCACAGTTATTTTGGAGCTCGACAGACCCAGTCCTCATTCATGTTCATTATATCAAAAAGAATGACCAGGATATTCTTTAAAACGTCTTAAAGAGAAAAACGATTTTTGTTCAAACAGGTCACGTAAACTACACATTCGAGTTAAGCGATAAAATCGATTTATCGATTTATTCAGATCGTTCTCCTAAGTACCATGTCCTTCTAAGAGGACTTGCCCGTTTTGTGTGGATTCTCTTACCTTTTACTCTCAAGTTTTTTGAGTTGCCTGAAGAGAGCTGTCAATCTTATTGATTGACATTGAGACTACATTCGCACCTTGCCTTTGGGTTGGGAGTTTTCCTTCTGTCCATTCATGTGTGCCATTATCCGTCCCTGCAGCCCATGGCACTAATAAGTCTGTCACGGCGGCTTGTGAAAAGTCACGTTTAGCTGTGTGTATATGTGTGTGTGACCTGGGGGAATGTAGCACCTCATTCTTCAAACGAGACAACAGAAGCGCCGAACTTTGAAGCCTGCGGTTGTGCCGGAATTGAACCCTGTGTGACTCTGTGACCCCAGTATGGGAGGAAGCTTGTACACTGACACTCCCACACAGCTCAAGAAGAGGAACTTCCATCTCCCTCATGTGCTAACTGTTCATTAATGTTTAACATGCAGCATATGCCAAACACACACACAATACTGTCACCCTGCCAAGTAGTAGTGAATGTATTGGAATGGTTAGGCTATTCTAGGGCTGGGCGATATGGCCAAAAAAAAATATCACGATATTTTTTTTTATATCAGTCGATATCGATAATTATCGATATCGATAATTATCACGATAAATGTCCAATTTTTATTTCTTTCAAGTTTAATGGCAGATTTTTGCTCCTAAGTGAAAGTTGTAGAAACCAGAGCATTAATTGTGGTTTTAAACTAGGCCCTACTCTTTATTTTCAGAACATATCATGACAAACACTTGCCAAACAGGTGAACATTTCACAAATCTGAGGTAGAACATTCAAACATTGTAATTTTTCCTTAACAAAATAAATATCTGAATAGAAAAATATTTCTTCAGCACAGTTGGCACTGCAGTGCAGGCTGCAATATTAATATTAGGCTACATGTTTTGTCTCAAAATGCATATTTGACTGTGAGTTGACAATAAATCTGCATCCTAACTCAAACTAATACTACGTTAAATGTATGTTCATTAACAAAACCAGTAACATCTGTTTTAAAAAAAAAACATTTGGTAAAATGTAATATTCTGACTGTTTTGAGTTTTATTAAAATTAACCATTGGCAGGTCATCCAGTATCATGCATTTAGATCATGATAACCACAGATAAACCCAGGCATAGCCTATAACTTAGCACCTCACTATCATGGCAATATGTAACTATGGTTTCTATGGTATTTGTATGAAAAACAGTAGTTGTCTAACAGTTAAATACATTATTAAATACTGTAATTATATTCCATTAGTCATTTATACATTGTCTTCATTAATAATATAATACAATTCAATATGTATATCCCACATTTCATGGTGCAGTTAATATTACTAGGCTAACGTTACAGTAAACCCATGGTAAATGGATTCAGTATCAATTCAGATTATGACTGTATCGTTGCGCACAGTGTTTCTCCTGTTTGTCAGCGCTGTTTCATCTGCCTTTAAACTAAGACATTTGTGTCCTTCGCTGAACTCAAGCGCATCTCACTGGATCTCGTGAGCGAGACAATCAGAGTAAACGCGTCTGCGGTCTGCTCTAGTGAGCTCGCGCTGCGCTGCCGACTGTTTGGACTTTGAGCCGAGCAGATTAACGGTCCGTGTGGCGCGCGCGGTTCAAATGAGTTTCGTTCCGCTTTTGACGCATACACATTATCGAACATTTATCGACCTCTTGATATCGTTTTATCGAGAAAAATTATATCGCGATAATTATCGTTATCGTTTTATCGCCCAGCCCTAGGCTATTCCATTTCAAATAAATGTTTATAGCTAAATAAAAAAAACGTTCTCTTCATCAAAGAGACCTGAAAAAATTATCAAGATTTCCACGAATATTAAGGCAGTACAATTGTTTTCAATATTGATAATAAGACATGTTTCTTGAGCACTAAATCAGCTTATTATAATCATTTTGGAAACATTATGTGACCTAGCCTAGAAATCTAGACGCACCCTAGCGGCAGCAAAATCTATTTTGCAGCCAGTGTAGTCTAGCAACTCTCCGTTGGCTTTCAAGCTGAAAAAAACAAACTCTAGTCAGGCCAATCACATCGTGTATACAGTTAGTGGGCGGGCTTAACATAATGACGGCAGAGTTGTGACGATTCCGCGTCCGTGAAGATGACGCTGCAGCTGGCGAACAGCGGTCTTTCAAATCGGCTTTGGCCGCGACTCTGGAGGACTTGGAGTTAAGAGAACGTCACTTAAGTCATTCTTAAAAAAGGAAGATGTGTTAGGAGTTTGGACGACCGGATACCCTGGTGGGAAACCGCATGAGACTCACTCATCCACAACCGTTCATTTTAGTGCTATCCTATTGCGTGCAGAGAGATTTTGAAAGACAACTGTTTATCCTGCCCCTAGGATTGAGGTATGCCAATGGTGAGTTTCCAGACCTAACATCTTGATGTAGGTCTGGCTTGCCAGGCAACCTATCACAGGAATACTGATGACCAAACGAGTGTCCGAACTTTACCGAACAGGACCTGTGCAGGACTCTGGAATTTTTTTTTGAAAGTTGAACATAAACATTCTTTTAAAACCACCTTTTGTGTTTAATTGAAGAAAGTATATAATGACAGTTTTAATTTGTGGGTGAACGATTTCTTTAATTAGTTTTTGCTCTTATCACTTGTGTTGCACAGCTGTGCAGAGCTCAGGAGCATGACTGCGTCTGCACATCTGTCCCTGCAGTGTCTCTCTAACAGTCATCTTCGTGTTTTCTCATTCTCTCTCTCAATGCCTGTTCACACCAATAAACAGTAAAAAATATCACACAAAAAAGTGATTTTTTCCTCACCAAAACTAGTCCTGTGGGAATTCTAGTCCTGTGGGAGTCTTCCTTCTCTGAGGGTATTTGCATGCAGTTTAGCTTGTTTTGTTTTACTCTAATTGTTTGTAGCTTCTAAAACTTCTTAAAACAGAAGTGGTTCACTGGGACACACAAAATCCTGTGCTGTAAGTGTGTGTGTAATGCACCAGGGCCCTGTACTTCAGCTCCAGGCCTGATTGGTGAGCTGTGTTAGTGGAGGTGACGGGCTGACATGAGGTGAGGGGTCTGACTGTGGCAGGATCTCCACCCCAGAGCTGCTCTGTGGCCCCAGCAAATGTTTCTCATTCTCAGCTGTCATCCGCTCCTCACAGACAGACTGGCACGCAGGGATCTCCCCCGCCCAGAGCCCTGGAACGCGACATGCCGTAATGCTCCACCCCCGTGCCGCCCGTCCGGGTCTTTAGAGACAGAAACGGAACACAAGCTCTTGAGAAATTCACAAAGTATGCTTGTGAGCCGCCACATAGACGCTGCACTCTTTTTAAACCGAATAAATGAGTAAGACCACCCCTTTCTTTCTCGCCCCCACTCAAATGGAGTTGGCGGTTCAGTCCCAGAATACAGCTCAAGAGGATTTGGGACAAGTATAGATTTAGAGATGAGTGCTACATAATGACCTGTTCATTTATTAATTATCTGATAAAGGAGAACTACTCTCCCAATGAACTGATACACTTCCTGATAACATGGGTAGCTAATCTGGGATATACTGTTATTTTCTTTTCTTTTTTTATTAAAATACATATTTTTTCATTTTTCACAACATTTTCATGGCCCGCAGATTATTTTGTTGTATAAATATCTGAACATACAATATATCATAAGAAAGAACAGAGAGAACATTTTATTCTAGCTTCATGCATTCTTTTTTTTATCAACAAATTTGATCAACTATTTTTTTTTATTCATTAAAAATAGCAAAATTTTGAACAAAAAGCGGAGAAAATCACATACAAAAGACTACGTCCTGATCAGATTTAAATGATGATATAAACATAGATGGTGTAGATAGAGTCCATCAACACCCCCAAAGCTTGCACAGTCCTATAGCTCGTCCTGGGTTGACATTTCATTCAGTAACTTTAGGCAGTTTTGATTTATATGCTGTTTATTGATCGTGGTTTTGTACATGTGCATAAGCAATGCTTTTATAATTGTTTTGATACGGAGATTCTGTTATTTTTTTAAGGAGATGCATAATAGCGCCCTCTACCATATCACCATGTCCTTACCAGACTCGATGCGATGAGATTCCAGCGACAAATTATTTGTCTTTCCACACCAGACGCAACGCGATAATCACAGCCAATCAGAAGAAAAGTACATACTAAGATACTGAAATAATCATTGTCATGGAATACACTTGTCTGTTAACAACGAGTTAGTTTTGCGTAGCCAGAGACTGACGGTTCGTGGGTGTGACGTCTGAGACTAACAATGAGTTGACAGTTTGAATGTTTTTTTTAAAAAAAAAAAATTTTTTAGTTTATTTTGAAGATCTGAGGTGAATTGTTGATTTCAATATGGCTATAAAAGGCACACAAAATGATATTCAAACTCACACAGACGATTTTAACATTAAAAAAAGCACATAAATTATCATACTTTCTGTTGTTGCTCCAGCCGCGATGTCACAGAGATAGAAACCGTTTCTAAAATAGAATCATCACGTGTCGCTGTCGCAGCTGGTTAGGACAAAACCTCTGATTAACACGGAAAAGATACCTTTTATCGCATGTCGCGGCGTCGAGTCTCGTCTGGTTATTACACGGTGTATAACAGTGAAAAAGATGGATTGCCAGAAATTTCCATCAATGGCGGGGAATCATTGTCCCATAAATGACAGCAAATTCTGTCAATAGTGTGGAAGAGTTAAGCTAATTATCATTTCTACAGACTAAAACTAACCTAGTTTAACAAGCCTAAGCTTGATTTATTTGCTTGCTAAATTGTAATTGGATTTATAATAAGATTTTTTTTAAAACACTTTTCAAACCTCTTATTCATTTGGGGTCATTACTAGCTATAGATCTGGTGATTATCGTTGAATTATAAATAAATGAAAAATTCAAGAAATCGGTTATTTTTATTTTAGTTTTATTTATTTTTCTCTATCTACCACTATTGGATATTTTATTGTTCCCATTTATTTTTGATACATTTATGTGTTTTTCATGCGTATTTTTGTTTTTATTTTAAGAGATTTGTCAGGTGTTTTTCAGACTCACTGTTCGTTTTCTCTTGCCGCATGGAGAGAAATTCAAGAGATTCAAGTTTGCAAAACTCCAGATGTGCACAGGGCTTTTTTCTCGTGTCCCTTCCTCTTCCTCTTCTTACACATACTCATAAATCAAAAAAACAGACAGTCTGAGAATAATTGGGTTGTTAAAGGCCAAGGCTATCTTTTAGAAGATTTCTATTGAATCATTTTCTGAAAGTAGTCCTACAAATGAACGCAGGCGACTGTCAGATCGATAGAAATCATGTGGTTAGTCAGACCATCTCACACATGTGCCGGAGGGAGAATAGTCTCTTCTACACAAACTACCATAGACATTTACTTAGCGGTCTAAATGTAAATTAGTATTTTAATGTATGGCTATTACACATTGCTCTGTGGTGCTCACATGTGAGATGTGAATTTGATTCTGTCCCACAATGTTTCCTGATCCCATTGCATCTATTTACTTTTGCCACATATAACACATATTTAGCTAACTAACTAGTTTAAAAACACTCTTAATGTAAAAATGGCAAAATAATAATAATACATTTTTGACTAGTTTTCTCTTTTTACATGTCCTTCTGTTTTCACTATTGTTCATGGTCATGTCTACTTCTGCTATGAATAAATTAGCTCGAAAGGCTAAAACCGTGCTTTTTTAAACGGTAAAGTAACATACAGATTTATTAAAATGCAGAAACCAATCTTTATTAATGTCCTCCACTTGCTCTCTGTCTCTCACACAGGCGAGTCGAACATTAGCGAAGGGAGGTAATTGTGTCAGAGCCTTAGAGGGAGGTAAAATGGAATAATGAGACTCATTATCATACTAAAGAAGGAGAGCGAGAGAGATGGAAGAACAGGAGACAGAGCGAGGGAAGGACGAGGAGGTGCTTCCTTCAGTTTGCGTGCGAGAGCGTCTGTGCTCATGTTAACAGAGTTTAGCTGAGGAGCAGTGTCAGTCTGGCTTTGCTGAATATTCTTTCTTACGCCACCGAAATGAAACCACTTTTCCCTCTGCTCAGTTTCTTTGATCAGCCCGCTCCAGTCTACTTCCACAATGGATGAATGGCTGGGAAATAAGACTAGTGGAGCGTGTTACTGCCGTGCAAATGACAGGTGAAGGGCAGTTTCCTCTCGCTCACTGGCAGGCCTGATCCGGTGACAGACTTTGAAGTTTAGAGGAATCTCCTCTTCATGTTGAATCGGGGTGGATAAAGCACTTCAGACTCTGAGATGTTTTTGTCTCCGCTCTGAAGTGGGCGAGATTACAGCGTTTTGAGTTTTTTAATCCTAACCGAGCGTGAGATTAGAAACACCAGCACAATGGAGCAGGAAGTAGAGGAGGAGAGTTGTTCAAGGACAGGAGAAGTTTGTGTCTTTGAGGCAAATATGACAGGCAGAGACTACGTTTTGCTTCATGATGCTTTAATATCAGAAGCCTAGCTGTGATATCTCTCACATTAAGAGGTAAAGGGAATATGATATTTTGTGAAGGAGACTCCTTTTTTCTTTCTGTAGTCCCTTGTAACCAGACTTTTCAGCTTTGCATCATATGAATAAATTACATTTTAAACTCTATTCAAATAGAAATTTTATTTTAAATTGTACTAATATTTTACAATTCTATTGTTTTTACTGCATTTTTGATCAAATAAATGCGCTTCTTTCAAAAACAATAAAAAAATCGTAATTATTCAAAACTTTTGACTTGTATAGTGCTTAGAGGTGTGCACGAATAATTCAATCTGTAATAATTATCACGAAAAATTCAAATGTTGCTACATGTTGCTTTGCTGGCCGTAAATGCAGTGAAACCATGATGAATGCAGGTAAACTAAAACTCAGTTATGACTAAATGCTTTGGTAGCGCTGTGGAGCGAGTAAACAATTGTATTTGATCACAGATTGGGAACAAACCATTGTTGGGTGAAACTGAGTTATCATAATATCACCACCATAATGAGAAATCACATGATATCCAAACACCGAACCATCGTTATTGACCAGTCGAATGAGGAAGATCAGCCGAGAAGATTACTTATCTGATAGCAAAATGTGTGTCGGCGGATGTAGAGCGTTTTCTCTGTAGCCGGCCTTATGAGGAGCCGATATTCATGAGAATGTAAAACAATATAAACACGATAACCATATGCCGACTCAAGTGTGCATGTACATTCTGTACAATATGTGGCGCTAGTAGTGAAGCGCCAAAATCTACTATATTAGTGTGTTTTTTTCATTTGCACTGCTTGAACTCAATGCTTTTGTTCTGTACATGATTTTAATGTTTTCAATTAAAAGAAGCTTGCATTATGAATTAACATGAATGAACAATAGTTGATGAATAAATTAACATTAATCTAAATAAAAAATGCTACAAATATGGTCATTGCAATGCAGTGTTGGTTCGAAATACCAAAATTGTGTCGAGACAGCCAATGGGAATTGCACTGCGGTTTTTCAGCCAACACTTGCCATTTTTGTGTGCTGTGTGTTAAGAGAGTTGTTGAACGGATTGTGGGTGGTCTGTGGGTGTGCTATCTTAGGCTAAGATTTTTTTTTTTTAATGTTGTTTAGGGGTAATTGCGTTATGATATGTATATTTAGAGAAAGGCACAGATTCACAGATGTTAGCACTCAAACCTGTGATCACCATGAATCATCACTGTATACATTTTTATGTCTAGTTCTAGATTTCTTATGACCTTTGCCAAGAGCAAAAATAGATAGAACTCAAAAAGCAGATGAAGTTTTTAGCCATCTGATCGCTATTTAATGAATTTCTTTCTTCTGTTGAACAGAAAATAAAATATTTTAAGCACATTAAAAATATTTTGTTTAATGTGAAAAATATTTAAATGAAAAATATTGAATGTACAAAGATTAATTTTATTAATATATGTTGAAATTAGCATAATAGCTAAGATTAATAAATGATGCAGAAGTATTGTTCATTGTTAGTTCATGTTAACTAATGGTAAAAAATGAAACCGAATTGTAAAGTCTTACTGATTTTTCTATTATTCAAACTTTTTAAAAAATTTTATTCTAGAAACATACGGCACTAACACTAGGGCTTGTTTAATAGTCATAAAAGGTGAGAAACACTAACACATTTCTGTTTATTATCAGTTAAAGAGATGCTATTTGTGCTCTTCTCCACCCTGAGCCAATGAGAATATAATTTGATTACCTTTTATTGTGTGATGCCAAGAGCTCTTGCTGAAATTATGACTCAGTTTTAATAACATCATTACTCTTTTATTTCATGTAAATGAGTCATTAGCTGTGCGCTATATCTACCATCTTTGGCTTTATTATGTTTTGGCTTTGTTGTTTATCTGTAATCGTTCATATGAAATATTACTCTGTGTATACCAGTAAATTTGGTTTATATTTAGTATTTTCCACCAAACCTTTGATTAAGGGTGGGTGGCATGACCTAAATCTTCTATCACGCTATAATGTTTTATATATTGCATAACCGCAAAGCTGTCTATGTGAGAAATGACTATACAGTTTCTTTTTTTAAAAATCGGGTCCATGGATGCATTAAACAGACAGTGACCAGCTCCTGTTTGACACTTTTGTTGTATCGAGACTGTAACCAACAAAGAGCTGTGTGTCATGATTTCAGTTTTACTTTAAAGCCTACTGGCTCTTTTGATGGATCACAAGGAGGACCAAACACACTTCACATGTCACTTGCTTCTCCAAGGTTTTGTGATTTGAAGAAAATGCTGAGCAGGCCACATGTCACCTGTCACTTCACCTGAAAACCCGACTGCTATCAAACCCGCTGAGGCATAGACGCTGTGCACGGTGCCTACCCACACTGTGTGTTTGTGTATCGGTGCATGTCCGGGATGTTTCTTGAGTGCTTTGACGATATGTCTTATCTTTGCTGAGTGGCTGTGGTCGCGTCTCGCTGTGGGTCTCGCTAAGAGTGCTGAATTTCTGTTCTCCAATTCCGAGACATTTATATGCGTTTGACCGCTGTCCTTGGTGCTGAGCAACTGTCTGGGTGAAAGCTGGAGTGATTGAGTGGGACACTTGTACTCACACAGGTGGAAGTGAGGGACCTACCTAGTGTGTATGGTGAAGTGATGCAGTCCAAACTTGATCACATTGTTGATCCACATTGAGTCCAATTCCTCTCTGGCCCCAAAACATGCTGCTCTTCAACTATGAATGACTAACATAGTGGATATGGGGTGTAGGGCTGTCACTTTATGTTCGAAAATCGATTGCACAATCGATCGGACCAACCAACAACAAGTATCGAAACGAAAATAGGGAATCGATTTTAGCTGCCTTTTTTTTTTTTTTTTTTTTTTACCAAAAATGTGTTTTAGGTGGACAGATCAATAGAACATGTAGGATGTTGGAAAATAATAATGTCTTTTCTGTTAACCAAATGCTTTTTAATATTCGCTATTACTTCAATGCAAGTGAACAAGCGCTCCGTTATTTGTTGCCAGAGCCGTTGCTTAGTGACGTGTGTCTTCAAGTAGGCCAGAAATGCGCAGATTCTGCGCAATGCGCTGTATTTAATATATCACGAGGACTCACGAGTTGCGTGTTTGCGCTAAATCCACACAGATTTGGATTACACGAACTTCCACAGCAAAGAAAGTGAGTAAGCATAGACGCACGCCTCTTGATTTGACAGCGTTAGCCGCCAAAATTTATTTTTACCCGCATTTGGCGAGTTGAGGCCAGGGTGTTAATTTCAATCCCTGAATGTAGCACTCCTGTTTGTTATTGTGCACGAAACTTCACGCCAATAAAGCATCAGGAATATTGCTGACTTGGGCCCTCTTTACGTTCGTCCTAATGCCTGTTAGTTGTCCGTGGATTTGCCTATATTTGGTGTTGAAAATGGAAACGTCTTTAGACACGGAAAATCGATTTTACAATCGATTCAATGAACACTTATGTCTCAAAAATCAAACAGGATTTTTTCACAAAAGTGACAGCCCTAATGGGGTGTCTTCCTAGTAAAGTTTCCAAAACAACTCAGATCGAATGAATATACAACCACATAGCCCATTATAGTATCTATATATTCAACTGTATATTCCCATCCCTGTCTTGCATTACAATTCACAGATTAAATATTTGTGAGTATAAAAATGTATGTGTGTCTGAGACGGGCGGGTCTGAGTATTTGACAATCTGCTCAGTTACTGGGATTTTCACGCACATCCATTTCTAGGGTTTACAAAGAATGGTGTGAAAAGGGAAAAACATCCAGTATGTGGCAGTCCTGTGGGCGAAAATGCCTTGTTGATGCTAGAGGTCAGAGGAGAATGGGCCGACTGATTTAAGCTGATAGAAGAGCAACTTTGACTGAAATAACCACTCGTTACAACCGAGGTATGCAGCAAAGCATTTGTGAAGCCACAACACGCACAACCTTGAGGCGGATGGGCTACAACAGCAGAAGACCCCACCGGGTACCACTCATCTCCACTACATATAAGAAAAAGAGGCTACAATTTGCAAGAGCTCACCAAATTGGACAGTTGAAGACTGGAAAAATGTTGCCTGGTCTGATGAGTCTCGATTTATGTTGAAATCCATGAATCCATCATGCCTTGTTACCACTGTGCAGGCTGCTGGTGGTGGTGTAATGGTGTGGGGGATGTTTTCTTGGCACACTTTAGGCCCCTTAGTGCCAATTGGGCATCGTTTAAATGCCACGGCCTACCTGAGCATTGTTTCTGACCATGTCCATCCCTTTATGGCCACCATGTACCCATCCTCTGATGGCTACTTCCAGCAGGATAATGCACCATGTCACAAAGCTTGAATCATTTCAAATTGGTTTCTTGGACATGACAGAGTTCACTGTACTAAAATGGCCCCCACAGTCACCAGATCTCAACCCAATAGAGCATCTTTGGGATGTGGTGGAACAGGAGCTTCGTGCCCTGGATGTGCATCCCACAAATGTCCATCAACTGCAAGATGCTATCCTATCAATATGGGCCAACATTTCTAAAGAATGCTTTCAGCACCTTGTTGAATCAATGCCAAGAATTAAGGCAGTTCTGAAGGCGAAAGGGGGTCAAAGTTCAAACACAGTATTAGTATGGTGTTCCTAATAATCCTTTAGGTGAGTATATATATATACAGTTAACATAGTTACATAACTCTATTAACAAGTTAATTGTTATAGTTTTGGTTCCAATAAGTGATAAAGATGTCTCATAAAGACACTGAAATAATTGATTTATGAGACTTGAAAATATATATTAGCATCCAAAGGATGTGTGGGCAGGTTATATAGTAACGTAGTCATTTTAGTAATCTTAGTTGCTCTTAAATTATTGAAAAAGTGGGTCGGTTTACATATCTCCCAACTATTAGAACCAGCAGTGTTTTGGTGGAGAAGGTGTAGATAATGGAGGGATTCTGGGAAGGAGAAGAGAGATTCAAGATTCACTGGAACACAAATTGGACTGAGGTGAAGGTGTCGTCTGGCCGCTGATGACTCTGCACTTATTCCCACACACACACACACACACACACACACACACACACACACACAAAACACACACTCACTCACTCACAGGATCTGCTATCTCAGGTGTTAGATTATGCTCATATTACACAGACAGATTACTTGGAGAGGTTTGAAATGATTAACTCGGATGAAAAGCAGAACCCAGAGCTTCTCTGATTTCTTCATTAAAGAGGGAGTCACTCCCTTATCAGAAGAAAATCTGGATATGTGTTGTATAAAATCCACAGGATATTATGTTAGGATACAACTGACTCGCTGATTTAGTGAGTTGTTCATGATCTGTTTCAGTGAGTGAGTTGTTGAATCAGCTAAGATGCTTTATTTTGATTCAGTCTTTTTTAGCAAATGAATCATCATGATTTATCTGTGAATAAATGAATTGTGGTCTGATAGTTTCAATGTATTCAAAATAAAGATTTGTTTTGTGGATCACATAACATTCAATGCAGTTGTTTTGCTTTTTACAGTTATTCATGGGAAAAGCCATTAGAAAGTTTTGAGAAAACATAAAAGTATTAATTTACATAAGTATTTCTGTTTCTCTTCTGATGTACATTTTACTTTTAATCACACTGAACCCATTTATGTACCAATAACAATGTGACCTCATTACAGGAGTAAATATGTATTCTGAATTGCTTGATCCTTCGATAAAGCAATAGCTAACACATTTTTTAAGTGGGACTATTTCTCATTTGTTAGATAAAATACCAGCAAACCTTCTTTTTTTTGGAGAAAAGCATTATTGGAAGGGAAACATGTTTGGCGGCCAGGTGTGGCAAAGAAAAGTGTGTTTGAATATGAATGAGATTTGAAGGAGTTGCCATTGTATCGCCCTGTCACACACGGTCTGATCCCTGCAGACAGATCCATATTGATCAATGATGTGGTATGTGTGGATGCATCTCTCGGTCAACATGGAGGATCAGTGGAATGAGTAAACTGATAATAGGCATCTGTTCTGCTAGAGTTACCAGATGCAGAAACCAGTTCAATTACTGATCAGCACAACTCAGCGACTCTCTCTGCGGGTGATAACCAGTTTGTAGTGGTAGTGAAAATGGCTAACATTTGTATTGCCTTTGTATTTTTTTTTTTTTATTCCTTTGTGTATTTTGTTTCTTTCCTTCCTTGCATTTTAGATCAGTGACAGAATAGACCGCACTGAATTGCTAACTAGCGGCCAGTTGCTTAAACATAGCCATTATGTTAAGACTGTCTTAAGTACTAGTATGACCACCGGTTAGTTAAGGGGCGATCAGTCTTACTTTTTGGTATTAAATTAGACCAATCTACACTTTTATGTAACTAACTTTAAAAAGTTATGATAAAAAATATGATGACTAACTTGTGAGACAATATTATTAGCAGTTTATGCAACCGGCCCCAGATTGACTGATTCATTGAAAAGAACTGAATCAAGATTTGTTTTGAATCGTGCACTATCATGTTCTCTTTTTTGTTTCCTTTACTCGCTTTTTGTCTTCGTACTTTGATCTTTTTTTCTCTCTCATTTTTTCTTTTCCTGCATCTTACCTTTTACTTTTTCCCTCCTATAATTTTTCCATTCCTTTCATTTTTTTCTTTTTTCTTTTACTTTCTACCTTTTATCTTACCTCTTTATCTTTGTCCTCCTTTTATACTTCCATTCCTTCCTTTTCTACTTTTTCTGTTCTCTTTTCTTTTCCTGCTTGTTCCTTCACTTTAATTTATATTTCCACTTTTTTTACTTACTTTTCTTCCCTTTTCCCTTTTTTTACACACACACACACACACAACACACACACACACACACACACACACACACACACACACACACACACACCACACACACACACACACACAATCTTAGTTAAAATATACACAACTTGTAATCTTGTCTTTTTGTCTAATCTTTTCTTTTTGTTTTGGCTGTACTTTGGCTTTTAGCTTGCTATGTGTGTGTGTTTTAGTTCAAGTGCGGGAGATCGACAACTGGCCCTGAAGGGTCTCCAAGGCCCGTCTGCTTTTATCAACCTTCAGGCATATGAAGGTCTCTGTCTGACCTCCTACCAAAGACCCTCAATGCATTACAGCAAGGCCAATGATTCATTTGAGCCTTCGCTTTTTTTCTTGTTTGTCTGTATGATGGTTTCTCTCAGCGTCACCCTGATAAAGATGCTGTCTGTGCTTTAAAACGACAAAATTCACAAATGTCTCCATTTGCACGATCTTCATTGAATAGAGCGAAAATAGACTTTGCAATTATCCAGGAGTATCTGATGTGTGACAGGCATCCTGGAGAGGTCAGAAACACTTATTAACATCAAACTGTGCCAATGTGCGTCATGTCTTCCTTATGTGTTTGTTGTCTGTGTACACTTAGCAAGACATTCCTTGTTTATTTGCACAGAATAATGTGAATACATGTTAAACTCATGTTGCATTTCTCCTATGTTAACTATTGATGGTTGAAATATAAAACAGATAACAAGCTAAAGATAAAAAATATCAGCACACAGTATATTCTGACTAACATAAACCAATCCTAACTAGCAACACAATGCATACTGGTCTTATTTTTCAGCATGGCAGTAAAATGAATGTGTAGATTCTAGTATATATGAATAAATAGCAGTACAGTTTAGCCTGAAAGGATGGATGTGCAACACCAGCAGTGATGTGCATTAGCCAGGAAAAAAGGGGAAAAGCCTCTGGCCTCCTTCCAAACAGCCTGAAAAAGAGTGAGGATGAGGAGGGAGCAGAGAAAGGAACGGCATCTGCTTCGCGCCTCAGTAGTTTTAAAAAAACAAGCGGATGGAAAAAACGCTGGATGCCAGAGACTGTGAGTACACCTGTCTGTGTGTCACCATAGCAACCTAATTAAAAGGCCAATAGGATGAAGGCAGGGGTTGGTTAGAGACGCCAAAGACAGAGCTCAAAAACAGTTCAGTGAGAATCAGAGTGAGACTGCAGGAAGAACGCTTCAGCTGGGGTGATTTCAGAAGAGAGAGAGATGGTCTTTCTTTATCGGCCCACATCAGAACATTTTTTAACCATATTTACAATTGCTTTTTTATTTCATAGTATTATAAAATATTTTTTTTGTCACTTGTACCTTGTTTATGGATTATATATATATATATATAATTTTTATTTTATTTTTGTATTATTATTTTAATTACTAACCCATATTTATTCTTGCTTTTGTTATTTAGCCTTCTTTATATTTCTACTTTTTAATTGTTATTTTATTCATATAATAATTGTCTTTAAAATGAGAAAGCAATAGCAAATTTGAGTTAAAGAAAAATAAAAAATTAAATATGAACTGAAAATATACAAATATATATTAAAAATGAGAAGGCAATAGCAAATTTGAGTTAATGTATATTTGTATGTTTTTAATTCTTTAACTCAAGTTTACTTAATTTTTCATTATTTTAACATTATTTACAATTGTATTCATTTATTTATATTTTATGTATTTTGTGCTTTCCCATTTTGTCCACACTTTAGTTTAGGGTCTAATTCTCCCTCGTAACTAACTATTAACTATGACTTTTGCCTCAATAAACTCTTAATTACTGCTTATTAATGGTTAGTAATGTAGTTGTTAAGTTTAGGTATTGGATAGGATTAAAGGATGTAGAATATGATCATGCAGAATGATGCATAATAAGTTTAGTCCTTAATGGGTACTAATAAACAGCCAATATCTTAATAATATGCATGCTAGTTCATAGTGACAAATGGACCCTAACTAAAGCGTCACCATTTAACTTAATTTATCATGCAGTAAAAGCACAATCATTCTCAAACTGAAAGAGAGAGTGATCATTTCAGAGAAATGGACTAGTACAAAGGTCTCATGTATTTCACTTCCAAGCCGCTCTGTCTCGCTCTCTCTTTCTCTGAGATCTCTTTGTCTGTCTGGTAAGACTGGTCTAGAGATGCCTGGGGTTAAACGCTCCGTTCTCATCTTCCAGAGACACTCACTGTTTAAACCCTAACCCAGGAATCCAACACTAAAACAGACACCTTTGTTCTGAATAAAATTAATTAAAAAAAGAAGGAAATCAGATTATTTTAATAAACCAAACAGACAGGGGGAACAAGGCTGTCTTTGGTGATGAAAATAATTACATTTTAGTCCGGACTGTATGCATTAAATACCCAGGACCGAAAAGATCACGTTATTTGAAGCAGTTCTGTAGGAATTGCAGTGTGTGTCCGTGAGAAGTCAGTGAAGGTGAAACGGAGGATCTTCCCCTCAGGCTGTTAGGGGTCTCTTCACTATAAACATTGCTCACATTCCTGCTACTAATTGGATCAGAACCGTAGAGTTCCTGGTGGAGAGCTCTTTTATTGCGCTTTTAGAGTCTTACGTGGGTGGTGGTCTGATTCTTCTCTTTCTCACACGCTACTATTTGGTCTTTTTTAAGGGCACATGGTAGTTTCTTCCTATTTTGGTCACGTCTGGGTGATACTTTGGATATTTATGACATATTAAAATAATAATAATATATATATATTTTAAATTGTTGTTATTCTGTTATGAAACCTAATAAAATGGTATTTCGCAAAAATATAAATATTACATTTATTTTACAATAATAGTAATAATAATGTATTATTTATATTAATTATATATCATTAGTAGTGATAGTAGTAGTAATTGTCATTGTAAAATTTAACATTATATTATATGTTTTTCTTTTTATTGGCCACCAGTTTTCTTAAAGACTGGTAGGCTTTTTTATTGTTTTGTTTTGCTTTTGTTGTTTTTTGGTTCTAGTTTTGTTTATCACTCAAAATATTTCATGCAAAACCTGAAAACCATTCTCTGAAAACTTTCCCCATCGCACATCAGCAAGGAGTAAATATTCAGGGTTGGATGTTAAAGGCCAGGTGATCCTAGACTCTCTCAGGAGGGCAACATATTATGAGAAGGATTTATGAAATCCTTCATTATTCCCTCTCTAGTCTCCAGTCTTGCCTTAGTCCCTCCTGAATCGTCAATCATGCATAAACATGAAGAACCGCATGCAACAATAAGCTCTAGCTTTATTAAAGTCTCTGCTCCATCTCTTTCGCTGCTGTCTGTCTCTCCACCCAGAACTCTCTCTTTATTTAAAGTTCAACTGCAATCTTCAGTATGTTTTCCTGAAAACATGGCTTTTTAAATTGCACAGCATATGTGGGCTCAGCTCACATTTTCCGTCCGTCGTTCATCGTCACAAAACATTTTTATGTTTGATCATTGTCTTTCTGCTAATATTTCACAGATTTAATTCTGATTTCTAATAATCTGTTAACACCTAATTTAACATGTTGTGAATTGTTGCATTATAAAATGTTAGCATGTGATGCTCATTTTGGAGTGTGCAGATGTTCCGACTTAAAAAAAAGTGGAAAATGTTCCAGATGAAATCATAGCTCTGCTTCCGCGCCGCTCACATAATCTTCAGACTACTGATGCCCCATGATGCCCGTCACAATTCACATCATGACAGCTTTTTAATGACACCCAAGAGGTCACGCAGGGTTTCTTCAGTGTGTTGGTTTAGTGCTTGATCTGTCCTTGCACATTTGGCAGATCTTAAACCTGCCGGGAGTCTTTCCGCCTGCTAGCATCTCAACATGTAATTTATCACCGGTTCACGGAACACCTGTGCTGGTTTAAGATATCTGCTTTACGAGACCCCGGGTAGGATCTGCAGGGGGTCCACACATCCTTACTGACTTCTTTACCACATTTCCAAGATGTTCTCTGTTTTATTTATGGTTCCTCTTGCGGTTCCTCATCTATTTTGGGCACTACTCACATTTTTTTTTTTTTCATAAAATCGAATTCTTTATACCTCTCTCCTCATCCTTTTTCTCCTTTCTTCCTCTCTCTCATGGACACACTGGCATCCTTATCTGTGTCTCTTCCTCCCACATCCCAAGACGAAAGAATCGCCGCTCTCGTTAGTCACGCTCTCTCAGCTGTAACGGCTAGCATGTGACAGCGAGCGCCACGAATAAGGTGGAATTTACATTCATCCTGGTGAAAGCAGTTGGTGCCTTTGATAGTCAGAGAAATCTAGTTGAAATGCTCCATCCCACCGTACTTACAAGGTTTGATGCCGTCACAGAATACATTTCCACCTACAGAAACTTGGGGAAACCCCCTTTCATTATCTGGTTTCATCTTACTTCTGGTTCCCTATACACTTCATCATGTTTGTGTATATTCACAGATCAGAGTAAAAATAGCTTGTTTCAAAGGATTGTAAAGCATCATTTATTAGATGTCTGGATTTTCATGGAATTTGGTTATATTTTAAATGTGTAAAACAGTGTTATGTGAAATTATTGTTATATTCTACCCCATTAATTGCATTTTTTAGCTTGCTTACTGTTGGCATGAGCGTTGCGTTATATGCACTGCTGTTCAAGTTTTTTTTTTGGAAAAATTGCTTCTTTTTTTAGCAAGGATAGATTAAATTGATCTTTTTTTTTTTTTACATTGATAAAAACATTTCTATTGCAAATAAATGCCTTTTTGAACTTTCTATTCATCAAAGAATCCTGGAGAAAAAAGTAGCTGGTTTCCACAAAAATATTAAGCCGCATGACTGTTTTGAACCTTGATGATTGAATGATTGAGTAATGGCTGAAAAATTCAGCTTTGCCATCACAGGAATACGTTATATGTTAAAGTAAATGAAAAATTCAAGACCGCTGTTTTAAATTGTAATAATATTTCGCAATATTACTGTTTTAATATATTTTTGATCAAATAAATGAAGCCTTGGTGAGCATAAGCGATTCCTTTCAGGAACGTACTGATCCAAAACTTTTGAACAGTACAGTTAATATATTTCATACAGACCTCTCATTGGTCTAGTGTGGTTCCAGGCACTTCTAAGACAATAATCCTCCAAAACGAGGTTAAAAATGATCACTGACACCATTTTGTGAAAAATCATCTTCGTTATGAAGGATGGAAAATAGCTTGTTGATATAGGGCCACACACAAAAGCCCATATTAACAGGTTACGACATTCATACTAGTTTGATGAAACGAGGCACATTAACATAACTTTTTATTCAACAATTCTGACTCAGTCCAGATGAGTTAAGCAGTTTATAGCTACACTTTGGAGTTTTATTCTGTGTAGATTAATTACCTTAAGGATGTAAATGTGGACCGCTCCATGTTAATAAGATTTAATGACAATGTTTCAAATGGAGTGTATAATAATTCTCATTGGCTCACTCCCTTAAAGTATGGTGCAATTTTAGTGCATTAGTAAAATAAATGGAATAAATAAACTTGAAAGCAACTCTGTGTCTCTTGTGAAAGAAACAACAAGGCCCACCAAACCCTGAATAGCATGTCAGTAGAATACATCATCTGGTGAAAGGTATAATCATATCACTACGCATGCAGTGGGCAAGTTCAAAATGACTTGTGTTGTGGAGCCTTGCATCAAAATTTGAAGGATCAAATGCTTGTAATCATAAAAAAAATCCTGGTGTCATTGATATGTCTGTGTGTGTAATCATCATCCTTGTGTGGTCAGTTGTGTGTGTGAGACAGAGTTTTGTGTGCGTACACAAATGTCCACACTGAATTGTCAATGCTTTTCTTTGTGTTTTTTTTATACTCGGCTCTTACAGAAAAATGGATTTTCAAGTGGACCATCTCCAGGATGACAGACTAGAGTCATTTTTCACAGTCTGGTGCTTTTTGCTGGCAAAATAAAAGAAACTTTCATTTCCCAATCCGCACTCAGAGCAGCGAAAACAGAGTTGAAACACCCAGGACAGCACAACCCTCCCTGATGAAATTAAACCAGTCAGGGGTACTAGGATGTTAAACCAGTAGAAGTTTGGAGGCTCTGGCGAGGTGAGGGAACCCTGTGTCAAGAGTCAGTGTAGGTACTGCATCAATAAGGCCATCCTTAAAATATTTTGGTTTGCAGTAACAGCAAAAAAAAAAAAAAGGGTCGGTAGGTAGGCAAAAAAAAATTTTTTCAAGATTCAATGTAAAAAAAAAAGTCAAATTTTGTTCATGAAAAACAAATTTGCATATCGTGACGTCACTGACTGTGTCTTCAAACCGTGCCTTCTGGCGCACATTTGAAAACCTCATTCTGATGCAGGTTATATAGATCTGTCAAAAACATTTTTATTACATTAATTCCAGCTGCATTTATTTGATTTTTTTTTGTGGCAAAATCAAGAAAAAATAAGCCACTAGAGTTCAATGAAAGTTGATTTTCAGAGGTAAACAAATACATTAAAATGACTTCAGAATTCACAAAATAACAGTTAATTTGATTATGCAATGTAATACCTATAAAGAAAACATGTTAATGTGTTACATTTAGGATGTTTACATCCATGAAACATAATTTCAATTGTGTTACTGGTAACTAGTTTACTAGGTTATACTGTTTTACTTAACAAAAAGCAACGAAACCAAAGCAACCTACAAATCAGAGACCAGTTACGTTCTTTCGGCTGTCACTTTTGTGAAAAAAATCCTTTTTGTTTTTTGAGACAAAAGTGTTAATTTAAATCGATTGTAAAATCAAGTTTTCATTTCTAATGACGTTTCCATTATTAACGCCACATATAGGCAAATCCACGGACAACTAACAGGCATTAGGACCAGATTATGACGAACGTAAAGAGAGCGCATGAGACGCGCACGAGACGCGCAAAAGTCAGCAATATTTCTGATGATTTATTGGCGTGAAGTTTCGTGCACAATGACAAACAGGACTACAAAATTCTCGAAAAACAACACCCGCAGCCATCATTACCAAGCGTGAACCACTGACAGTGAATGAAACGAAGCGAACGTGTCTAGGCCACATGAGACATGCGTATACCATGGTGTAAACATAATCATAGGCTACGTTCACACTGCAGGCTGAAACGACCCAATTCCGATTTTTTTGCCCCTATGCGACCTGTATCCGATCTTTTCATGACAGTCTGAACGACACAGATCCGATCTTTTCAAATGCGACCCAGGCCACTTGGGTATGTGGTCCAAATCCGATACGTATCCGATCTTTTGAAATGCGACCTCAATCTGAACGGCCAGGTCGCATGTATCCGACCCGCACGCCGTTGATATGCGACAAACGTCATAATTCTGCGTTGAAGTAGGCAGGAATGAGAAGATAAACAAGTTAGCTATCGTACGATAGCACCGATAGCACGCACCTGTCAATACACTCCAACGCGTTGCACTGTTATGGTCTGCCGCAGACGTGTCTCTTCCCGTGAGTTAATCGAAGGCGCTCAAACGCTCTCCTCCTTCTTAATTTTCTTCTTAAAACGAAAAGATTGTAATTGTGCTGGCTCTGTTGGGAAAATAACTTTAATATTGCTAAACGAGCTCCACTGTTGACATTCATGTTTAGGTACTTCCGCAAACAGCAAGTGACGTCGTTGACCGTTGAGTACTCTTCTGCGCATGCGGGTCACTTCTGGGTCATTTCACGTTCACACAGGAGATCACTAAAGGTCGCATTTAATTGGAAATGTGAACGGCCTTGCAAAAAAATCGGATTTTTTCAAAAAATCGGAATTGAGCATTAAGCCCTGCAGTGTGAACGTAGCCATAGACGCCACGGGTTTATATCTAAAAGAAAGAACGTAGCCTATGTAGGCTTTTTATATTCACAATACTTACTAAAATATGATTAATATTATATAATTGCATTTGTATTAGTTGTTTGAAGAGTAAAAACATTTTTTGGTCGGTCTTAACGCAAGTTTACAACCGGCAAGTCGGTCGGACTGAAAGGGAAAAAAAATAAATAATTGGGTCGGTCCTAAATTGACAGGGTCGGTCGGGTTACGGCAAACAAGAATATTTTTAAGGATGGCCTAATGCAGCAATGCTTCACTTCTCTAGTTTAAATGCACTATTGGGTGGAAGTACTGGGAGTGAAACTTCCTAAGAAGCCAACAATGGGGATGAATGGCCTTCTGGGTGTGTATGTGAGAGAACAAAAACATCTTGGCCCCAACAAACACTATCAGGGTTAACACGCTCATCCAAACCCAACACTGGAAGTTGTTCTCTCTATTTTTCTTCCACTTCTGCTGTGTGTTGTGTCTGAAAGAGGAAAAAGTGCCCCCACAGCTGTTTTGTGTCGGGTCTGTCAGAAAGGGTGACTGGTCTTTGTGCAGTCATCATATATTTGAGAGGCTGATTTGCATGTGGAGTCGTGTCAGATGGAGAGTTGTGACGGCTCCACTGTGAGCTGTCAGCCCGAGGAGGAGTCTTCCAGCACGCCTTGTCTTCAGCTCTGACCTTGAACTCCAGACTCTCCAGCGGGCTGTTCATTCCGTCTCTCTCAAGAGCCACATTTCCTTTCCCATGTCTCAATGGGAGAGAGCAGGGTTGTAACCTCAATAATGGGATTTTTAATGAAGTTGTGGATTGTTTTAATGTTTTTGTTAAGTGTGTTTGATTCAACAGTGAAAAAGCATGGATGGAGATGAGATGAACCACCACAGACATACTAACCCCCAAGTCTATAATTTAACAGTGTCTTAGGATTACACGACCGTTCATTTAGGCAACCCATCAGTCAGTTGATTTAATGTAGTTTTACACATTTATACTCTTCCTGACATTGAGGTTTTGTAGTACAAGAGGATTAAACAAATATTTAAAACAACATCCGCCAGATTCCTACTCTTCCTGTTGACTTTGCCAAAGCAGCCTTGCACACAAACACACATGCTGAAATCCTTCCACCCAAGCTGGCCTCAGCTTGGTCTTAATTTAATTATGAAACACTTTTATAAAAGAGACTAGTGTTCAATAGCTTAATTTATGGGTCTGCACATTGCAGCAGTCCAAGCTCGTAGTATGACCCTCGGTTACATTGTGAGGTGCCCTAAGTCTCAGTACTGGGTCCATTCTCATTAATAATGTGGCTGTTTCAATGTGTGTTGTTAGTATTGACGACCTTGCACAGAGCAGGCAGCCAGTTATTGGCTGGGATTTGGATCTGCCATGTGTGTTGATGGGGCCCAGAGTTTAATCGCTGTGGAAACATGAGAGTTATTAAAACAGGAAGCCTTGGCACTGCAGAGGGATCTCGGATGTCTCTCAGGCTCACTAATGATTATAAGCCTGCAGCCTTGTCACCAAATAGTGAGAAAGGAAGAGGGAATGAACAAAAAGAGATTTGAAGATCCTGAAAAAGACATAAAGAGTCAAACAAATTATTCTATTGATTTAGGAGAAAAGAGGAAAAGATCAACAGAAGTCTGAAGAAGTCAGAAAGTCACTTTTAACAACGATCTTGAAAGTCTGAGAGTCTTCTTGCTGTGACAGGGAAGGTATTGAAATGGCATAACGTCCTATGCTTTTGTTAGGGCCTGGTTAATACATGCACACTGTCACCATGTGGTCAGTAATGGAACTGCATGTACAGTGTAAGAGCATTTGAGTGCACAATGTTGGCTGGATTGCCGCCTCTTGGCCAGAGGCAAGATGATTGCTCAGTGTATCTCAGCACCCGGTGATACCTTTAAGTGCAATGTGGGTCACCAGCAATGAACTTCAGCATTGCCCACTGTTCTTGTCTAATCAGAGATTTCGTGCTGTTTTCGAATCTGTAATCGGCTCTCTGGCACTTTGAGGGGAATCTGTTACCTTGGCACATTTGGTCACAGGGGTGTGAAGAGGTAATGTAGGGTGAAGCACAGCTGGAGCGGGTGATGACAGGGGGGGGCGTTGAATCAGTAACTGAGAGCTAAATCTCTCTGTCGTCAGTTTGGTGGAGATTAATCTGTTGAAAACCACCTGCTAGGTTGTTGGCAGTGCTTGGTCTTCCTCCCACTCCACAAATCCTTTGCATGGTTCCGCCTAAACTCGTTTTCCTCGTGGCCTTTGTCCCTGTTGCATCGTGTCATGAGTGGCAGAATGCTCTGGTAAATTATTGTTGCATGTTTTTTTTTTTTCAGGAAGGTTCCCTATAGTGTGCGTGTAAGCAGTGTAAGATCTAAGGTCTTTTCTTGAGGTGGTTTCATCACCATCGTTATCTGACTGCTCTCACTTCAAAACAGCCTTTCACTAAAAGACTCTGAGCCATGCCTGTTTTTTCACTTCAGCTCCATATAATGATGTTTAAAGATGTTTGCGGATGTTTAGGTATAAGGATGTTTTATATCTCTTGTTAAGGGAGTGTGCATGGGCATACAAGATTTTTGTGGTGTGTGTGAAATTTGAGTTTGTATTCAATTAATTTAAAACCTATTCACAGAAATTAATTGAATCGTACTAACTTTAATGGCATTTTGCTATTTACATCTATTCTCAACTAACTAACTCTAATGTAGTTTTTGCTGCTTACATTTATGCATTTTAGCAGATGCTTTTATTCAAAGTGACTTAGAATATAGGTAAACTAAAAAGGTATTAGTCAAACCCATCACCATGTGTTGCTAGTTACATGGAATATCAGTAGAGCTTGTATTATAACATTATGATATGAATTTATATAAATTATATTGATTTTTAAATTATATAATTATTTTAATACATAATAGCACACAAAATATATTGTGAATATGCCATATATATTCTCCTCATCTGTATATAAGGTTTCCTTGATCACATCCAGACCATGAATGTTCCTAGTTGTTGTTGTGTTAGCATATACAATGATGTTTCAAAGTCCATTGATCACAAGAGAATCTAAGCAGGCAGGATGTGAAGTAGTGGGAAAGGATTAAGACATTGGTGCCCCAGGGCATGCTGGGAAGACTCTGGGCAATTCAGGCATTTATTGAGTCACGGTTTACACCTGTTACATCCTGTCTTCCAAAACAGAGTATTAATTGTAGGATTAAGTTATAGACATACTATACCCACAAAACAGGTTGCATTGTGATCATTTTCTTTTGTTCTACTGTACGTGTTTTGTTGATACTAGCATATTCATGTACAGTGGCGGATCTAGAGATTTTTTCTTGGGGTGGCAAGGGGGTGGCATGAGTTTTCGGATGGGGGGCCATAAGTGCGAATCACCTGACCATAATTGGGGGGGTGCTGCTCCTTCACTTTTTCTACCAGTTTTTCTCACAAGAATTTTGGTCAATTTGTGTTGAGTGTACCTTTGTCCCTCTAGGGGGGTTCGTGGGCATGCTCCCCCGTAAGAACATTTTGTGCTTTTTAATGTTAAATTCATCAATCTGGTGCAGTTTGAGAGCTCCAACCCATACTCAGTGTGCAAATTGAACAAAGAAAAACTCAAAACTCTTTTACTTGTGTGATATAGTGTCTGTCTACATCACACTACTACATAATTAATCATAGTTATAATATTAATCACATGACTAATAATACTTTTTAATAATAGCCATTATATTGTAAAACACATGCACTGAAAAATAAAAGAAACTTTCATAATTAGGTTAGAAGTTAGAACTAATTTATATATTTGAAAGAGATAAACACATTATCTTTTATTTTGATGGAAACTGCATTGAGCGTTTATTTTGTCTCATAGGCTACTCTATAATTCTAGTAAAATGCATAATCGTCCAATATGCAGATGTGGAAATAATGCGTAACTGGGTAATGGGTTCCTTATAGCCTCGCCTGTGTTCTGAAAGTAGCCTAGTTCTGCTATGGGCCGTTCAAAAAAAAATATATATATAAAAAAATGTAAAGGTATGAGATGTATTGGCCCAAAAAGCACGTCGGCCCACCGGGAAAATGCCCGGTATGCCCGATGGTCAGTCCAGCACTGCTCATTGTTATTATATATCCAAAGTTAATCATAGTTACCGTATGCATAGTAAACGCTCAATGAGACAAAGTATTGCGGATGTAAATAACGTAACTTAACACTGTGGTTGTTGCAGGGTTAACTGTCTGCTATTCGACTTGGTGTCAAACAAACTTGCATCTAAAAAACTTACTGATAACTCAGTCACAGCCTCTCTTCTCCGACTCTGAGACACTGCGTAGGCCTACTGAAGACAGATGCACTGCCTGACTGGTGAAATTTCGCGGGGGTCGCGTCGCGTGCTGGTGATGGGTGAAACCATTGTGAGGGGGAGGGGATTATAAATCGGCGATTTCTGTTTGAGAGGAGTTTGGTGCGGGTCTCCTTGGCCTTAACGTGTAGGCTATGAACATAAAATATACTTAAAAAATATTATCTGATTCATAAATGGGGTGGCAACAGGGGTGGCAAGACTGTATCCCAGGGGTGGCAGCTGCCACCCTTTGCCACCCCGTAGATCCGCCCCTGTTCATGTAAAGCATGGCACTAGCAAAGCCAAGGTCATTCAGTGACCAAGTGAATAAATTAAATATAAATATCATAATCTTGTATATTATTGGTTTTATTTGTGAAATTGTGACTAATGGAGTTCTCCTATCCTGTTTCCCATAGAAAGTTCTACTACATCACTCTACTGAGGGACCCTGTTTCCCGCTATCTTAGCGAATGGAGGCACGTCCAGCGCGGGGCCACGTGGAAAACGTCCCTGCACATGTGCGACGGACGGACCCCCACACCCGAAGAGCTGCCGTCCTGCTACGAGGGACGGACTGGTCAGGGTGCACTTTGCAGCAATTCATGGATTGCCCCTACAACCTAGCCAATAACCGGCAAGTGCGCATGCTGGCTGACCTCAGTCTGGTGGGCTGCTACAATCTCTCAACGGTCCCCGAGAAGAGGCGCTCGCAGCTCCTGCTCGAATCAGCCAAGAAAAACCTGCGAGACATGGCTTTCTATGGCCTCACGGAGTTCCAGCGGAAGACGCAGTACTTGTTCGAGCGCACCTTCCACCTCAAGTTCATCCGGCCGTTCATGCAGTATAACAGCACGCGGGCGGCCGGCGTGGACCTGGACAACGACACCATACAGCGCATCGAGGAGCTCAACGATCTTGACATGAAGCTGTATGATTACGCCAAAGACCTGTTTCAGCAGCGCTACCAGTACAAGCACATGTTGGACCGGCGGGAGCAAAGACTACTGAGAGGACAGGCGTCTTTCCACAGCCCGTTCCGAGAGGACGGAGAGGGTATGGCACGCCTGCCAACAGAGGACTACATGAACCACATCATCAATGGATGGTAACCGCCCACCCCTCTCCAGAGAGACCGAAAAAGAGACAGTAACGAGGAGAGGGGGAATAAACATACCCAAGTGGAATACCCATTCCCAGGCTGGAGAGTTCATTGTTTCATCCTTTGGTCTGGAATACAGGACCAGAAAACGTTCTAGAAATGTGTCTGTGAGCGTTTCGCTTTAGTGCAGCATCTCAAAGGCCTTTTTAAATAAAAGTTCTGGCATAACATTTATATTAAATTATCGATTTTATTTTTTTTTTGTGCCACACCATTTTTTCTCGACCTCAGTGCTGCAGTGTTTCACAGAAAGAGTGACTGAAATGAACAAATAGGTATTTCAATACCTGATTAACATGAATATCAAAAAATCTATTGATTGTTAAAAGATTGTTTTTTTATTTACATAAATATAAATATGTATATTAAATCTTAGATTGCCTTTTTTTAAAATCCTGGTGTGAAGTGGATGGTGTAGTCACAATTGGCTGAGAATTACTAACAGGTGTTGTGAGTGGGTACGATTTTATAGATCTTAATATATATAACAGAGAAGATTCCCTTTTTCCATGAGTGTTTTTATTATTTTTCCCCCTTTGAGTGTTGAACAGATTCCTGTAAGCCCTGGAGATTGTGTTGAAAAGCCATTCCTGAAAGTCAAATGTATCCAACTGCAGTTCTGTCAATACTGATACCTAAAAAAAAAAAAAAACCTGCCATCATGCACTGTTTTGTTTTTATTTTAAGCATGTGCTAATTTATACAGTATGCACTGTATGCATTCTGTGCTGTGAACCTTTTACCCATAATCCAGTGCAGTATATTTGCATTGTGAATCACATACAGTGGGGGAAATAAGTATTTGACCCCTTGCTGATTTTGCAGGTTTGCCCACTTACAAAGAATGCAGCGATCTATAATTTTAATCATATGTACATTCTAACAGTGAAAGACAGAATCCCAAAGAAAATTCCAGAAAATCACATCATATGAATTTATTTAAATTGATAACCATCTGATGAGGAAAAACAAGTATTTGACCCCCTGGACAAACAGCATGTTAATATTTTGTAGAAAAGCCATTATTGGCCAGCACAGATGTCAAACGCTTTTTATAGTTGGTGACAAGGTTTGTGCACATTTCGGCAGGGATGTTGGCCCACTCCTCCCTGCAGACAGCCTCCAAATCTTTCAGGTTCCGAGGTTGTCGCCTGGCAACTCGAATTTTAAGCTCCCTCCAAAGATTTTCAATTGGATTCAGGTCTGGAGACTGGCTAGGCCACTCCAGAACCTTGATGTGCTTCTTCTTCAGCCACTCTTTTGTTGCTTTGGCGGTGTGCTTAGGGTCGTTGTCGTGCTGAAACACCCATCCTCGACCCATCTTCAGCTCTCTCACTGAGGGAAGGAGATGTTGGTCCAGAATTCCACGATACATGGCCCCGTCCATCCTTCCCTCAATACGATGGAGTTGTCCCGTCCCCTTGGCTGAAAAGCACCCCCAAAGCATGATGTTGCCACCACCATGCTTGACGGTGGGGATGGTGTTCTTTGGGTTGTACTCGGTGTTCTTTGCCCTCCAAACACGACGAGTTGAGTTGAGGCCAAAAAGTTCTATTTTGGTCTCATCTGACCACATCACCTTCTTCCAGGCCTCTTCTGAGTCGTCCAGGTGGTGAATGGCGAACTTCATGCGGGCCTGTACATGTTTCTTCTTGAGCAGGGGGACCTTGCGTGCGCTGCAGGATTTCAATCCATGACGGCGTAGTGTGTTACCAACCGTTTCTTTTGTAACTGTGGTCCCAGCTGCCTTCAGTTGATTCATCAGTTCCCCTCTTGTGGTTTTGGGATGATTCCTCACCGTTCGCATGATCAGGGACACCCCACGAGGCGAGATCTTGTGTGGAGGCCCAGACCGAGGGAGGTTGGCGGTGGTGTGGTGCTTCTTCCATTTCCTGATAACTGCACCGACAGTTGATCTTTTCTCTCCAAGTTGCTTTCCGATTCTCTTGTAGCCCATCCCAGCCTTATGCAGATCAACAATCTTGTCCCTGATGTCCGTAGAAAGCTCTTTGGTCTTGCCCATGGTGGTGATGTTGGATGCTGGTTGTTTGGGTGTTGACAGGTGTCTTTTATACAGGTAACGAGGTGAGGCAGGTGTATTTGATGTAGATAATTGGTTGGGATTAGGGCTGTGTCTTAAAGAAAGACTAACTGGCTTGTAGGAGCCAGAATACTTGCTGTTTGGTAGGGGGTCATATACTTGTTTTTCCTCATAAGATGGTTATCAATTTTTATAAATTCATATGATGTGATTTTCTGGAATTTTCTTTGGGATTCTGTCTTTCACTGTTAGAATGTACATATGATTAAAATGATAGATCGTTGCATTCTTTGTAAGTGGGCAAACCTGCAAAATCAGCAAGGGGTCAAATACTTATTTCCCCCACTGTACTTTAAATGAACCAAATCTTTCTCTTCCTTTTCTGATCTGGATTCACACTTGCCCTCATTAATTGTTGAGTTTGTGTGCATGTAAAACATGTTAATTGAACTTGCACTGAGCATGTTGAGGCTTGACATCGCTTACAGATAGTTCTCGTTTGGCTCTGTCTACAGAGACTCCTTAACTCCCATCTTCGCACTTCCCTCCTGCTGAAACTCAAAATAAATAGACTGCTATTGAAGCCCATTGAAGATCCATGTTAAAATGCTTATGGGAAAAGTGTGAAGAAATGGATCATATGTTCCATCTGTATGTATCAATATGGAGAACAATCCTGATTCAACAAGAGATTGGTGAGGTGGTGCGTGCGTGCGTGCGGGGGTGCGTGTGTGTGTGTGTGTGTGTGTGTGTGTGTGTGTGTGTGTGTGTGTGTGTGTGTGTGTGTGTGAGAGAGAGAGAGAGAGAGAGAGCGAGCTAATTTGAGGTGTCGAGTTTGCTTTCCAACATGATCATTACTGTGAGTATTTCTGTTATTCATGACACCTGTATCTTTAAAGGTACCAATAAAAATATATTTCCCATTTTTATGACATGGTCGTGTTGTCCTTGTATACTTTGTGTTGTTTTTTTCTTTTCTATAAAGAGCAGCATAGCTTTTAAGGACCATGTCTCAGTTCCCTGAGTAGGGACTGAAGATGTTACGTTGTGACGACGAATGGGGTTTCGCTTAGAAAGCCTATCAACTTCCAGTATTACAAAACGAGCCAATGACAAGAAAATGCCATGGGTCTACGGAATTTGCATAGTGTAACTCAGCCCCACCGTGTGGATATATAAGGAAGAACGCTGGCAATATGCAGATACCGGTATGTTTCTTCGCTGAGGAGCCGAGACTGAACTCGGGCATTACCAGCGATACAGCGGAAGTGGCAGGGAGATGTCTCCATTCCCTACTCAAGGAACGAGGGTTACATACGTAAACGAGACATTCCCTTAATAATAATAAAAATTTGTTACATTTAATAAGCGCTTTTCTAGGTACTCAAAGTGATTTACATGGAAGGGGGAATCTCCTCAACCACCACTAATTTGCAGCATCCACCTGGATGATGCGACGGCGGCCATATTGCGGCAGAACGCCCACCACACACCAGCTTACCGGTGGAGAGGAGACAGGGATGAAGCCAATCAGTATATGTGGATGATTAGGAGGCCATGATGGACAGAGGCCAAGGGGCAAATTTGGCCAGGATGCCGGGGTTACACCCCTACTCTTTTTCGAAGGAAATCCTGGGATTTTTTTAATGACCACAGAGAGTCAAGACCTCGGTTTAACGTCTCATCCGAAGGACGGTGCTTTTTGACAGTATAGTGTCCCCGTCACTATACTAGGGTGTTAGGACCCACACAGACCACAGGGTGAGCGCCCCCTGCTGGCCTCACTAACACCTCTTCTCAGGAGTCTCCCATCCAGGTACTAACCAGGCTCAGCCCTGCTTAGCTTCGGTGGGCAACCAGTCTTGGGCTACAGGGTGATATGGCTGCTGTATGAGTTACGTCGTGATGGCGAATTGGGAGAGGCTCGGAGAGGCTTTCAGTGGAAATGCACATGTGGGGGTCGCCCAGAGGGGGTCATTTCAAATAATTTGAAATGGAAAACTTTTTTTAAAATTTAAGATAACATTGAGATATTTTAACATTGAGATATTTTTTATACCATTTAACAAATGACTTTACTGAAATTTTTGAAAATTGTATTACATCTGAACGTACTGCCTGAATAAAATTTTTTTTTTTTATCTTACCGATGCCAAACATTAGAATTATAGTTATTATATACAATACATAATTTTCATATATGAATCACCTTATAAGTAATTCAGTTGGGCAGATGTTCATGTGTGACCTATTATTAAATGATATAAAGTTGTCATTTTTATGAACATTTTTATTCATTTAATATTTATTGTATAATTTTAGCGTACCCTGTAGGTATTTTGTCTTTGTGTGGATAACAATTATGTCCTTTTATAACTGTTATGTACAGTAGCAAAACATTTAAATTCTTCAGTATTACTAAATCTGGAATATTAACATTCAGTTAGGATTCCATTTACAACCTGAACACTCTTAAACGCGTCCCCTAAAACACTTCAATCTTAGGAAACCCAACAACATTGGATGAAAGTGTTGGAACCATCACAGGTTTCCGCTCAGTGTCTTTAAAAAAAAAAAGTGTTTCTGTTTTGAGTTTATCAGCAGTTCTCTCCCGAGTGTTAATTATCTTTTGCAGGATATGTGACTGTTGGTGTTAGCGTTCCATGAAGTGACTTGCATATTTCCTGTGGAAGACAATTTTGTTTGACTTTTAGTCTGACTCAGATTTCATTGACAAATGATTTAGCCTACTGATATGATTTTCTGATTGGTCTAGGGGAGGAAAACAACAGCCAAAATTGATAGTGGTGAAATGAATTTACAACAGCATGAAGCCACCCCATCTCAAGACCCAGAATTGTTTCACAACAATCCAAATAGACACAATATTTCATGAAAGAAAGTAGTTTTCATTTACAAATTAAGCAAAAGAGGGGTATCAGATTCAGAAGGGGGTATTGCCAAAAGAACAAACATAAGTCTAACTCCTTATTAACCAAACTACTTAAAGGTGGGGTATTTGATTTGGAAAACGACCGGCAGATTTTGAAAATACACAGTTCAAATGGTCCTACCTTCTTTCCTCCAACGCTGGCCCTGACTCCACCCATTCGAAGAACATGGACGCGCAATCATGCACGAGCGAAAACTCAGATGCGTGAAAGATTTACTACTAATCATTGAACCGGCTTTACTGACGAGATGCGCATGCGTCACGAGCTTTGAGTATGCACACGCAGGGGGTCACGCGCGCAGGGGGGAGGGGGTGTGTTACGGCCGTTTGATTGACGAACTTACTGTCCAATGATTTTAGTGGTCTTGGACATGATTGGCTGGAGTTTTTCGAGTCCTGCCTATTCCACAGATGATTCTGAATCATAGAGCGTGATCAAAAGAGACTAAAGCCTGGTTCACACGGGACGATTTTAAAATTGTCGGCCGATTTTCCAAACCTGAGAGACCCCACACACGGCGATAAAAAAATCACGAGTCTAACAGTTTTGGTCGTGCCGTGTGTGGTGCGCAGCCACACGGCAAAATCAACACATCACACACGAACCGATTTGACTCCCGAGCATTCCCATGTCAGACGGAAAATCTCGTGAAATCCCTCGAGATCAAACGTGACTTCAGAGTAAACAATTATGGCGGACAAAGAGGATGCAGTGGCGATAGTTAAACTATTAGAGAAAACATCCACCGGACTCTCTGGTGCGCCATGCCGCCGGCTGTTTTGATTTTGTTTGTTTGTCTTCCTCTGCGCTTCGTCACCTCGCTTTCTGATTGGCTACACGCCACAGTCCACAGGCTGCGTGCTCGTTCGTCCTCGGGGGACACCACACACAAGGAGAAATCGGGCCAAAACAATCCAACATGTTGGATATCCCCGATTTGAGATCGGAGCGGTCCAGACGTCCTTCCGAGCAGACGAGAGCAGTCTTAACACACCACACACGGCAGGAATATCTGATCAGATTATTTTACGATAATCGGAGCATCCTTAAGATGTCGGAAGGGGAAAATCGGGGCTAAAATCGGCCTAATTATCCTGCCGTGTGAACCAGGCTTAAGGAGAGAAAACTACTTAAATAAGTAGAACACAAATGAGGTAAAGAGATACACAACACCACCAACTACTTGCTTCATCAACACAACATCGTGTGGGGTTAAAGTTAAAGATGAGACCTCAAAGCTGTTGCACACAGTCAAGCCTCCACCAACACCGCTCTGATGATGCAGTTTAAACACTCTCCTTCCCATCCCAGCATTCGATCACAGCAGGCCTTTGATTATTGGCATCAGGAGGAAACCTTCTCCTACAAAGAGAAACGGCATCTGAAATCATTAAAATTTTAAGCATCATGCACATGGTATATTTTCAGTCATGTTACAAATTTGTTTTTAAGTTTGAGAATATCAATTATTTCTTTGTCTGTCCAAGACAAATTTCTCAGAGCGATCTTACCAGGCCAAAAAAAACATTGTCATTCAAATACTATTAGTTAATATATACTAATAATCATTCAAAATCACCACAGTGAACAAAAAACCAACATGTATTCAGATGTGTGTGTGTGCTTTTTGCAACAACAATAAACAAAAATAAAGAAATGAATAAACCATTGCAAAGCTCTTTCTCGGGAGGCCAAACCCTTGTCTCTCTTTCCTCCGTCAGTTTCTCTTCCTCTGAGAGCGGAGCTGAAGTCATCAGCTGTTCCTCTGAGAGTTTCACCTCTCACCTCTGCTCTGAGATGCTGTAACCACAGTGATCCAGCCCAGCAGACGCACAGGGACGGCCACTTACCTCACTGTTCTTTATATTGTTCTTTGTGTGACCCGTGGGATTGGCTTTTGTGTTGTGTGGGAAACAAAAGACCAACATGGACTTCACAGGTTAGTTCGGACTGAAGAGGACACAATGTTGCTGTCACAGTTTCATCACTTCTCTTGTGTCCACTAAAAGAGCAGTCAGTAGTAACTAATCATAAAATAATTAAGCATTTAGAATTTTAAAAGGTAAAACTGAGACCTACACTATAAGGGGTGTTCCCACCAGACAGCAACATAGTGTCGGGCCAGATCCGGCTCACACGTGGAATCCACATGTACCAGATGTGGCCCGGATCTGGGAAGACGCTATGTTGCTGTCTGGGTTAAAATTCTCAAATCTTGATGCAAAACTACTGTATGAACTCAGGAACAAATAGATGAAGGCTGGAGCTGTGACAGTGCAGTGCATTTGTTCAGGACACATATTGTGCTCATGAGTGTTGTTAAAATTGATAAATGATTTCTGAGGATAATATTTAAAAGTTTGGGGCCAGTAAGAGTTTTTTTTTTTTTTTTTTAAGAAATGAATAGATTAAAAGTGACAGTAAAGACTAGTACTATTACGAGTACAGTATTTCTAAATAATTAATGCAGCCATGGTGAGAATAAGACTTCTTCTTCAAAAAAAAAAAAAAAAATCTGGCAGACCCCATATTTTGATATAGACTGCATACATTTAGAATAAATAAGCAAAAATCTAAGAAATGTTACAATTATACCTGTTTTCCTCTATCCAACCAGCTTTCTGTCAGATAGACCTGAGTCAAGTAAAGTCACCTTTAATTATATAGCGCTTTTTAGAACATACAGATTGTCTCAAAGCAGCTTTAAAATGATAAATGACAGTTCATTTCCGCTGTACAGCAGCTTGAAAAAGACAATAGTGTCAGCTAGTCAGCTCAATGTTGTTTCAGTTCCGTTGATAATGATCAGTAGTGATAAATCAAGTAGAGGAAATGGACTGATATAAAAGTGAAACTAAGCGTGTAAGAAGACATGTTCACAGAGGGAGGAATATTGTAGCAGTGTGTATATTTAGCCCCTTAAATCATATTTGCCTTGTTTTCCTCACCCTAAGTCTGCCGGCTGTGGCGTCCAACAAAAGATTGAATTTCCTCACTCAGATTTTGTTTTAGCTTCAAACCCCCTCAAGAACATACGGCTACAGAACATCTCACTTCTCCATTCACAACTGACTGAATGGGCTGTTTCAAGCCATTAGTTAATTGAATCACATGTTTAAAGCTTGAGTGGGATGGGACAATAGTTCTTTAAGAGGTTTTGGGGCCTTCATATTTACATATGGCCCAACAATAAGTTCCAGGTAGCCCTCATAGTCCAAGAGCCTTGTTTAAGAGGCCTTGTATGGGACACATATATTACAGCATTAATAAACATTTGTTTTTAATGTTATTGTCTTCTGAACCAAACTGGATTGCTCTGCCTTAAACCCCAGGGGCTTCTGGTAGTCAAGGGCCCCTGGGCACTGGGTGAGTAATCCATCCCTGGTTAAATTGAATCATATGTTTAAGCTTGAGTGGTTCTGCATGTTCTGCACACTTACCGGTGTATAATCAAGTCAGGGAAAACCTACTAAAACAGTTAGTTCAGAATCATGTGCCTCCGCTGATGAGCATCAGACCCACTACTGGTTATGAATTGAATTTCAACCCAAAACGAAAAAAAAAAACACGCTGTGTTCTTCACAGACACTAGAGAGCACTAGAGGACAAATAATGGAATTAATTTTCATGTCATGTTTGGTTTGTCATATTTTTGTGTTATGTAGGAGAAAAGCATCTGAATTCCTGTACTCTCAGAGAATGAACTTCTCAGCTGTCGATGAAGTGTTCTTATATCTAGATGTGATATATATCTAGATGTGATACAACCATACAGTACATCCACCATCTTTGCTTTGTCCTTTGACCCAGATGTTCTATAGCCTAATAACAACCACTAAAAAACTTTTAGTTATAAAAAAAGTAGGCCTACACTTTAACTAGGATGATCAACTCTTGGAAGCCTACCTAATGCTCAAGCAAATTTTTCGGATCTGATGGCTTAGCTCCCATAGTCAAATGGGATAGCATACCGCTGGAAGAGTAGGTCATTTCAATACTGCAACTCCTAATAATCTGACTTGCCATACTGTGTAGTGAGTATTCATATGCAGAGAGTCTGTATGGGTTTGTGTGATGTGAAAATTAAGACTTTCACTTTCTGGTATTGAACTGAATTTAGCCTACTTGGCCACTCAATTATGTCACATGAGTACGAATATGGTTCCAGCTCATGTAGACAATGAACTATGATTGTTTGTGATGTCCATAAGATGGCGCTGTATGCTCAGTTTTGCCACATGCTATTACATACGCATTGGAAACGGGTTTAGGGCTACTAAAACAGTAATACTGCTTTTCACAATTTACAAAGATTTTTCTTTACTTTCTTTTGTCATGTTCTTCACTTACACTGTCTCCTTGGTTACCAAGTACTTTTGATAAAACCTAATAGACTTTAATAAAACGCATTAGTTACATTTTGGTAATTTTGAACAAAAAATGTTTTTAACAGTGTACCTTTAAAGGGATAGTTCACCCAAACATGACCAAACAGTTGACGGACCCCACTGACTTCCATAGTATGGGAAAAAAAATTATACTATGGAAGTAAATGGTGCACATCAACCAACATTCTTCAAAATATCTTATTTTGTGTTCAACAGAATAAAGAAATTCAAAATCGGTTCGTTCTAAACATCTCACACTCTCCTTTTCGAAACTGTAGCTTACTTTGGAAGATTTCCTTTATTATGTGAGTCAGTGTGTTTATAATGTAGTTCCAATTGACCTGCTAGTTTGATACTGTCTCCCTCATTGTTGATTTATTTAAAGTAACACCAAGTAAATTTTCCTCTTCGGTCTCCCTACTGGTTGGAAACGAAATTGTCCATTGCCGCTGTCGTAAATAATCTAACCGTCGCACGCACGCTCGCTGTTTATCCAGCGCCGGCTTTAGAATGAACAATGTCCACAGACAGAGTATGTTACATGATTTCATGAAAGGATGATGTATTGCGACATCAGAAACGAAGAAAAACGAAATAATGACTATTGTAGCGCTTGACGTAAAGCAGTCGAGTTTTGTAGTTCTTTTTTGTGCACGGGTTCCTACCCGAACCCCGAAGTTACATAGTGCCAGTAAAAGCGATACAGACCCCGTCAGGCTATGGCAGACGAGTCATTTAACTTATTTTAAGTCGATGTACCATCACAAGGGTCTTGGAAATATATTATGAAGGTTGAAAAACTACTTAGTGTTACTTTAAAACTCATAAAAATGTGGCTCTAATTAAATTATAAATTATATAATTGTATAGTTATATTTTTATTTATGAAAAAAATAATTGCCTCTTAAACAACTTGTAATTAGCTAGCAAGGCTGATGATTTAATGGTTAATCAGCAAACACCACAGTGCATTTTCCCATTTGTGAATAAATACCCGAAAAAATCAAGGACACTGCAGCTATTACTGTACACCTGCAATCGCATGTTGATCTCAAAGCTAATTCACAAATGAGCCTGCAGGAGGCCAGACTTCAGCATGAGAGCTGGTGAAAGAAGATGGACAGAGAAAGATACTGATACATGTATCTTCCCTCAATGGCTCCAGTATCTGTGGTCTCTGTTTGTAAACCTGCTGGGCTAATGAAGAACAAGACACGGGAAGATTCATCAGCGCTGTTTGTGCTTATCAAACACTATTATTAATGTGGTCCATTCAGCTGTCCATGTCTGCGATCTGCAGTCCCACTTATTTAAGAGGATTTTAAAGCCTTAACTAAGCTATGTTATAGAAAAAGTGACAATGCATTCATTTTCATAAATCTTGGCTAGTGATTTAAATGCCATCTGGCCACATCAGGTAACTGATAAATGTCTTAGCTTGTATGTAACCGTTAACAAGCATGACATGTGAGTCAGTGTAAGTGCAATTAGAGTATTCAGTAAAAGAAAAACTGTTGTGAATAACTTGGCTCTCACATTTAATGAAGAAAACATGGGTGATTACATGCAAAATCCATTACCATGATGCTAGGGTTTTGTGTGTGATTTCCAGGGCGTTGGGTCATGGTTAGTAATGTGTCTGAGTGTTTTTTTAGCATGTTGATTTGAGGTTGCTATGGTGTTACATACTGGCAAAAGACTGAAGTGCAATATTGTGGCCCTAAGGCCCATTTATACACAAGAAAATAATTCATGATCCGTTCAGATCCTACGTTAACAATTTAAGCTTTTAAGGGTTATAGACCCGAGGTAGCTTGTGGCGCTTTTCCACTGCATGGTACGGTACGGTTCGGTTCGGTACGGCACGCTTTGGCGCTTTTCCACTGCATGGTACGGTACGGTTCGGTTCGGTACGGCTCACTTGTGGTGCTTTTCCACTGCATGGTACGGTACGGTACGGTGCGCTTCGGTGCGCTTCGGCGCGCTTAAATGGTACCTGATCTGTTGAGGTTCCAAGCGTACCGTACCGGTACTAAAATGTGACGTGAAACACTGCAGATCACTGATTGGTCAGACAGACAGAATCGTCACTACCAGCGTCATTGGATTTGCGACACGAGACCGCTATACAGAGTCATATAACCAGTAGACAACAGCCAACACGGTAGCACCTGTGTTTTACTTACTTGAAAAAAAAGAAGAGATCAACACTTTAAAAAGGAAATGGCTGAATCGTGGTCGAGGTGCAGACAATCCTCTCGTTGGTTGCCTAGGAGCGGGTCCAGCGAGAGCTGGATGGGGCAAAACAGAATGAAAAATGTTCCAAGTAGCAGCTAGCTCAGCTCTTAGCCGCACACGGCTATCACCGGACCTACAAACAGTGTAACGATCAGTCCCACCCACTTTGAATGGGTACTAACTGCAGTGGAAAAGCAACCGAGCTAGCGAACCGAACCGTACCGTACCGAGTCGTACCACGCAGTGGAAAAGCGAAGCCGAACCGAACCGTTCCGCGCCGAATCGAACCGTACCGAACCGAGCGTACCATGCAGTGGAAAAGCGCCATTGGTTATAGCGAGGTAGCTCACTTTCTTGTTCCAAACTCATAAGACTTTCATTCATTTTTTAATGAAATCTGAGAGATTTCTGTCCCTCCATTGACAGCTACGCAAATAGTACTTTGACACTTCAAACAGTTCATAAAGAGATCGCAAAACTAATCCATATGAATTAAACAGTTTAGTCCACATTTCATGAAGAGACATGATCACTTTATCTGTTGAACAGATTGAATTTAGGCTTTTGTGCACATCATTCATCAATATTAGTTATGATAAACAGAAGCTCAAGCATGTTCGCTTGACGTGTGAGAACCAATGAGCTTCATTCTCTCAGCAAGAACCAATGAGGATCCCCAAACATCAAGCATTTTTGGTTGAGCTGTTTATGTTTGCTGATCAATGTTTATATGTGAATAAAAGTAAATTCAATCTGTTCATCGTATAAAGTGATCATGTCTCTTCAGAAAATTTCGACTAAACGGCTCAATTCATATGGATCATTCTCTTTATGAACGTTTTGAATCGTCAAAATGGTAGTTGGATAACTTTCAATGGAGGGACAAAAATTTCTCAGATTTTGTTATAAACATCTTGAATGAAACTCTAGGTGTTTGGAAGGACATGAGGGTGAGTAAATAATGACAGAATTTTAATTTTGGGTGAACTATCCCTTTAACTGTAGTTTGCTTTTTTCTTCATTCTATTATGGAATGTTGGCATAAACATGTGGCAGGATAATTGTGGCAAAACATTGGCAAAAAATCTTTCTTTCGGTCTAGACTGGCTGATATTCTGGTCAAACGTGTAATAGTGCTATAAGAGCTCGCCTTAGCACTTACCTCTGAATTCAGAGCTACATTACTCACATTTCAATTACAGATCACATTACTCCCATCATACCTTGCTAGAATACCAATTCATGGGATGATTACCTTTCTCCTTGCCTATCATCTGTATAGAAGAAGAAAAAAAGAGACCAAACAGCTACTCGTGGAGTTTCTTGAGAGAGAGAGAGAGAGAGATAGAGATAGAGAGAGAGAGAGAGAGAGAGAGAGAGAGAGAGAGAGAGAGAGAGAGAGAGAGAGAGATAGAGAGAGAGAGCTGTTATGTATTTTATTCCTCATTCTGACTGAGAATGAATCTCCTCAGAGAACAAGAACTGAATTACAATGAAACCTACATAATTAAATTCATATAGAATTGTTTGATGCAGTATCAAGACCTGTATTATGGATTTCTTGCAAAGATAAACACACACCTTTGTGCTCGGTCAGTCTGTTGAATATAACTGGATCTACTGGACCAATAAAAACTGGCCAACAAAATTCATAAAGTGTTCTATTATATAAAATATGGTTGGATTTACATAAAACAAATCGAAAGCACTGTTCCAGACTGTTGCCAAATATATAAAATGTGGTGCATGTCCAGTCAAATGCCTAAATTTGAAATTAAATTCTTTGATGAAAAAATGATCAGGGTTTCCACAAAGAATATAGGCTTGCGCTACTTAATATTTATGTGGAAACTGTGATGGGTTTATTTTCAACACTGCTTTAAGAAATGTTTCTTGAGCACCAAATCAGAAAATTATAATAATTTCTGAAGGATCATGTGAGACTGAACACTGGAGTAATGATACTGAAAATTTAGCTGTGCCATCACAGGAATAAATTACATTGTAAAATATACAGTTATTTTACATTTTAATGATATTTCACAGTATTTTGATCAAATAAATGCATTGGACAGCATAAGCGACTTTAAAACGTTAAAACAACTTTAACCTTGACTTCAAATGTTTGTGTATGTCTGCATGAATCAAAGGTTTTCTTTCAAGACAATCCTCTGCACCAAAAACTCGAAATATTTAAGGCAATATTAGAGGAATAAGTGAGTGACAGCAAGACATTTCAAAGAGATTCTCCTAGAAATTAAGGCACAAAAGAAGACATTCTTGAAGACGAATGTTGTTGAATAAAGTGTAAGAGAGGGTGTGCAGGGCGTCAAGAATGTCGCCTAATACACTGCATGTGGAAGAGGAAGGTGGTGACAGATCGGAAAATGAACGTTCAGTGTGTGTGTGTGTGTGTGTGTGTGTGTGTGTGTGTGGTGTGTGTGTGGTGTGTGTGTGTGTGTGTGTGTGTGTGTGTGTGTGTGTGTGTGTGTGTGTGTGTGTGTGTGTGTGTGTGTGTGTGTGTGTGGTGTGTGTGTGTGTGTGTGTGTGTGTGTGTGTGTGTGTGTGTGTGTGTGTGTTGTGGGTCTAGGTCAGCTCACCTTCTCTCAACGGAGAGCTTAAGCCTTTGGGGAAAGTACAAATCTCGCCAGCACCCCACGTACATTTTACATAACTCATTCATTCTGACGTGAAATACCCTTCTGCAAGACACTGAAAACATCTGACAATGCTACAGGTGTGGGCTTTGTCTATCCATGAAATGCATGATTATATTTCAGTTAGAATTACAAACACTTGATATGATAAATAATGTATGGAATGCATGGAGGGATTTCATTGCCAAAAAATAACAGATCTACAACCAAATATAAACCAACTAAATTTGTTTGGTTTGATCAAAATCAATGAGGTCTTGCTGAATCTGTGTTTGCCATGTTTTCATAAGGTTTTCATTTTGTTCTTTGGACCATTGGGGATTATGTGACAGTCATCTCCTCTGTGCTTAATAATTTAATAATTTGGTGGTTATTTTTGGTCACACTTTAGTTTGGGGAACACATATTCACTATTAACTATGACTTTTGCCTTCATGAACTCCTAATTTGCTGCTTATTAATAGTTAAGGTAGTTGTTGTAGTGGTTTATGACACTTATGTTAAGTTTATAGTAATTGAAAAAGCACAACACAGGAGAGTATAACAAAAAACGTCTTTAATTATTAATCTTCCTAGGAACACGCAGGAGAATGACAGAAATCCACTTGAAACACAACCACATTACACCAAGACAAAACGTAAACAGAGAGAACTACTGGTTCAAATACACAGTAATCAAGGTAAAACAGAAAAGGTGAAGGAACTAATTAAGAATCTTTGTAACACAACAGAAACTTGAGCTCAAAACTGCTCACCACCCACCTCCTCTTGGTTGTGGTAATAACTAACCAAAATCCAACGTCAAGCCAACGTCAGTATGACGTCAAAAACTGACATTTAGTCATGAAGTATTGTGGACCAAAACACAATGTCTCCTAAACTTCATAATGGTGATGTCCACACAACGACAAATTCTAACTTCATTAGACGTTGATCTTTTATTGGTTTTAGGTTGTGGTAATAACTAACCAAAATCCAACAAACATCTCAAACCAACATCATATTGACATCATATGCTGACATTTAGTCAAGAGGTACACTATGAAATAAAAAATAATCATTTTACAGATTTTTTTTTTACTATTAAATAATTTTTTTTAAACTATTTAAAATTAGAAGACAAATGTTGTAACTTGTTTGCAAAAATGGCAGTGTTTGCAATGAGTGTTACTGAAATCTTTATATCACGGAATGTAAATATATCCGCGTAGCACAGCACTACTTAGTTATTGACATAAATGTGCATGAACAAGGAATAAAGAGCGGGACATGCATGATGTTAAATTAAGTTAAGCGCAATTAGACACAGAAGGACGCCTTTTGCTTGTTTAATCTTATTTTAATAGCAAAATAAAATAGTAAAAATGACTATATTTTGATGTATTGTTATTGTAAAATAAAATGTCTCATATTATGATGTATGAAAAACATTGTCCTGAACACTTGTTCAACAGTCCAACGTTGGATGTTGACGTCAGAACCCAATGTCAGACGTCAGAATCATGAAAAACACTGTCATTAACACTAGTTCAACAGAGAGGACATGAAACCCAATCGTCAGAAACCAACATCAGATTGACGTTGGGTTCTAACTTCTGACGTCAACTTGATTTTCATTTTCAACCAAAATGCAAAATCTGTCCGACGTTGGATGTTGACGTCAGTCTGATGTTGGGATCTGACGTCAACCCAACTTTCATTTCCAATCAACTGAAATTCACTGAATTCAATCAACCAATCAGATTTGAGAGACACGTTTACAGTTTATTTAAATTGTAGGCTTCCAACCAGGGTGTTTCTACATCAGTGTTATTCACCTTTCTTTTCCCTCTGATTTTAGGGATAAGTTATTAGGTAGGGACAGGGTTAGGACTACATTTTTGGCCAGGAATGTTGTTCTAGGATTAACAAAATATGTTGATCTAGGAACATGTCTTACTTGTCAAAATCATGGTGACCGATGAAACACCTTGAAATGCTATACCCGGAGTTGTTCACGTCCTCAGACTGGGATTTATGTGTTTCTATATCAACACTAGCAATGCTAAAATTAATTTGCCGCAGTCAGGTGGTACAAGCGAGAGCTCTGTAAGTTGTTTACCTTGATTATTATTGTAATGTTATGTGCTTTGAGACATGAAGTAATTTAACGGCATCTCTCGTGATGCTTTGCAGAATCTTCTGTGTGCGTCCTGTGTTTTGGAGGAGGTGTGGCTTTGGAGAGCACTCTGAAGGGAGGGTGGGATCTCATGCTTTCAAAGCTAACTTGCTATTGCTAGCCTCTCCGTAATTGCCTATCCTACCTTAAACTCTACATCATGTTAATGTAATGAATCAACATTATATAGAAATGTTTCTGGAAAGAAGCTGGAAGGAAATAAAGAATATAAAAATAAAAAAACATTAGGGGAATAATGAACAGATTCTTATTTTAGAAAAGGGCATGTGCCGTTTTAAGACATGGGTTTCTGCCAACTTTCCTACAAGATGGAATTTCAGCAGCAAGTGGCAATTGTCTTTGTTCAGTCATGATCTAACAAGCCCCACGAAAATGGTTTTAAATTACAACATGCACGAACAACCTGTGAAAAAGAGGTGAGGTGGCTGACAGCAATTTTGTCAGCATGGTTCCTTCTCCGCGGTTCCTCACAGAGACCTTACTGCCATGAAGAGCATGTGGCAGAGAGAGTGGACTCGGCAGGCGGCCCCATCTGAGAGGAGGATGGGTGGCAGGGATGCCCATCCATTGAGATGAAAGCCACTGCTTTACTGATTAAACTTCGCAGGCTCCAGTTCGGTCTCAGTGACGCCATGTCAATTACCCACAACTCTTTCCACCACCTGCCGTCTTCTATCCTCAAATTGCTTGTAATTAATGCAATTTTCCTCATCTGGCACAATGAGGAAGCCTCACATCATTAGCTCATGCTCAGAGAATTGGGCAGTGGATTTAGGTAACGTGTCCTTTGTGACTAGATTTGCTATTCAGTCCTGCTGTGTTACCTACATGCCGAACAAAGGTAATTTAATCAGTCGAACACATCATTGTTTGGTCGTTTTTTTCACTCTTTGTTGTTAGAAGCTGATCTAAAAGCCTGTATTGATTTGAAAGCTGATGACGGTTTATTATGCCACATTGTCTAATGGGCATCACAGCTGTTTGGCGTCTTGCGTTTTAGAATGACATGTAAACACATTGATCACAAGCTTATTGATCTTGTTTGATTAGTTTGCCCAACAAAGCAAAGTAAAAGTAGCACATGGTGTTATATTTAAATGAGCAGTATTGAAATTACAACACCAGGAGAACAGCTTGAGGTTTTCTGTGCCTATAGGATGACCTATGACCCTGGCCTTGTGTTGCAGTGTTTCAAGGCACTAGAATTTGCATAAGTTGCATACAGTATGTCCTTTACAGGCCAATGGTCTCAATACTCATCTTGGGTCAGTCAAACAATAAATCAGGAGCAAGATTATTAAACTGTTATTAAACAGCACAGTCTCATCCCAAGAAGTCATATATTGACGTCTTGGGACGTCTTTTGACCATACGTCAATATCCGCCTTTTTAGGGTACCCTTAAACGTCGGTTGGATGACGTTATCGGATCCTAACTCTACCCCAGACCTAAACTACCCTAAACCTACCCCATCACCTAACTGATGTTAAAGGTAAAGCGTCAGTTGTATGACGTCCCAGGATCGTCATATAACTGACGTTTAAGGGTACCCTAAAAAGGCGGATATTGACGTATGGTCAAAAGACATCCCAAGACGTCAATATATGACTTCTTGGGATGAGACTGTGTTATATTAAACTGTATTAAACTGTTTCTGTAGCTAGAAAGTTAGAGCATGCTAACAATGCCAAGGTCATGAATGTGATTTCAAGAGAATGCTTGAACTGATTAAATGCATTGAATGCTATGTAAGTCACTTTAGGTAAAAGTGCTTGCCAAATCCGTTGAAAAGTTTAGGCTCAGTAAGATTTTTAATTTTTTTTAAAAAATTAATAATTTTTATTCAGCAAGTATGCATTAAATACATAAAACGTGACAGTGAAGATATTTATAATGTTAAAAGTTTGGAGGTCTTTAAAATTGCTGGTTAGCAGGTTTTTTATTTTCTTTTTCACAGCATAAATAAACGATTAAGCTAATATGCTAAATGCAGAGGCTGTATGAAATGAGACTTAATCATGGAGGGTATTTTTTACAAACTACCTCTCTGAGATCCGCAGAGACAATGAGCACATTTACCAGACAGAGACGGAGGATTCCCTCTGAGCTGTCTCAGATGACAAATCAGGTTTAGACGTTCTCCACGGGGCCAGACATGAAGCACTTCATCATGCCAAGAATTACAGAACATAACAAAAAGAAAAAGAAAAAAAATCAGAGAGTGAAAGGCCACTGCCATATTCAAAATCAAGTATAAAGTGAGCTGTGAAAACACTTTAGTGTCGGCTGAACTATCCATAAAACGATGTCACACAAAGCGACATTTTTATTCAGATGTGTAAGCTCTCGTTTTTAACATCAAAAAGAACAAATAGAGAATCTAATTGCTTGAAATCCCCTAGACTTCATAAAATGTTGGATTAATGGTGAATATAACCCTTTTCATCTTTCATCTTTAAGTATTTTACAAGAACAAAACTGCAGGGATGATTTTGAGATGATTATGTTCATTTTGGCTCAGACCCATTGAAGATTGTCTTTCATCAGTGTAAAGAATTGAGGTGTCTTTAATGCGTTTCTACATTTAAATACATATGGACGGAGCACAACTGAATAGAACTATAGGGTCAAGACACATTTTTTAAAAGATAAAAAGAAAAATCACATTACGATTACAAAAGATTTCTATATCTTCAAGATTCAGTCGAACACAGAAACAATATAATATGTATCTCCACCCTTATTTATTTATCTTGTTTTCCCTTAATCCAAACATGCACACCTTTTCCTTTTAAACATATCCTCATTCACATTCATGACGTTAGAGCGGCTGATAACCGTCTGTATCAGAGTCAGAGGGAAAGGTATTGCATTTTACCTCTTGATAAATGCTGCCCTGCATTACATTTCTATGGTTATTTCTCAAAGACAGAAAACTATTACACATCAGCACCAATCATCAAGGTATCAAGGGATGACTGAGAATGTAATTTCGGAAGAGGTAAATGTTTGGCATTATCTGAGCTTATCCAAAGGGATTCATCTACAGAGGGAATAGAAGCCTCCTAAAAGAGAAAGCAAATATTGACGGCTGTCCAGGTGTTTGATTTATGCTTGACTTGCCTCTGATCAATGCGAGATGCCCCCTGTGTCTCTGTGTTTGATTCATGATAAATGCTATCATGACTTCCAGCACCAATCACAATCAGCTTCTGTATTTATTCTGTTTCAGAACCAAATAGAACATTTTTAAAAATGACCTATTATTCTTTTTTACATTTTCAACTTTCTTTAGAGTTTAATCTTTAGAGTGTTGCTGTTTGAGCATGAAAATGGTCTACAAAGTTAAAAAGCACAGTCACTCCAAAGGTAGGTATTCTCTATATCAGTGCGCATTGTTTCTGAACTCCCTGAAAGTTTTCTTCTTTCGTCACACTATTCCTCATTTAAATAATTAAGCAAATAAAGGGTGCAAGGCCTGGTTGAGTTGTGTTAATAGTGTGTTGTCCCCATGTCCAAAAGATGCTGTTTTCCACCCTGGATCTAATGCAGTTATGGTATGATTGACATTTCAGAAACACGCTCAAAGGCGTTGACCAATCATAACACACTGTTCCAGCTGACCAATCAGAGCACACTGAGCTTATCTCAAGGAGGGGCTTTATAGAGACAGAAACTAAACAGAGGGTTACTGACAGACTGGGAAGAAAGGTGTCGCAACAGTGTAAAAAAATTAAAAAATCAGGTGGGTTTTTTGAAAGCATGAAAACCTATTCTAGTAGACTCCAAAAACATTTTTTAAAAGGTGCTCATACGCAAAATGCATAGCACACACACAAAAATACTTACATTTTTTAAATAAATACTTTTTTATTACGTTAATTACACCTTTATTATATTACCTTATATTATATCCTTTCTGTTTTATCTGAGATAAACAACTGAAATTTCTGTGTTTTATTTCAGTTCTGAATCACATTAATTAATGTTTAAAACTATGGCCAAATTATTATTATTATTTTTTTTTTAAACTTGACTCGTTACATATTTTGGATGATTGAGGATGCATTGCAGATGAACAATATAAAAATTATATATCACAAAAGAAAACACATCGCACATGTTCTATCAGGGAACAGATGTCTGAGCAACATACATTTTTTTTTTCTGTCAGGGTTTTAAGATAACCTGTCAATTCCACAGATTCTAAACCTAGCTAGAATATATCGTGGACAATATTATGTCCTGTCTACAGACAAAGCTTGATGAAAAAGCCAATCCAGGACAACAGATTGATGAGGTTCCTCCCACAGATTCCCAGCTCCCTGAAAACGCTTTTATCAGACAGTGCACCGGTGGTCTGACAGGGACAGACAGCTCTTCGGCAGTCAGCCTGGGAGGCTGATGAAAAGGTTTGTGAGATGACAAAGGCAGCGGAACAATATTTGATGCCCTGGTGACAGCCCACAGTGTGTCCTGGTGAGATTTCAAGGTGATTTCTGCAAATGAGGACTGACCGAGAATTTCTCCATTTTGAAATAGCCTGGAGACCAACCCCATGGCTGTTTGTTAGCTGAACACCTGACACTCACTTGAATGTTTTATATGAATACAAATGGACCAGCTTTTTTGTTTTATTGTATCTTGTATACAAATAGCATTTGCATATATGACCAACTTGCCGACTCTCTGTCTGGTGTGTGTCTACAGGTGGTGATGTATCAGTCTGTCTGCAGTAATGTAGCTCATCTATCGAGGCCAGATACACCAGTCTGAGACAGAAGATGTAATCTAAGACCTTCCATGTGCACTGATGGACTGAATAAGCAGAATGGATCAGCTCCAAATGGAAAGCACAGCGATGGAATAAACCTGCCAGCCCATCAGATCTGGAGCCAGGACATTAGTTTGATAAGGCCTGGACAGAGACACGTGTAGATAGATTGGCAAGGCCGAAAAAAAATGTGTCCTTCGGTGATGGACCCAAGAGATAGTAACAGAACATTTCCTGCATCATAATTATCTATAGCATGTAGCAGTAGCATAGACCAGGTAAAATTAAATGCATAATAAACAACAAAATGCTCAAAATATGGTGACAAACACGTGCCTTGTCTTTTCTGTCATAATAAATACAAATCAAACATTCAAGAAACACTGTATAAAATGCATTTTCCAAAGCCTTTTAATTGTGTTTATTAAAGGAATAGTTCACTTAAAAATGTATATTCTGTCATCATTTACTGAATAATGATGACAAGTTTGTTTTAAATTGATTTTTAAATCATTGTTAGCACAAGTCTAAAAAGAGTGAAAAAAGATAAACAAAATAAGAAAATAATAATAGAAATAAATAAAAAAGTACACTTAGAATATTTGTTGTTGGTGTTAGCAAGGTTAAAATAACTCATCATAAAAAAAAATAAAAAGGGAATGTACTGTACTTTCAAATGTCAAACTTCAGAGTAAGAAAAGGCAAAAGGTGATTTTCTTACCATGGTAAAAAGGTTCATGGTCTATGAAAAATGTTTCTGGTGTTATGCTGTTAAATGTTCATGCAAAAGATTTCCATTGAAAACCTTTTTATAATTTATTACATTTGTTACGGAGGCCCTAATGGGTGGTGGGAAAAAGATGGGTGGAAACATTTTTGTGTTCTCTCGCAAAAACTATTGCATTGCCATTCCCCCAAGAAAGGTTTGCGAGCGAACACAAAGTTTCTCTGGGAAACGCAAAACATTTGCAAGGGAACGCAAAAGCATTTTTTCCTCCAATCTCATATTTTGTCCAACATCATGTCCCTTTAAGGGCTCCGTAGATCAGTGGTATGCGTTTTGTTTAAATAAAATATTAAAACCAAAGGTTGTCCTTTCCTTTTTTTGAAGAGAATGACTTGTATTACTAGTCAGAGTTTGGACACCAACTCATTGTTATTTATAACAAACAAAATCCCATTTTGAAAAGTGATAAATATCCCATTCGAATTAAGATCCCATCTCTAGCTAACGAGTTTAATATAAACCCCGGCAGAGTAAAGATCTGCGTGTGAAAGCCCTGATCTCTGCGCTGGATCAGAACGAAGGCCTCCCATCTCGCACCTCTAATTGCCATCAGTTTTTTATAATCACGTTTAATGGGCTGTAGAGAGAGTCCTGTCACTGACCTTCTCAGACCTCCCTTTTCTCATTAAAGCAGACAGAGAAAGAATAGCCAAGTCTCTCCTCTTCTCCAACACACTCTGCCAACAGTTAAATTTAGCAGAATGTTATTCAAGTCTGTCATTTCAGTTCTATGTTTGTTTTTAAGACTGCATTCCCATCAATACTGCTGACATGATGATGATGATATTATTATCACTGAGGTAACAAAATTGATGTAGACTTTATCATGTTTATAGTCCAAACACGAGAACGCATGTCTTGAGGATCACGCTAATTGTGAATAGCAGCTGCTGAAACAGTGATTTATTGCCAACCGTGGACGACCGCAAAACAATAACCGCCATAACCACGGCTCCAGCGGATTTTATGGAAGACACAAAACATGTTCTCTACATTTATATGGATCTTGTAAAAAAAAAAAAAAAACACACATTCACCTTCAGAACACTTATTATTCATACAGAAGCCCTATTCTGATTTTATATGCTCACATTCACCAGTTATGTAAGCTAGTTGTCACATTTATAATCCATTGAATTAAATTGTACAAAATAAAACACTACACCGACACGTATATTAGTGCTGTGAAATCCATTAATCACATTTAATAATAAAACTTTGTGTTAGTGTATATATATATATATATATATATATATATATATATATATATATATATATATATATATATATATATATATATATATATATATATATATATATATATATATATATTATAAAATATTACATTTCCGCTGACTCTTTCCAGACAGCAACATAGTGTCGGTACATGATCCAGATGTGGCCCGGATCTGGGCCGACACTATGTTACTATCTGGGTTTCATCCAAAGCGTTTTTATTTTTCAAGTTCAAGTTTGTTTTTGTTTTTCAGTTATTGCATTCCCTTGTATTTGAATCCACTGCCTTGGAATTTTTTAAAGCCATGCTCTAGGCTCTGAATTTATGGAAATCATTTTTTAAAAACATGACAACATGCACCTATGACAATATAAAAAACATGCACTTGCATGATTAGACATTTGACTCAAAACGACCAATAAATGCTAAATATCCCTTCCCAATGTGAAAAATAGCCCCAGTCTCTGGTGGTGCATAGCGCTAGCAATGGCAAGGTCATGGGTTTATCATATGATTAATCACAATTATTTCATCCTGTGCAACTAATTGAGGCCCAACTTGCTCGGCTGTCTAACTAATACTCAGACATCATATTCGGTTTTGAAGACACATTAGCTCAAATGGACCTTTTTTTTATGGGTAATTGCTTTCAGGCTAGCTCTGTGGGCCGATCCACTAAACACCCGCATACTTTCATCCATCACACATCACAGTCAAGATCCCAGTTTATTATTCCCCTTTTTCTAATTTTCCCTACACCTGAGGGGTTAATCTCCTTCCGTAGTGCTAATGGAATCCTAACAATTACACACTCTGCCCCCTACCAGGCCAACAGCCTCCTCTGTGTTTAACACTTCATGGCTTCAAGGTGACTGTTGATTATTTTCTGTATTTTCCCCCCCTTCCAGCCTTTTCTTTTATGTGTGCGTCAGGGCGAGGAGAGAAAAGTGTCTATCATGTGAAATCAGTTTTCCTCCTCCCAGTTTGCGGGTCAGCAGTCTCACTGGAGCGGGCGTATTACATAAATTAAGTTTAGGCTCAATTTTCTTTGCCCTACAAAGAATAGGTCACCTTGAACAAATTCCGCTCAAACTAGCATGCGAGCTAATAATCGGCGTGTCTTACCAAGACAAATGGAACGCCAGTAAACTCGACTTTATCCATTTCACCGCCAGTCATAATTCCTCAGCCAGGGTTTACCACCCGAGGTCCTGTCTGACATTATCTTCCTTTTATGATGACTGAGTATTCAGGTTGTGAGCTACACCGACGGAGGAAGGATGAGATTTCCAGATGTGTCGTATATTTGTGCTGTTTTCTCATGGGTCTTGGAAACCTGAGACCTTCTCATTAATTTTGGAAATACCAAATAAATAAGCTGGGCAATCCGGAAGTTGCAGTATAGTGGACAGAGAAATCCGACTGACCTTTATAGTCACTGTGCTCCACTGCAGTGAATGACTTGTGACATTAATCTGCCGAAAGTCTGCTAGAGAAAAATTGGATGAGGTAAATCATTAAAAGCTTACGGTGATGGATTTCTGAAGGGGCTTAACTCTGATTCGTCACACTAGTAGAACATCCTTGCCTTGGTAAACACGTTAAAAAGTGAGTGAGAGTGAAAGAGAGCGATGGACAACAGGAAGAGATGACAGCTTGTGTATGCATCTCTCTCTTTTTTACTCAAACAGTCATCATAGTTCTAGAACTCAATATTATATTACATTTTATATATATATAGGCTATATATATATATATATATATATATATATATATATATATATATATATATATATATATATATATATATATATATATATATATATATATACTGCCATTATTGTATTGTACTGTATTTTTTCCAGCAAGGTGTATTAAATTGATCCAAAGGGAATGTAAAGATATATACATAATGTTACAAAATATATCTATTTCAAATAAATGCTGTTGTTTTGAAATGTCTATTTCTATGGAAAAAAACTGATACAAATATTTGAAACATATATAAAACATAAATTTGACCTGATTGCAGGTCAAATACTTCATGCTGCACAGGTTTACTCTGTAAGATTACTCGCTTACTCATTCAATAAAGAGAAGATCCCTACTTTAAAAACAAATAAATAACATGGATGTAATAAAGACACCTTTAACTGCAGAACAGGTACAATAAACCTGATACGGGCACAAACAAATCCAAGACAATATTACAAAGTAGTGACTAAATTCCTTCTGCCGTTCGGAAGGCTCAGACAATGACATTTCAGAAGTACAGTCAGTGGATTTAGAAGAACAGATATTGCATTTCACAGCGGTTACAAGAGGACAGTGCTGTTTATGATTTCCATAAATATATCTCAAAGGGGTCACTGTCATATTGAATGAGGCAAAATATTCCTCTCGTGCCTTAGAATGTGCGACTGCCTCTAGCCAGCACATGTAGCCTAACATTGCTACAAGTCTAGATCAACAAGTAAGCGTGAAAATGCTGCAGGGCGCATTACAGTCACAGCCAATCAGAACTTATTTGATGAATTCATTTGGGCCAATGAGATTTCACTGTGGCGGGGAAATGGAAACCAATGCTGCGTCCAAATTCGCATACTATCCGTCCTAAATAGTATTCGAAAATAGAATTAGTACGTCCCAAATCGTAGTATGTTGAAATGAGTGTTCCAAAGATACCCGGATGGTCTACTTTTCCGGTCAGAATCCGAAGTGTAGATCGATGCGCACTCTAACGGCTGATATTGCCCACAACCCATCGCGCGCTAGACGAGGATTCAGTTAGAACTACAAACACGGGTGAAAAGTGTTTAAAAACTACAGACACATGGAGGACGCGCGAGTCCGGCGGTTGTGTAGAGAGGTTTAGATAAAGTGGTTTGAGTGGTTTATTACAAATATGGCAGCTGAGAAGGCTTTTTGTGTTCTTTGTGAAGAATTTTGCATGATGAAGTCAGTATAAATATGTGTTTAATACTACAAAAAATGCCCGATGTTACAGTTACTGCACTTGCCGCCCAGAACACAAGAGAACATCCAAATCGAGTGAAGGGATTTGTGGAAACTGAAATGGAAGCACATCTTACCTAATAAAGACTGAAACATCTATTTAGCCTCACATACTGACTTTATTTGTTGTTCATACTGTTTTATTAATAACCTGTATTTTCTTTCTCATTTTTAGGAAAAGCACTTTACATGTATTGTTTATTTTATACCAAATGTCATACACTTGCAATGGAATTAAAAATATAAACAACTACATCATTATGTTGATATCCTATATTTTTACAATAAAACTTACGACAAACGTGTCTTCTAATATCCTCAGTTGTTGCAGATCGAACACATTTGTAAATTACTTCCATTGTGCGCGTTCACTTTAATACCGCGTGCTGTATATACATGTTGCTGCTGATTGGACTGCAGTTCTGACACGCCCACCAAACAAGAGAAAACGCATCTCAAACCCAAGCGTGCCGCACAAGCCCTCAAAAGTGAAGCCAAAACGTCTCGATCGCCCCCCAGTGACCGGTCCTAGTATAGCCCATAAGCTCCGCCTCCCCATGTTATTCAATGGGACGTGAGACCAACTAAATAATTAAATTACACTTCACATATCTTTTTTCTAAAGATAGTTTCTGTCATTTACTGTAGTTTCTATCACGTTGATGTAATTTCTCATGATTGTTTTTAAAATAAGTTAGTTTTTAGTTAGTTATTTGATGCTATAAAAACGGTGCTGTGACATCATGATTGACAGCTTTGATTGACAGGTTCTCTGTGCGAGGTAGTCACTGAAACACCAACGGACTTTTTTTCATAATGTTTACTATGTGGTTAGTAGTTGTATTTACCTTATTTTAACGAGGTACTGCAATCAGCAGACATCATTGGAGAGGAACGGAGCAGACAGAGGCCACTTAAGAAAAGTGCAGGGCGTGTGCTTGCGATTGATTCAACGCGAGTGGGGGCGGGGCCTTGATTTCGCGGCTTTACTTCCTGCTCACGACTGCGCATGACTGGTCCCGAAAACGCAACTGCGCAGACTCAAGTTCCAATATGTCAGCGCCATATCGGGACTCTGGCGGCTTCAGTTCCCTCCAATGGAAAAGATCGAAGGGGCGTCGTCCATCTTTTTTTACAGTCTATGCTCAAACCCCGTCGCACACTTTTGCACTCATTTGAACATGCAGGAGATTTTCCTACATTTTTTATCAAATTTAGTAGGACAGTACACAGTATGCATGCTTAGTAAATAACAGCCATTAAAGTAACACCAAGTAGCTTTTCCTCTTTGGTCGCCCTACTGGTTGGAAACAAAATTGTTCATTGCCGCTGTCGTAAATAATTTAGCCTACCGTCGCACGCACGCTCTGTTTATCCAGCACCGGCTTTAGAATGAACGATGTCCACAGACAAGGTAGAGTATGTTACATGATTTCATGAAAGGATGATGTATTGCGACATCAGAAACGAAATAATGACTATTGTAGCGCTTGACGTAAAGCAGTCGAATTTTGTAGTTCTTTTTGTGGTCGGGTTCCTACCCGAAACCCGAATTTACATAGTGCCAGTAAAAGTGACTCAGACCCCGTCAGGCTATGGCAGAAGTGCCTTTCACCCTGTTACGACTTACTGATACGATTTTGGAAACATTATTTTAAGGTAAACAATGTTACATAGTGTTGCTTTAAGTGTGGATGAACGGGATGAACTGCTTTATCTCGTTTATAAATGAATCAAATGAATCAGGCATCTAATTTATGGATGAACATACATACAACTTATTTCCTCAGCCTCAGTGCATTCACACAGAAAACAAACCAGCAGTTCTAGTGCACTGAAAAGCCATGGTACATCTGTATCGACCTGTGAGAACTGCAATTTGACAGACAGGTAAAGATGTAAACAGGCTTGATATTTGCTCATGATTCATTCTTCAATGCCAATACCTACAGCTTGTGATTTTTAGCAAGCCACCAGTTGTCTTGGACACAATCGTTGCCTTGCACATATACGGGCCCAGATCATGAAAGCGTCGAGCCATGTCATATTCCAAGCAAAGGCAGCCACACAGACGCATGCCTCAGTGGCGTATGAGAAGGGTGTTTAAAATGCAAACTTTTAAAAGGGCAGCACAGTAAATATCCTCTGCGGAGCGCTGATAAGGTCAACTGTCAGTCTTCAGGCACCATGAGGCAGAGAATGTGAAAATGGGACAATTCATATCCCCTCTTTAAGCTGTCATAGCAGGGCTTGTCATGCATGCCATTACATGGGGCCGGACTGTAACAAGCTCCCTGGGATGTAAAAAGATATGCACATAATAAAAGCGCCCTCGCCAGTCTGCCAGTGATTGACTGTGAGTGCAGCCGTGGGCGACACAGGGCTGTGCCCACCTATGGCTTGTGAATAGTTTTCTATTTATAAAGATATGGAACCTGCTGTTTTATGGCTGTGTAGAGATGAGATTTGGGGCAGGATAGCGCACAAACACTCTCAAGAACGTCTTGCAGGAGCCGTGAGAGAGACTTTGATCCACAGAGGAAGAAGGGGCAAGTTCTCACTTGAAAACTTTCACTTTTGCCCTTTTAAACACACGCCCTAACCGCATGCTGCAAACGTGCATGGTTAGAGAGTGTTCGAGCTTTGAAAAGTGAAGATAATGAAGATGATTCAGACCATGCCTGCCGAAACTAATTTCAGCTTAATTTAACTTAATTTCTTAATTTTTTTTCTTAATTTACGTTAATTATTTTTTAAACTTATTGGCAAAATCTGAGTGAAAATTTCTAAAAAGAAAAAAACAAACCATCAGTGAACAGTAACTCAGGAACTTGTTGCTTCTTTTGTGAACTTGTGCTCTGCATCTGCTAATTTCAAAAATAACATTAAAGGGTTAGTTCACCCCAAAATGAAAATTCTGTCAGTAATTACTCACCCTCATGTTGTTCCAACCCCGTAAGACTTTCGTTCATCTTCGGAACAAAAATTAAGATATTTTTTATTAAATCTGAGAGCTGGATCACTCCTCCATAGGCTTCTAAGGAATTGAAACTTGACAGCCCCGAAAAGTCATCACATTAAAGACATCGTTAAAATAGTCCAAGTGACTACAATGGCTCAATCTTAAGTTTATCAAGCGTCGATAATACTTTTTGAGCGCAAAAAAACAAACAAAAATAACGACTTTATTCAAGTATTAATTTCCACCTCTGTCGGCCTCGAGATATAGCCATTCAAATGTATATTTGGCAGACTTTTTAATCCAGTGACTTATATTGCATTCCAAGTATATTTTCTTAGGATTCAAACCATGCGAAAAACTGTTTGTATTCTCACTAAATAATTGCATCACTATTGCTAACATTTCATTATATTATAGTAGATGTTTTACCAGTACATGATTCTTTTTTTAAGGCTTTCAAACACGAGAAATGAAGCCATCCAGCATTTTCATGACACTGCGCTAGTTTTTACATCTTGATGGTTATGAAAAAAGCATATGTTTAATTTGCTTTATGTTTAGAATAGCATGCACCAATGAACTGTGCACAACAAGATGAGGGACATATGTTAAAGTAAATAGGGTCAATGATTTCTTTAACTCAGTGGTTATGCAGAGGCACAATCTGTTAATTCCTCTGTAATGTGAAAACAGCTCCTGTTGTGGCATCAGACCCCATATATTTCATTAAACTGTCATCAGGCTTGAAACACAAGCCTGAATCACAAGGCGCCAGTCTAATTCTGCCCCCCTCCTGTCTCCACTGTCTACACTCACTGTCACTGATATTAAACAAATATTTTCACTCTGGTGGAGGGAAATCTAGCAGCAGCAGCAGGCCGAATTCAATGTGGCTTTGTGTTGGAAGAACGAAAGCCAAAAGAAGGGAAATTAGTTTGTAGGTGTAAAAACAAGAGTGAATTGGCTTTCAAGGATCACTGTATGAATTTGTGCAACAGTATTTATATTGCATTTTTATCATTGCATATATTTCCCAACGGACCTTGGATTGGTAGTAACAAAAATGTGCTTTCTCTCATTTTTTAGAGCTGCCAATCAATATAAATTTAATTTATTGACAATATATACCAAATTAAACATATTGCCAGCCAATAAAGATGATTCAAATTACTGTGGCAGACAAAAGCATTGAATGGACATTGCATTTGTAAAGTATTATTTTTGAATAATATATTATCTGCATCTTTATTGATGCGTAACTTAATCCGTCTTGAGGAGCCCTCCAGCAGTCTTCCTCACACTGTGCATCACAAGCAGACGATTGTGGCCCTATCTTTATTTATTTAAGCATCATAATGAATTCTCGGATGGAAGAGACACAAATGATGATAAATTCCTGCCTCTGACTTTGTGGTAATGCCGTATTTACCAGAAGTCAATCAATTTGCCATAGCAGCGCGTCGCGGAGGGAATGCATTGTGGGAGAAGGAGCAGAAATGGAGATTGATTCTTAAAGGGTGACGCTCTCTCAATCACCCAGCTGTTGCAGATACCGACTAAAGGATGATGGATGACACCGCGTCGTTGGCTGGCCGGTGTGTCCAGTTATGGCTAAAGAAGCACACCTGTTCTAGTTTTAATCCTCTCTGTCCAAGGAAATAGATTGTGAGGTTTCCTGTTTATCCACGAGCACAAATGGGACAGACCTTAAAACGGTGGTCAGCCTCCATTCTCAGTATGTCAAACTAGGATTTGTGACCTTTGTTGGCATATAAAGAAACTAAATGGCAATGGTTGCATTTATATGGCAGGTTTACGGGTAGGGAATATCATTTTCAAATTAAAATGTCAATCTTTTACTGTCTCTGAAAAGCAGAATATTTTTATATCATGCAATGTACATTAGTGGTCAAAAGTGATGTCCGGAGGGGATATTCATTTTCAATTACCCTACAAGTTTGATAAAACCACCAAAATATGAGGAAATTTTTTTTTTTTTTTAACGAATCATTGCTTTTTCACAAATAAAACAATTTACTCCGCGCAACTATACACAATGCGCTTAAAAAATCGTTAACAATCAATTTTCTAAGGCCGGACATCCATTTTGGCCTCTAACTTTGGCTTATTGGTTTTATTTGTTAAATAAAATTCAATGGTTCTCATTAAATGAATAATAAAATTAATAAATAAAACAAACAAAATAAATAAATAAAATTCACTGAGGCCACCATGATGTCATAAATCTAAGTTGTAGTCGAATGGAACATAATAATTGGAGCCTTATTTTAGCATGACATTTAATTCATTATTAAAGCGTGTTCCACAGAAGAAAGTTGGTAACACTATTTCGATGGTCCACACTAGTCATTTAACTAACTACAATATAAGTAACTTTGCAATTACGTGTCAACTTATTCTACTAACTCGAACCCTAACCTTAAGTCTATGCAGTTGCAAAGTTACTGTTGGGGGAGCATCAAAATAAAGTGTTAGCAGATATTAAGCAGATAAACTACTAACACTCTATTGAGAGTTAGTTGCAAAGTTACTTATAGTTAGTAGAATGTCTAAAGTATTTCCAGAAATTCATACGGTTTTGGAAGGACATGAGGGTGAGTGAAATATATGAGAACTATCCCTTTATGCCAAAATGAGCAGAAAATATCAAATGGCAGAGCAAGGCAGACTCTAATGAGGGAAAACATGATCAATATTTCCGACCTCCTGGGCTCGCGTCAATTTTAAAAGGTCAGAGATCAAGTAGGCTTGAGTTCTCTCGTTAAGACGTCATTAGCACTTTAAGTGGAGCATCATTGTCTTGTGTCTCTCCATTTCTTTAAGGTTAATTGAGTGAGGGCATGTCCTGTCACTGAGCTCAACATTAATATATTCTTTTCTTAACACCGCAAATCTCTTGAGGAAGAGAGCAGGCCCTCCAGCACACATTTTAATTATATTAGAATAAATATGATTGATGCTTTTTTTTTTCAATTGAGACCCACGCCGAGACTTAATGTCAACATTCATTAAGCAGCCTTGCATTTCAATAAGCAAATATTTAACCTGGGATAAGTTTTCATTATTAACTATTTCTGACCGATCTAATGAAACTCCTTTTCTTTTCCCCTTTCTCCTCCTTGGTAAATTTTGTATGTTTTCAGGACACTGACGCATCTACCTCTCCAAGTTCTTCAGTTGTACAGTCTGGATTTGTGGTCTAGTCTTGCCTTTAATGGCAGCACAACAGAGGCAGCCTAAGGCATCACAGATGTGTTAAGCGGCTCCAGAGAGTCAGACCACTGTCAGAGCCCACCCAGCCCGCAGGTGCACATCCACATCCACAGACACACAGCTGCCAGAGAGAGAGTCATTATGAGAAAAAAGAGAAAGCAGGAGAGAGACAGATGGAGAGAGTGGGGAAAAATAGAAAAATAGAATACCGTTCACAATGTTATGCTTAAAAAAACACCAATAAAAATATTCTAACTTATGTACATACACATACCTTGAAAAGAGACATGAACATTTAGAAATAAATGAAAAAAAGTTAAATAATTTCATACTAACATAGTATATGTGTGTGTGTGCGTGTGTGTGTACAATATATACACATATATTAAATATATATACTGTATATATACTTCTATTTTTGTGCATACCGTATGCTTATTTTTATATATGTAAGCATCTGTATAACCCCATGTGCATTTTATAGCAGAAAAAAAGACGTGCACTACTGAATACACCCATAGAATATAATAAACATACCGATGGTGCGAGGACCCTATTTGAGCGGCTCCATTTATTCGCATTTTAAATTGACATTTGTGTAAAAAATGTCTAAATCTTTGGCAATTTAATCAAATCAAAACTTTTGGCAATTGAATCAAATGCAGATCACATTGCAGTATTCGGAGCAGTGTGTTCTGTAGTATACAGTATATAGTATTCTATGCATACAAAAAATACATGGCTACTCTGCACACTATAGGCTTAATGCAGATATGGTTCTAGTTTGCTATTTCGAGCATAGCCAGCATTAAGGTTTAGTATTCTATGAACAGCCTTTGTTCACTCTAGTTCTAAATTAAACATAGGAAATTGTGTTTTCTTACAGACTGACAAATGAAAAACACATCGTTACCAGATATGTCAGTCTGATGCAATTTTATGCAATGTGTGTATGTGTGCACTCAGCAGTCGCGAAGAGCTTTTTGTGTCACCTGTGAGGACAGAGTGGACTGCTTAGCACACGCTTAGAAGAAAAATGATATTGGTTTTAATCCCGATGACTTGACGGACACTGCGAGAGGAAAACAACTCTTACATACACAAGAACACCACTGGATACAAAACACACTCATAAATCACAAAGTCTCAGGTTCCTTTTTTCAGCTAATCATAGCCTCACATTTGTATTCCCTTGCAGTCACACAAACAGAATTTATTCGATTGGTTCATTGCATACATGGAGTTGCTACGGATTGAAAAATGAGAGACTTGGGTGTCTTTTTTTGTAACCATGGCAACCTGTCCATGTCCATGCTGTTAACATGTAGACGCTCTTCATGTGCTTGTTATAGTTCAGACAACCATGTCTTCTTTTCAAAGCAACTCTCTCTTAAATTTCGACTCACAACATTCTATTTGCAGATTTTACCCTGTTAGGTTATAATATTCTTATCACGACTGCTACTTCAATTGAAATGCCTGAATACAAAAACGTTTAACCCAAACCCAAACTCAATTTACATTTATAGGCCTCAAATATGCATCAAGTACATATCCACACAATTGTATAAAGTACATATTAAGTATTTTTATAGGCCACAACATGATAAATAGTACTCACCGATCTAAACTAAGCTGACTTTTAAGGCATCATAGACACACTTCTGTAAGTCCTCCAAAATCGATCCAAATACGGCGTTCGATTTGAGGTGAAGGTTTCACACGTGTTTCGTCTTTTCTCATGACAAAGTATTTTGGGTTAAATGCAGTACATTTTCTCATATGTATAAACTCGTTATTCGTTATCTGACTCCATAAATGAAAAGGTTTTAATGATGTCTGTGTATCATTAAGTATACGTTAATGTTTGACTATTCCTTTTAACTCCAATGAAAATAAAGTCAAAGTCTGTTAGAATAATCAAATATAACAATTTATTATGTCAGGTAAATGTATTATTACAATTCCATAATCAATTGAAAGATAATCAATACAAATCATCAAATGTTCTAGAACAAAGAGGAAAATCCTTTACCCAACATTGTATGGCTACGTGAGCCAAGCTCACGGGCTAATCTGAATACAGAAAACAGCCCTGAGCTCTCGCTGCGTTTCATTATATAGGCTAACCATGGATATTTGCATTCAGAGGTTCACACCTTTTGGGGGTAGGCTAGAGACCACATTCCTTTGTGTGCCAGTTATCTCTAAACTATTAAAACCTTATTAACTTTTGATTTACTTCTTTGGGAATGAGACATTTGTACCAGTCACACTGAGACATTTCAAATAATACCAAACATGTATCAAACTTGATGATATTCATTCATATTTAACCATATATATTCTTATGTGAGTTTTAGGAGTTACTGAGAGAGAGAATGAAATGCAGATGAGGTGAGACATTTTGTCTCAGGGGAAGAGGGGGGAAGTCAAATGTAAATTTCCAGCAAGATCCTTTGTTTCATCGACCAGTGGTCAAAGTCTATCTCTCCAACCAGTTTTCCAGTCTTACAGATTCCCTCCTTGATCCCGTGGGTCACATTCGGATGAACACTTACGGGGTCACAGTAAGACGTTTGTCGTAATCCTTGGTGTAACTCAACAATTGTCTTTGCAATGTTATCATCTGTAGAAGCCCATAGGGCTGTGTTCACCTGCAGAACACCTGGTCTCACCAGGTGTATGTAGCATGAGTCCAGCAGGTGGATGAGGTGTTCAGGCTTTCTTCCGGTGTTCCAGTGATGTGAGCAAAGTTCATAGAGTCAATCTGGACCTTTTGACTTGTTCAGTTGACGTGTCATTCTTTCATGGAGAAACTTCCCTTTCTCTGGCATCTTCCCCAGGGCGATAATCTGTCCCTTCTTGACCAATCCTGTCACCTCCAGCGGTGCGGTTGTCTGGACAGACCTCAGTGGGTGAAGGGGCTCTTCTTGGCTTCACACTGCCTTGTGTGAGACATCTGAAAAGCATCTTAAATGTCCGCTTTACGATTGAGCACATATGAACCTGAACTCGTGAAGAAATGCATAGAAACGCATAATGCAACAAAACAAAATCATGTCATGTTCAATGTAAAATACCATGTTCTTGTCAGCAAGTGTGAATGGTACATCTGTCTCATATGTTTCCCAAGGTCCTGAATGGTAAGGATGTCTCATATTAAATATCCAATTCTTAAATATATATATATATATATATTTTGGTCTGAATTATACAAAGGAAATGCAGCAAGAGGTCAGTGTAATCAAAGCAATGAAATAGATTCTGTGGATCAAGAAGTCATGTAATAACAACAATACTATTCAATAAATGCATATGTATATAATAATCAGTGTTTGTTCAGGAATCTGCCAATGCAAGCCACTTATGCAGATATAAGGAGTGACTTGGAACATGTTTAGTCATACGAGAATGGAGATTGTTCATTCCTTGCAACAGGTGTGAGAGAGTGTGTGTTTGTGTGAGGGTGTGTGTGCGTGTCTGTGTGTGAGTGTGAGAGTTTGTGTGAGAGAAAGAGAGGGAGAGAGTGTGTGTGTGTTTTTTGGCTATGAGTCACAGTCAATGACAGTGTTAAATTGTAAAATTCTGTAATTGATTGAAGCGCTCACACTTCAGATCTATTTGTTATTTTTGATGTTTCTGTTATTAGTGGTTTGTTGAGAAATCATGGGCCCTATGATTTTCCAACCACCCCAATAACAATCAGAAAGTTTAAACATTTTGAAATTTAATAGCAGGTCTGCCTCTGCTTTAATTTTGTTTTTGCATCATTGATTTGTGACTGTAGCCATTCATATGTATATTACAGTGTTTTCACATGAGTTGGCAGAGTGTTGTGAATAGCGTATGCTATGTGTGTCTCTGTTAGATGGTCATCATGGGATCCGCTTTCCCATCCTATGTGTTTGAAGCTATCTGGATCTGTTAGTGTGAAGATGCACAATAGATCTTTAGTGAAGTGACACTTTTGGACTCTACGTCATCTTTATCTTCTCATGATGTGTAGTGTTCAGCCTGGATAGACTTGGATCTATTCCAGGTGATGATGATGCGAAGGTGTAGTGATGGAGGAGTGCGTTCAGTGTTCATGTCTAGGAGATGGGTGGAATATAATCTATAACAATTGTGTTGCAAATTTAGTTCCAGTTCTAAACTGGGAGGCCATGCTAATGTAGTGATGTGCTACTGTGAGATGTAAATGGCCTCTTGAATTGTCTTTTCACCCATCTCCCGAGTCTCAGGTTATGTTCTAACAATCGTGAGGTCCGGCCCGTCCTGGCATCCGTCCTCCGAAGGAATTGTAGAAGTAAACCTGACAGAAACAAATGCAGAGAGAACCACAGTTAATTCTGATGTTTTCAACAGTTTCAAATTCAGACATGTGGAATTCTTTTGCTTGCTCCATTATCATGTCCATTGCAATTTTAATTCCTGTTGTCACATGAAACCAAGTTTCATTGACCAGGTCTGAATTATTGCTGTTGTTTTAGTGCAGTGTGTGACACTTTAAAGCTGCTCTTGCAGTCGAGCCTTCACAGTCTGCTGTGTCAAAGCATTAGAGATCCCAGTTTTCGGGTTTTATAAGTTACTTTCATTACAGCCAGATCTGTGGGCATAAATTAGTTCACCTGTTTTGGTGTGGTGTCGTTCACACATTTGGTTAGTGCAGATCTCTTGTGACCTGGAAAAGGCTGTGGTACTTCTGTTCGATGTTTAGTTCACACCCTCCTTGTAAATATGCGTTCTTGATCAGTTTGCTATTACCTGTGCCACACTTCTGAGAGTGGTTTTTTAAATGCAAAGGCACACCTCCGTAAATATGCGTTCTTGATCAGTTTGCTATTACCTGTGCCACACTTCTGAGAGTGTTTTTTTTTAAATGCAAAAACACACCTCCGTCCGCCCTTTTGGCACTGGGTAGTAGCTCAAGGAAATCGAATTGTAAGGATTAATGTCACAATTCTCTAATTAATGCCCTGCTTGGCGATTACAATATAATGTATATTATAATTCGAGTTATAATACAATTATATTATATTTAAGAATATAAATGGAATTATACTATTTCTGGTCTCTGAAGAGTCTCTGCTCGTTCTCGTGTCAATACATTTGAATATGAAAAGGTTTTTTGGTTCAGGGCTGACGCACATTCGCTGTTTCTTATGTAGATTTCTAATTTTAACGTTTGATAATTCTATTTTACTCTTAATTATATTTCACCCACTTAGACCAGGAAACTATGTCGCTCTGCAGTCCTTCTCCCAAGTCCGCACGACACACTCCGCCAGTTCCGGTCAACAAATCAGAGGTAAGTTTGACTCAATATCTAGGATCTGCCGTATTCACACGTACAATCAAAGATATATATACAAGTCCCCTTGAACGCCTCCTCTAGAACTTAAATCAATGTTTTACTTTAGTAGGGACGATTGACCACCATAAAAGATCAAGTCGATCAACTTAACTTCTCTTAAAATGGCTTCAGGTCAAGCCCGTGGTCGGAACCACGTACGTTTATCCAAAGTAATCACGAACTTAAAACAGTGGATATAGACACACCCGAAACTAGATTGATCCAAGCAGCGTTTGCTGATTCTAGTTGGAAATTACTTGCCTCCTCGTTCAAGTACACTTAAAATGATACCGGATATTAGCCGTCGCTAATCTGACGCGAAAATGTGGAAACATACGAATCCGATAATCTAGGGGGAAAAATTCTCAAGAGTCATTCAGAATTAATTCAAACGTAACTATTCATAAATTTTGTATGCGAAAAACAGCTCAGAATGTGCGTTCTCTGAAGCTTTGAATATAAAAAGGGTTTGTGTTTAAGGATTAATGAGATGCGCGTTCACTGTTTCTGACTTTCAAACTAACTCTAAATCACATTGTAAACCACCAAATTTAGCATAGACACACGTGTTTAATTCCGTTTACACAGGATGCATGACCTATAACACAACATCTACAGCCTTTACCTAAGTGATACAAACATTTACAGTAAATCAATCCTGCGTAAAGAATAAACTTACAATTAGTCTATGTGCATGTTGTAGCACAAACAACTAAAGTGTGTTCTATGAGTACAATGTTAAGCACAATTCCAAAATTGAAAATGAACAGAATCGTCGCATGCTCTTTTAATCCCATCGGTGTTAACGTTTAAGCTTTTAAATGCAATATAGAGTTTTCCCAGATTAGTTTAAATTTAGTATAGGATAATGATGTTTTCAATGTGGCTTTGGGCCCACCGGTGGGACGGTGACACAAAGGGTTAGACGTTTTAAATGCAATGCAGCATGGTTTTAGCATTTAGCATTAGCCTTGAGCGTTTTGAAAATATGGACAATAGCATTCAGTATTATCCTTGATATTTGAGTTTTAGCCTGTAAATAATATCATCCTGTTTTCGCCAAATCTGACACGAAAGATGTGGAATTATATGAATAAAAAACAGTCTTTCAGATTCATTCAGAATTAGTTAAAACGTGACAATATTTCGTTCTCCGAACATGAAGTGTTTCTGTTTCGAAAACTTTCAAGAATTAATTAGCATTGTGATTCACATTATAACCACATTCAGCATAGACACACACATGTTTAATTCAGTTCACACAGGACACGTGGCCTAGAATGCAACATCAACAGCCTTTACCTAAGTGTTCCAAAAACACTTACAGTAAAGCAATCCTGTGTTTAAAGAATAAACTTACAATTAGCCTATGTGCACATATAGTAGCACAAACAACTATAAAGTGTGTTCTATGAGTGCGTTACATTGTGTGAAGCACAACTCTAAATTTGAAAATACAAATTATTGCATTATTGCTTTTAATCCCATCTGTGTTAAAGTGGAAGCTTTCAAATGCAATATAGAGTTCGTCAAGATTAGTTTAGGTTTATTATAGAATATTATTCAATGTGGCCTTGGGCCCACGGTGGGCTGGTCACACAAAAGGGTTAAGCGTTTTGAATGCATGGCTTTAGCGTTTAGCATTAGCATTGGACGCAGCATGGCTTTTAGCATGGGACATTATTTTTTTAAGCAGCATGGAAAATACTAGCATTTAGCCCTGCTAACTGCTTCTTAGCCTGTAAATCATATCATTGTGTTTTTTCAAAGTTTACTTTATCATAAACAATGCATCGATCTGTCCTATTTATAAAATCACGTGTTTTCCGATCGTTTACACACTTAGATTTGTATTTCTGTTGTTTGCCGATTCTCTTCACGTGTTGCTGGTTTGCTTCAACAAAGCCATGACGACAAACACGCGGCTAATTTGAAAACTTTTAGAGTTTGTTTTACAGCTCCTCGAGTAACGTTAGGCTACCCGCAAATCATTTGGAAAATGTTATTCCAACTTTAGGTTTAGTTTCTTTTTGCTTAAGCAAACAAAGATATCTTTAAAATCTATTCACAATGGTTTTTACTCTTCATTTGCGCGCCGCGGCCTCACGTGTTTTAGTTTCGGTCTAGAACAAAGAGCTTTCCGACCCGTTACAATGCAAACAACATTTTCTCAACACTTCTCAAAAGGGAAGGAAAATTTGACTTACCACAGCGGCAGAAGAAAGAGAAGATGTTCAAACCTCGTGTTGATTTTAAAATCCCCATACTTTGCTGGAAAGGACGTCGCGAAATCCATTTGTTGCGACATCACGTCGGGCTCACCATTTTGTAAGTCCTCCAAAATCGATCCAAATACGGCGTTCGATTTGAGGTGAAGGTTTCACACGTGTTTCGTCTTTTCTCATGACAAAGTATTTTGGGTTAAATGCAGTACATTTTCTCATATGTATAAACTCGTTATTCGTTATCTGACTCCATAAATGAAAAGGTTTTAATGATGTCTGTGTATCATTAAGTATACGTTAATGTTTGACTATTCCTTTTAACTCCAATGAAAATAAAGTCAAAGTCTGTTAGAATAATCAAATATAACAATTTATTATGTCAGGTAAATGTATTATTACAATTCCATAATCAATTGAAAGATAATCAATACAAATCATCAAATGTTCTAGAACAAAGAGGAAAATCCTTTACCCAACATTGTATGGCTACGTGAGCCAAGCTCACGGGCTAATCTGAATACAGAAAACAGCCCTGAGCTCTCGCTGCGTTTCATTATATAGGCTAACCATGGATATTTGCATTCAGAGGTTCACACCTTTTGGGGGTAGGCTAGAGACCACATTCCTTTGTGTGCCAGTTATCTCTAAACTATTAAAACCTTATTAACTTTTGATTTACTTCTTTGGGAATGAGACATTTGTACCAGTCACACTGAGACATTTCAAATAATACCAAACATGTATCAAACTTGATGATATTCATTCATATTTAACCATATATATTCTTATGTGAGTTTTAGGAGTTACTGAGAGAGAGAATGAAATGCAGATGAGGTGAGACATTTTGTCTCAGGGGAAGAGGGGGGAAGTCAAATGTAAATTTCCAGCAAGATCCTTTGTTTCATCGACCAGTGGTCAAAGTCTATCTCTCCAACCAGTTTTCCAGTCTTACACTTCTAATGCATAGGCTGTTCCAAGAACCGATTTTGAATTGGATGTCAGCACCACATGTATCCTTTGTTTGTAAAGCAATCCCAGAATGCACTGCAACATGCACAGTAAAAATGCACAGTCACTTTCAATATATCACTGTTTAATTTAGTACAGCAATTAACAGAGTAACATATCTGTATCTAATCACAAAGTGGTCTATTTCATTCATTTTGTGTACTTCGTATTTTTTGTTCTAACTAGAGTGTGTTGTTGTTGTTAGCTTAGCAACATGCTAACATTAGCCACTGCAACTGTTCTGTTTGTATCCTAAAACCAGGAATACAATTAGCATTTCCAAGCCTGGATCCTCTGGGTCTTCAGTTTCTAATTTATAGCGGCTAATGCTAGCATGCTACACACCTCAACCATGAATTTTGAAGCTGCTGTGTTAAAAAAAAGCGAACAGTTGCTTCTAAAAGGACTACAATTTACCACAACATATGTTCACATGCTGGGTGAATCAGACAAGCATTGTAGTCAGTGTTTATAGCAGCAACCTACACATCCAATTCAGTTATAAGTGATTAGGTTACTGACTGTATACTAGGTTTTGGAACAGAGATATTGACTCTAGCTGCTGGTTTATTCTGCAGCATTAATTAAACACTGTGCGGTAATTAAATAAAAGGTGGAAATCATTGGCTGCAGTACAGCATGACACCGTTGGCTTGCCTCCATGACTGTCTGCCCTTGAAACATATTCAAAGAGGATAAATAATAGCCTCCCAAAAAATTAATTAAGTTCAACTAAAGTAGGATAGAAGCAGATGCTTGGATTAATAAAGATTGGCCATGAAGAAAAATAACACAAAATTCTCCAAGAATTAAACCTGGTTTACGTTTGACATTTGAAAAAGTTGCTGCTTTTCTGATGATGTCATCACATCGTTGATTAAGAAGTTCCGTATGCTTGGTGTCTTTCAAACATACAGATTACACCCACACATATCATTTCTATTCCATTCATACATACATACAACAAAACCTGAATCAATCTTTGCTTGAGTTTAATTATAAAAACCGAGCCAGGAATGAATAGCTGAGAATAGAGAACGAGCTCTAATGAAACAGCTGTGGAGGAGCTTAAACTGGGAGAAGTTTTTAAGGAGGCGAAACCCTCACTGCCATTCATCGAAGCCCTTCCAGATGGTGGCCCACTGTTTGAGCAGAGCATGATGGGAATAGCAAAGACCTCTGCTGTGTTTGCTTTCCGTTAGCATGGATCTCACGAGCATGTACTGGAAGAGGTAGAAGGGAAGGCAGAGAGACAAGCGTCTGACAGTCTGTTTACCTGTGTGTTGATTCACTATCGCTCTGGGGAGTCTAGGTTCAGGAACCATTTTCTGGTGACAGATGTTCAATGTTTTCTTTGGAAATGACCTTTCATTCCTGATTTTTCTGCATTAGTGATGCTTTAAATGAAACAAAGTATTATAATTGCATAAAATATACACTGTAAAAAGTGATTAGTTGACTTAACTTAAAAAAGTGAGGAAACCTGTTGCCTTGAAATTATTAAGTAAATAAATTTCCTGTGTAATTGACAAAAAAAAGTTAGTGGAATTGTCAAATGTACTTCATAATTTCAAGTCAACAGGTTTCCACACTTTTTTAAGGCAAGTCAACTGATCACTTTTTACAGTGTGTGTATATGTATATATTAGTATTATATATGTATATGTTAGTATTTTCACAAAGAAAAAATTTATATTTATATTTGTGTATAAATATTAAAATGTGCACACACACACACACACACACACACACACACCACACACACACACACACACACACAACACACACACACACACACACACACACACACACACACACACACACACACACACACACACACACACACACATAGTACGTACATAAATTCACATTAATTACATTATAGACACAAACGAGAACAAAAGGCTAAAAATATGAACATATTTATTGGACAATGTTCAAAATGCATACAATTCAACAAGAGCTTTATGAAATAATAACCAAACCAGTACACAAATCATCACAATGTTGAAAATTCTAAACAAAAGATACACAGAAAATTAGAGGTAACATCTTCAGGTACTGACTGAGGAGCTGGTTTGCTAAAGTCAATGACTCAGTGACCCTTCATCGAGTTATCTGATCGTGTATCCATTACTGACCTTGTACAAGCCAGAGAAGCTTTTTACACTCATGGCTGAAGTACTCCAGTTTAGAAGTGGGTGGCAAAGTGCATCACATGTGTACACCTCAGCGTAAGTATACCAGATATGATTCAATTATGTAACGCACGCTGCGGTTACTCGTACAACAAAGCAACAGTCCTGACTGGCTGAGTTATGGAGGTTGACTGAAAAACCATCCACCGATTGAGTAATACTGATACTTTCGGACAAAAGAGAGTGGCCTCTTACAGTTTAATCGACGACTTCCAGACACATCATTCATATCTTTCAAAGAGCGCTGCACGTCTCGACCGCTGAGTGACATATATTTATTATTCTCAGTGCTAATCCTGGCTGATATTCAAACCTGGCAATCAAAGTTTAAGAAGTTGGGTGTTCACTATCGGTGATGTGTCTTGGCTAAAAATGTCTAACCAAGGTTCTGATGCAATGTGCAGGTATAACTCGGTAACAGTGTGGACTTTGTAAACTGCCAGACCAAAGTTTGCATGATAATAACAGTAAATGGAACACAAACAACTGCATTTATTATTTTATAAAAATCAAAAGGAATGTCAAAAATGCTTCAAGACAATGTTTACTGCATCGAACTGCAAAAGTTTGTGTGCATGTTTGTGTTGTGTAAATCAACTAAAAGCATGAAAAAGTAGAACTCTGAAATCATTCCAATAAACCCAGGATCCAAAGTGTATCGTTTTGGGTTGGAAGAGGCTTTTTGCACTGCTTCATTAAATTATTCGCTGTTATTGTTGCCGCATGGGAAATTACAAATCTGAATAGGCACATATGTTTCAGTAATCTGACAATAAGGAATAGCTCCTAATTAAGAATTACTAAAAGCATAGAGCAGATGTGCCCATTATTACAATTATAACCTTGACTTGCATCAATAAATATTCGGAAGAAATAAACATTCTTCGTTATCCTTTCAATTAAATTGAACTCAATGAGCTGAAGGAACACTTTCCCAGAGAGGTCACAGAATGAGAGAATAACACTTTTTTGTTGCCTCTGCATCGTTTAGAACGTGTCTGCTAACATTATAATTACTGTATATGAAATAAATATTACTTAGCATTTTACTTACCAGAATGCTCAAGATTGGCTTATTAAATCATTAGCGTTTACTTTGCAACTGCACTGAAAAAAAAGCATTGTCTTGTTTTCCAATAAATTGGTTGATTTTATAAACATCCTAAAACCAGATATATTAATACATCTAAAATAAGATACACTACCATTGAAAAGTTTGGGGTCGGTAACATTTTTTTATCTTTTTTAAAGAATTATCTTATACTCAACCAGGGCTGCATTTATTTGATCAACATTATAGTAACATTGTAAAATGAATACAATTTCAAAATCAGTCTTCTGTTTTAACACGTTAAAATGCAGTTTTGATCAATTAAACACAACCTCGCTGAATTCTAAGTATTCATTTATTTAAAAAAAAATTACTGACCAGTAGCGAGGTTTACAGTAGTGGAGATTGTAAAAAATAATGTGTTCCAGTGGATATATCATAATGAAACATTTTTTACCCAACTGAAAACATTAAGCATAGACTCCACTAAAGTTTCTTAAAGTCATGCAAGAAAAATTATTTGGAAATGAGTCTTATGTTTAGATACGTTTTGGGTTTTTTTTTTTTTTTTTTTACTGGAAAACTAGACAAAATGTAAAAATACCAAAAGTAAATGAAGGACTTATGATGGCAAAACATAAAAATGAATACTGAAACTGAAAGGCAAACAGGAAGTAAATCCGTAGATGACAGAACCGAGTAGGCAGTAATGTCTAATCTGCTGCCATTTTGAATTGTGTATCAGTGACAAAAAAAAATCAATCCTGAGAATGCTTAGCTTTACCCAACACCATAAAGCTAAATTATCCATTACATTCTACAGCCTCACAATCCTTGTCTGTTCAAAGCTAGAGTTGAAGGTTAAAATAAGAGTTACCACCTTGGCTTAATTTACAACTGACAAAAACCTTCAAAACACTAAGTCATTACTGTACAAATACAATAACCAACACTGTACAATGTCTCGATTTCTACTGCAATACAATCTTTTCTTCTTCAATCACACCATTTCCAAGTGCAAAACAAAGCACTGCCAAGAAACATGGGGCGAGAAACCAGAAGATGGAGGATGAACCTATTTTTAAAGCACCAGCATCTGTTGCGGACAACTTTTTACACGGGATTGTGAACATGGTGCACGAAATAACATGGAAATTGTTTGCTGAAATGTTTAAGCTCCACCATTTTGTTATCAAATCAAATGGAAATGTAATCTGAAGGTACCAAGCATTCGGTAACCATCAGAGCGCTACGCTAAAAGGGGTCCAACACAAATACAGGTTCAACAGTCCACCGAGTGCAGCTCCATCAACACCAGGAAGATTTAGGGATAAAGTCTCCCTCGTTAAATGCTCAACACATCCTGTCTCCTTCCAAAAAAGATGTCCATGATGGCTCATGTTCATGATGAAATGCATTAAATGAGGCGAAATACTTTAAATAGGAAATGAAATTAGAAGAAAAGCCACATCAAATGGAATGGCTCCACAAAAACGTGTTGAAAACGTCCGAAAAACAGCCAGTGTGAAGGAAGGACGACATCTGCCCTCTTCATGACATCGTCACGCTGTCCTGACTCTGGAGCCACAATTACTTTGCATTCCTTAAACGTCTCTCGTTTCTCTGTTGCTATGCATCGGATGTCAGAACTTGTCAAAAGTGACAAGCGTGGGCTTTCCAAACTCTGGGTTCTCCACGATGGAATTGACATATTCCAAAGACGCTGCCGAGGGCTTGACGGGAGCAGGCCGGCGTGGCATTCGGGGTCAAGGAGCGGCCCTTCTACGTACCGTTTAAATGTGTATGTAGGCGTGAAAGAGAGATCAGTGCTTCATTGCTTTCTAAAGGTGAGCTGTCTTTGCTGAATGTTTCTAAACTATTTCCACATACACAAGTCTTCAAGGACATCTCGCTGAAGGTTTCCTCATCCTCACGGTTCACATCAAGTGTTTTATTGAAGAAAATCGTATTGGTATCACTCGCAAAAAAGATTTACAAGACACAATCGGTGTTTCTTCTCAAGGTCTTTCTTCTGTACAATGAGGAGTGGGGCGTGATGTTCACAGTGCTGTGATGTCACATGGTGTTGATTCTTGTCCTTACTTCACTTGGATCAATAAATATCCACTTTTAAAGTCCACAGTCTTTGAACATCCAGAGTGATCTACTGCCTTGGAAGATTTCTAGATGCTGATCACAAAAGGGAAGGTACCCGCCCATTCTCCTGTAGGGCTGAGGAACTTCAGTGCTGGTAGAGAGATAAGACAGAGTCATTTTGCAGCAAGAGTCAAGACGCTTCCATGTGACAAGAACGCTCCCAATCTCCTCTTCGGTGGAAGCGGAACAAGTCGAGGGCGTTGAGGTGAAGTGCTATACCTGAACTTGAGTCCCATGCTGTGCCTGAAGACACTGGATACTAGATAGGATCTTTTTCTGATGGCCTGCCAGTGCTATGCCCATCTTATCCAGTTCACTGTGTGAGAAATGACGAGACAGAAGAAAATGCCTTTTTAAGGGTGGCTATGTTTGTAATAGTATGCTAGCATACTACTCAAAACTATTTGTGTAGTATGTGGTTTGTTAAATGTGGACAGATGACAGATTACGTCATTGCAAATTATGTAGAATACACAATGACATTACTCAAATTGATATCTTGCACTCTTAAAAATACAGGTTCTTTATTGGCATCTATGATTCCATGAAGAACTTTTATCATCTATGGAAACTTTCCATTACACAAAAGGTTATTTACAGTGGAAAAAAGTTCTTTAGATTTTTAAAAATGTTCTTTACACTAAGAAAAAATGGTTCTTTTAAGAACTTTGGGCAACCAAAAATGTTTCTTCTATGGTGTTGCTACCAAAAATTTGTAACTTTTTAAAGAGTGTGCATGGAAGCAGAGCACGCATATTGTACTGAACAATACCACTGCATACCACTCAACATTCCATTTCAGTGCGATTAAACATAACTACATCGATTTTAAACATGTATTGTTGGACTCAATATTTGAATAAAATGCCAAAATGCACAACATTTTTTACATACAATTGAATTAAAAAGTATAATAACTTCCAAGTTCCTAGTCAATAACTCATAATGAGGTTATGTGACAATGTGGTATACTACTGCTGCATACTTATTTTTGATCATACTGCCAAAAGGTAAACAATTATACTTATTTCTGAGATAACTGGTTGTCTTGTCACTTTAACATTTAATATTTAATGAATTAAACATGCAACGCAACAAGTCCATATCACAACATTATAGCAAACTATTGTTTGGATCATTTAACATTACATATTGCATACTCTTTTACATAATTCTTAGAAAACAGTAGGTAGTATATGGTCTATAATAAGCAGTTAGTTAGCTAGTACTCAATTTCAAATATAGCTGGTATTTTCGTAACGCCATACTACTGAACTATTTTTTGCATACTGTGCAGTTTGATTCTCAGTAGCTGATATACCATTGTGAACAGTCCCTTGAAATGCAAGCAACTATCTCATACTAACGTAAATGTGAGGCCTATGTGTAGATGTTGTTTACCTGGAACTGACATACAGAACCGAGTCCAGGGTGACGTAGCCGGCACTACAGAATTGTTCCTTATATTGACCCATTTTAATCAAGTCCAGCCAGTCTTCCACTTTGTTGACCCCAGTGTCAGGAGTCACTGGGTCCTCCCTGTGGATGGAGGAGGAAGTGCAGTTAGAATAACAGCCATATTCTGTCTATATTTATATATACTGTTAAAGGACTGTAATTTTGTGATATTGTGAAACATTTTTACAAAAACAGTTTTCCCATTTAAATATACTTTAAAATATTATTTATTCCTGTGATTGCAAAGCTGAATTTTCAGCATCATTACTCCATTCTTCAGTGTCACATGATCCTTCAGAAATCATTCTAATATGCTGATTGGTGAGCATTTAAAAAACGTTGACCAAACTTTTGACCAGTGGTGCATGTATCCATTTTTTGCAGTGTTTTTGGTAAATTTTATTTAGATTTCTTCAAAATCCATGCTGCTTTATCAGCTAATATTTTTTACATAAGTGTTCCCATGAAGTGAGCATTTGTAAAATCGCTCACAAACACAAATGACAGTTTCAAGAGTAAGAAACCAGCTTATTTTATATGTTCGACAGTTCGAGTGTGTGTACAAGCTTATCAGAAGCTTATCATTGCCTGGACATGTAATGTTTTCCAGATCCAGAAGGGAGGAAGATTGCACTAAACCATGTCACTCCCTCTCTGCTGCATAGTGTCCAATATAGCACACACAATCTTGAGTAATTTAGATCTAAACCCATTTTATTTAATGGCAGGGACATGGGGCAAGGGCTTCCCAGTGGTTTGTGGGAAAATTCAGTTTGCACGTTCGGCTTTAATTGTGGCAAGCACAGTTGAAACAATCCAGCACCCATCTGCCTCCTATTTGGCAGCCCTCAAAATGCAGCAGAAGGATAGACAAGCAATCAGATATCAGCCAATATCACCTCAAACCCCCCTCTCGACTGAGAGAAACATGCACTGGAAGTAAGAAGTTTGTACAGATGTACATCTGGCTTCAATCTAGATTAGCCGGATATCGGTTTCATTTATTTTGAGTTGATTGGATTACTGCGAAAAACACGTCCGATTTTATCACACACCTGAGAAACATCATAACACTCTTCATCGTGAGCTATACCGTTTGTGCCTAACAAACCGCTGCACACATCCAATGGATCACCTCTATTGAATTTAGATATAATTCGTGGAGGGCATTTGGCTCACCAGACTGCAGAGTTGGCCAGCTGTTTCAGGCTGCTTGGGTTCCGGATCAGCCTGTCCAGGGTGTTGACAATCTGCCCGAATTTGGGCCGATCGCTGCGGTTCTTTTCCCAGCAGTCTAGCATGAGCTGGTGAAGCACCACCGGACAGTCCATTGGAGCCGGTAGCCTGTAGCCTTCATCTATTGCTTTTATCACCTGGAGGGAAGAAGATTCCACATTAAAACTCATACATTTATTAGCAGCGTATACGCTTCATGAATACTGAGCAGATTTATTCATTCGTTTAATGCATTTAGCTTTTGTGTGCGGTTAGATTAATTCATTTTTTTACCCATCTGTGACTTGAAGTGAGAATGAGATTTTGAGTGAGACCGTCTTTGTTTGCGCAAAGGAGAGCTGTTTAATTTAGTCTCTTTTATGAAATGATACCGCCGTAAGGGAAAGAATAAACTAGCCTGATGCAAACATTCGTATTTATCTTAACTCTTGCCTGGAAGACTGTAACCGTTGAAACGCACCATTGCCTGTTACCATGGCAAAGGAAGGAAGACAGATGGGTTTTGTGGTTTACGCCATGAATGGAAGTTTTGAAATTTCCTTCCCTCGACACAATAAAAGTGCATCCGCTAACAAGCAAGCAAATGTTTTCGTGCTCCAGTTTAACATGACGAGTATACAGTCTAGAATCATTCCCAAATGTCTCTCCCATGCAGCTTCCTTCCAAATCCCAATCCAATCTCTTCCCAAGGTGAAGATAAATAAATGAAAATGGTTTCTGGTGTGGAAAATCTGCCAAGAACCCACTGACACGGATTCAAATTCCCTCTTTTAAAGCGGCCTGTGAATTGAAATCTGGAAATGTTCACCCTCCAGATGCATTTAATCTTTTACCTTTGTAAGCCTGGGAGTTTTTTTTTTTTTTTTTTGTAAATTCTAGTCCCACTGAAGTTTTCTGGCAAAGGTCTTTTATTACAAATCAATGAGGATTGTCACATTTAAAAAAAAAAAAAAAAAAAAAAGCTGGCCAATGGTAATGGTTACCAGAGTTGTTATTGTTAACTAAAGTAAAGACTCTTTTTGTTAGTTGAAAGAAAGCTTAAATAAAACAAATATATACAAAATTTAATCTTAAAAAAAAAAACTAATAAAAATGCACAAAAAAAACATGGCAAAATTCCTACAATTTTAATAAAACTTAAAATGAAACCTGAACAAATATACAAATAAAATCGTATTAAAAAATAATAAATATTATAAAGGTATATAAATAATACTCTAAAATAACACTGATGGTTATAATGGTGTGTTCACACCGAACGCGAATAGAGCGTCAAATACGCCTCTATCGCATCTAGTTAGACGCTTGAACATTTTGAACCCATTTGCGCGTCTGTGTCACTCGCGAATAAAAAAACAACAACACAATTTCTTTCTGGCATACGTTTCCGTCATGTCTGAAATAAAAGATATTGCTGCTCTGTACTTGTTGTGGAGGTCCCAAATACGGAGGAAAGCCAAACGCCGACGTGTCTGTGTTCACAGCACCATCCAGAGGCGAACTTAACTCAGTGAAGTCTTCTTCAGGAACTGCGCCTGGATGACAGCCACTTCCAGCGCTATTTGAGAATGACGGGTGCCCAGTTTGATAACCTGCTAGCTAGGGTCGCTGACGCTGACATAGGTTGCTGACAGGATTTCTCGGATGCTCTTCGTTGATTGGCTGGCGCAACAAAGCCTCATGAATCTTCCGCTCGAGTTCAAATTTTTTAACTTGCGCGGAAGACGTTCGCGGCAAAACGCGTCGCCCAATTCGCGTCAAGGCCAATTTATACTTCTGCGTCAGGTGCGCGCGGTAGGTACGGCGTAGCATACGCACAGACGCGTGCCCTTCGCAGTACCCTTCGCCGTAACCTGACGCGCACCTCCTCAAAAATGTAACTACGCGTCGCGGCAACGCGGACCGCAAGATCTGTGATTGGTCGGCTTGGTAGCATCGCGTTTCCTCCTACGCATTTCCGCCGTGTTTTTCTGCACCGCCCGCCATTTTTAAATTCTAAGTACAGCGAAACTGTTAAAAAAACTAAAAACTTACTGCTTTTCCACCTCGATAAGCTCCAACTCCAATGTGATCCACTCTCTTTCAATCGCCATTGCTTGTAGTAGCCTAAACTCAAAACAGTCGCGAGGAATCTTCTTCTTCTCTAGGAACCGCGCGGAATCTAAACACAGTGGAACATTAAAACCCTCCGCTGCCAGTGTTTCGGCGCTGTACTGCAGAGCAACGCAGACCTAAACGCAGAAGTATAAATGCTCACGATGGCATCGCCTACGTGCGTAGCCTACGCCCTACACTACGGCGTACACTCGACGCAGAAGTATAAATTGGCCTTAATTCGCAACGCCCGGCGCGAATGATGCGTCTATTCGCGTCTTTGCATTGACTTTGTATGTAATCTACTCGCGCAAACGATTAAATTCACGTTCGGTGTGAACACACCATAATGGTGTGTTCACACCGAACGCGAATAGAGCGTCAAATACGCCTCTATCGCATCTAGTTAGACGCTTGAACATTTTGAACCCATTCGCGCGTCTGTGTCACTCGCGAAAAAAAAAACAACACAATTTCTTTCTAGCATACGTTTCCGTCATGTCTGAAATAAAAGATATTGCTGCTCTGTACTTGTTGTGGAGGTCCCAAATACGGAGGAAAGCCAAACGCAGACGTGTCTGTGTTCACAGCACCATCCAGAGGCAAACTTAACTCGGTGAAGTCTTCTTCAGGAACTGCGCATGGATGACAGCCACTTCCAGCGCTATTTGAGAATGACGGGTGCCCAGTTTGATAACCTGCTAGCTAGGGTCGCTGACGCTGACATGGGTTGCTGACAGGATTTCTCGGATGCTCTTCGTTGATTGGCTGGCGCAACAAAGCGTCATGCGAATCTTCCGCTCGAGTTCAAATTTTTTAACTTGCGCGGAAGACGTTCGCGGCAAAACGCGTCGCCCAATTCGCGTCATTCGCAACGCCCGGCGCGAATGATGCGTCTATTCGCGTCTTTGCATTGACTTTGTATGTAATCTACTCGCGCAAACGATTAAATTCGCGTTTGGTGTGAACACACCATAAGACCTTTGTACAATGCAACTGTGGTAACATTTAAATTCAGAATCATCTACTCACGTCCTGATTGGACATTTCCCAGTACGGTCGTTCCCCATAGGATAACACCTCCCACATGACAATCCCGTAACTCCACACGTCACTGGCTGATGTGAACTTCCTGTAGGTGATGGCCTCACTGGCTGTCCATCGAATGGGAATCTTACCCCCCTTTAAAAAAACAACAACACAAAATCAGAGGATAGCAGTTGTAGGAATTAGCATCGCTACAAATGGCAAAACTATTAAGTGATCACCAGTGAGCAACTAGCATTGCTAGCATTAAAATCATGCAGCTTTACAGTAGTGAAGCTATTTTATTTATTAAGTTGTAGAACAGCTTACACATAACTGTTTTTTAAATGTAATATGCAATATGGCTACTGTGCTAAAGGAAGTCCTGTCTTTCAATTAAGGGGTCTTTTTCATGCTCAAACAGCAACATTACACACTAAAGAAAGTTACAAATTTTAAAAACCACATTGAGGCTTCTTTACATTTTTAACTTTCTTTAGTGTGTAATGTTGCTGTTTGAGCATGAAAAGGTTCTGCAAAGTTACAAAGCCACTCCAAAGAGCACTGTAAGCACTGTTTCTGAACTCCTGAACTTCCTTATTTAAATAATTCCCGCCCAAGGTATACGCAAAAAAAAGGGGAATGAGACCTGGTTGAGTTGCGATAGTAGGGTAATGAAACTAGTGGTTATGGTAAGGGGAGCGACATTTCTGAAAAATGACACAACACACCAAATCACAACACACTGGTCCTGCCGACCAATCAGAAAACATTGTGTTTTTCGAAAGGAGGGGCTTCATGGAGACCAGAACTAGACAGTGCTGGTTTCCCGTACAACGACGTAACTCGCTGCTTAACTACCTTAGTACAATGCAGCGTTGAAGAAATCAACTAGCTAGTCACGACTGTTTCCCGAAACCATATTGTCGCAAATTGGTCGTTCAACCACGTTGGTTAATGATGTCAAACACCTGTTGGAGTAATAACTTCTTTTAATAAATCTGTTTAAGATCGAATAAATAGCGATGTTAGCGAATGTTAGTTAGAACTATGTTTTCGGGAAACACAGACTCGTTGAACTATGCTGATAACAACAGAACTTGTGACCATAGTTGGGTATGCATTTGGGAAACGCAACCCAGAGTGTTAAATGTGTGAACAATAAAGTTTTTTTTGAACATTCAAGCATGAACACCTATTCTAGTAGACCTAAAATCAAAACTTTGAAAAAACAAGTTCCCTTTAAAATATACATTTATTGGTAATTTTGCTCTAGAATGCTGCCAAACGTTATTTTCATTTTATACTGAACTTCCAGCAAAACCATGTACAAATGCATTCAGAAGCAGTGACACACACACACACACTTATAGCCATCCATCAGTCTGGATAGCTGCTGTGACAGTCCTGCGTGACCTCATTTCCAGACTACAGGTCAGCAAGAATAGATCTCGCCGAGTCTGTTTTTTTTGTTACACAATCAAATTATATTTCTTTTAAAAAAAAATAATAATAAACCAGTTAACGTATCAACAAAAACATTGCAAAGTAAAAATCCAGTTAAAATGAGACCAGGACCCAGAAGAGCAATCATCCAGAGCAGAAGCATGATCTCTCACCCGTGTAGTATACGCCGCCTCTGGATCGTCCTCCAGCACGCGTGACAGCCCGAAGTCAGACACTTTACACACCAGGTTTCCGTTCACCAGAATGTTCCGTGCTGCCAAATCCCGGTGCACATAGTTCATCTCTGAGAGGTACTGCATCCCCGCGGCTATCCCACGCATCATTCCCACCAGCTGGATCACCGTGAACTGCCCGTCGTGTTTCTGAACAAAATGAAGAGTTCTCATGTCAAAAACTCATCCCTGTGGCCTTATTTTCTGCCGTGTTCAACCTCTGTGGATCCTGGCACAGTCGGTCAGGTTTGAATTTGTCTCGTGAGTAATTCATAATTCATTGGCTTCCTAATTAAAAGTGTTGCTCACATGTAGCAGGGCATGAGCGATTAACTGCAATGACTGTATAATCATTCAGGCTTTTTATGCGAGCAATGGCAAGTAAGTAACCAACTAACCAAATTATGATGTTTCATTAAACCCTCTGGCAAGAAAACAAAATGTTTTGATTGTTAACTACTGTTGTATGGTAATATTGGGGCAATAAGGATACTGTTGGTGCAGTGGTTTTCAAACAGAAATTGAGAAAAAAGGGTACTAATTATATATATATATATATATATATATATATATATATATATAATATAGAAGAGAGAGAGAGAGAGAGAGAGAGAGAGAGAGAGAGAGAGAGAGAGAGAGAGAGAGAGAGAGAGAGAGAGAGAGAGAGAGAGAGAGAGAGAGAGAGAGAGAGAGAGAGAGAGAGAGAGAGAGAGAGAGAGAGAGAGAATTTTTCTTTTATAAAGTTTTTTTTATGTCAACTGACAGAATACTTTGTATCCAATTTGACATTATGGCTTCATTCTGCTTATGGGTATTTAATTTAAACCTAACATTAGTAGTGGGTGGAAGAAAATATACAGTGTCAACCTAATACAAAGTAAATACTTTCAAGATAATATTTCACTAATTTGCTTTGACTTTAGTAAAATGATCAAATAAAGCCAGTTATTTAATTTCAGAAATAATGTTGCCTTTATAATATGATTCTTAACATTTTTCTCACATAGTAGAAAAGGGTTCATATACATGGAAAACGTATATCTGCCTTAATATTATAGGACGGGATATTTTCATAAACTATTTGGCATCAAAAAGTGTAAAAACCCCTGTGGCTAGTATCTCCATCAAGCTTCTAAGCTAGCTTGACCAACTTTATCAGAAAAACCATGCAGGTTGACTATCTCCACCAGATAAGATTTGCTCGTGAACATCATGGTGCACCAGCAACACAAACACCAAATCAATGTAAATCATGGTGGTCTAAGCTGGGTAGAAGACAAGATGAGGGACACAAAGAAAAAAAAAAAACAGGCATCGAGAGGTGTGAACACTCGTTGTCAAGCCTGATCTGGAAGAGCCAGACGATTGCTTTCTGTTCCTGTGATATTTCACAGCATTTCCTTTGGTGCAAATTGGCCTTCATCATTCGCAGCAAAATAGAGCATGCTCACCTTCAAAAAAGTGTCCAGAGATCCATTTTCCATGTACTCTGTCACTATCATCACAGGCTTACCTATGGGACAGAAAACAAGGAGACAAAACGGCAAGTGTGAAATATTGCTGAAAATAGAGAGAGAGTCGAAGCGAGAGAAAGACGTTTCATTTTTTTCACAGCGATAAGAAAAGACACAACGGAGAGGCAGCGCTTTGTGTCCTATATTGCATTCATTTCCAAGTTGACAGAGAAAAACATGCAGATAAAGAGAGCGGACACCTCCCCCACTTCCCGAGACTTCACAGACCCTTGTCCCAGCTTTCCTTTGCCTCTACCTGCTGCCTGTTACTCATAGTGACAGCCCCTAATCAAAGCTCTCAATAACAGTCAGGCAGATAATTAGAGCGAGCTGTCCACTGAGAATATCTTTGTCCAGAAATACCTAAAATGGTAATGAGTTCCTTTCGGAGGAAGGATGATGAAGGGGGTGTGGTGGGGGTTCTAGGGAGTGCTGTGATTAATTGCCCTGGGGTGTGGTGGGGAGGGGGGGGTGAAAAATAAGAAGGGGTGTAAAGATCTGCTAATGGGAAAAGTGTTCACCTCTCCGCTATGTTGCAGACACAGCTGCAAAAGCCACATATGGGGATCGCGCACCTGCGATGCACAAAGTGATTACAAATTCTCCCCTGATTCCACCCAAATAACACACTGTCAATCAGAGAGACCCCCTTCTCGCCTCGCATGCTGAAGAGTGCATGCTAATCCATCCTGATTATCAGAGATGCTTGATGGATGTTACATACGGCAGGAACGTTCACCTCGGGGCACCAGACATACATCAACGTGAGACGATGTTTAACCCTAGAGATGCTCACCATTTATTTGAGGAGCCCTGTATGTTGTACCAAAAGGTTATACAGATCCTTGAGGTATAATCATTATGATATTGAGGGAACAATGTAGCCGTAATTTGCTTCTGAATTGTTTCTGTAAATTAGTGTAAATTCTTATTTAATTATATTTATTTGTGACTTTTATTTTTAGATATAAATCATAAAATAAAATTTAAAAAAATTGATGTAGGTTAATAAATTAATATGCATGCATTTTCTAAATAAAACAAACTTAAACAAACAAAGAAATTAAATTTAAAATATTTTGTTTTCCATTTTACTATTTTATTATTGAGGTCAAAAAGTGACTTTTTTATTTCTAGCATGTAATATATGTTATATTGTTACTGTAAATTTACAGGGTATTTTTTTATTCAATTTATTTTTAGCTTAAAATAATATAAATTAAATAGAAAATAAAATCATGATGGTCCAATTAATATGCATGCATTTTCTTATTAAATAAATACATTCTTTATCAAAAATATATTAGCAGCTGTGCTTTAATCATTACGTTATGCGACATGATATGTTTAATGGAAATGACTTGGAAACATTGCATCAGCTGGTACTGCCATTGCGCTGTGACGTTTGCCCATTTCTAGCTGCAATACACGAAATAAAAAGAAAATGTGAGTAGAAGACCTTGAGGACAAAGTTAACAAGACATCCACCCTGTCAATTTCAAGACACAATTTAAGCCCGCAGACTGGAGATTTGGGGGTGCTGCTACAAGCAAAGAGCCAATGGTTTCATTATGGCTTTGTAATCTCTACTTCAGCAAAGCACAAAGAAATTGAATCCAATAAAACCCCATTCAGCCTAACAAGCTATTTATAGCACCAAGGCCTAAGATGTTACTGTTTGTGGTTTCAAGCGAATGGGGCTTGCACTGTATGTCCTCGCTGCCACTGTAAGTTAAGCACAAATGTATTGGTCACGCCCTTTAGAAATGATGTCACACGATAAGCGTGGTGAAGGATATCCGAACAGATCGCACATTAGCTTATCAACGTGGGGCAAATTACTTTGACAGTGAGCTAGTTGGATAAAGTGTCTTCCTTGCCTGAACCTACAAACCTTTGGCCAGAAATGAAATACAGACCGCATTCAAACATAAACCACAACATCTCTCTGACATTGCCGATGTTCATATCAGATCAAACTGACGTTTATTCCGTACTCTAGCCGTTCAGCTTCTTAAGAAATGGCTGACGGTTCTACTGTTAATTAAATTACCTAGCTACTTATCCATGCGCTCACATTTAAGGGTGATTGATGTTGCAGCAGTTTTAGGAGCGCTCCAATTAGACACCATTCACACACACACACACACACACACACACACACACACACACACACACACACACACACGGCCATGATTAAAACAAGGCAATGAGCATATTACGTCCTGCGGTGGGCCGATCTACTCTAAGCGCCTAACTGCTGTTGAAAGGTTGTAATTATGGTCATTATCACAGGAGCAAGGAATGCATTCATGTATTTAAAGCAATCTGGAAAAGGTGATTTAAACTAAAAACCTGCAACTTCAGTATATACTCTGTACTTTATCTGCAACCACATGCTGTGGGGGCTTTTGATGAGATGACAGCAATTTGTCATAAAATATCTGAGGATAAAGGAATGTTCCGGTTCAAAACAAGTTAAGCTTAAAAGCACACATTACTCCGAACAAAGCAATACATTTAATGATTTAGAAATGACATTCTCTTGTCTATTGTTCCCGCTGTTGACGGCACAAAAACTTTTCTTGAGAACTCAGCTGGAATGAACCTGAAAATACAGCCGTGGATAGCGAACGTTATCAGATAGTAGACTGGAGTCCGCTAATCGGATGGTTAGATCCACAATGGGTTTATAATAGAGACGATGACAGCTCTGTGTTTTTGTAAAGATGGGGGATAAAGAACTGAATGGGGCATTAAGGTCTATTCTGATTCCATTCTCTGAGCCGCTGACACATTTGCATCACAAAAAACTCAATCACGGTCTAATTTTTTCCGTCTGAGGTGGTAATGATAGAGCGCCTCTCCGAAAGCAGTGTTACATGACAGATGCTTTTCATATTACAGCGCAAAACTCTTTGTCTATCTCGCCGCCGCTCCATCAGGCAGCATAAACACTCTTCAGCCTCTTTAATGCATCTCCGCTCGGCTCCATCAGCACCGTGATTAGTCTGAGCGTACGAGGAGGGGGCTGGATTGACAGCTGCTTCTGTAATGCGGTGCGAGGGGTCGCTGACCTCTCCTATCCCCATCCCCTACGCCATCAGGCTGATCTGTGACCTGTGAAATTACTCCGGCTATCAAATCTCACCCAATCAGTGGTGGAAGAAGACACGTTCGCAAACTGACACAAGCACACTCGTGTGTTATATTACTTCAGTGGCAGAAAGAGCTAGATGGAAGATACGTAATCTGATAGTTTCAATGAGCCTCATTCGCTAATAATTAAATACAAGTGTGTTTTTATATGTGCACAGGAAAGGTTATCATGCAACTCTTCATGGGTAAACTTTTATGTTAACTACCTTTTAACTACCGAAATTATGTTTTTATTGTTATTCGATTGTTTTTGAACCAGGATTGTTCTAGGGAGTGCATGGCTTACAGTATGTACATTCCTTGCATGCCGTTTCAATCAACTTTACCTGTTCAGCCATTTGTAATATCCTAGATATAATAATAATACATAAAATTTGTATGTTGTGTACATATAGAGGATTGCAGATGGAGTGGCCAATAACTAATATTCTGTCATGAAAACTCTTGAAAGATTTTTAGCATGGTAATGGATATGACAAGGGTAATGTATTTGGTCTTGGTGGAATATATCTGCTATGCTGCTGCTAAATTGCTTCTGCTGTTGATTATTGCTGCTGCTGCTACAGAGCAAGTACAGGAACTCATACAGTACATGAAGTACATGAATACATATACCGATATGCTGCTGTGAGTAGGTAAGATATACTGCTGCTTCACAAATAGCATATATAAATATGACCACTAGCAGATTTATGCAGGTGGAGCTGGGGAAGGTAGAGGGATTCAGAGGAACTCTGAAAGCTTGCTGCAAACTGCTATAGTAAATGTTAACCAGCCGTTTAAATGTTGAGCAGCAAGCTCATTGGCTGCAGATGCGACATAAACCAATCAGCTTGTGCCAAGTAGTTAACGCTGTGAATAGCATCAGTTTGCGTTAAGGACCCATCAGCCTGCGCCATCTAGAGTTTCATGACAGAACTTTGCACATACATTTTTTTTATTTGTTTGTTTTTAATTGCCCACTCCAGCTTCAACCCCCCTACAGAAGTAAAACGTAATAATAATAATAAACACTTTTTATAAATTCCTATTTCTGTCCTAAAACTCACTGTGCACTCTTTGGACATTCCAAGCCTACAATAACGAAAGTCTTATACTGACATATTTGTTGAATGAAGACTTTCATACCCTCATTTTTATGCTCTAACAGCTCAGAATTAAAAAGGAGAAAATTACTGTATTTTTACTTTATAAGATGGGGATAAACTGCTCTCTACTGCCAACATTAATATTAACTATTTGAACCGAATCAAACTAAAGGCCACCATTAGCATTATGCGCAAGTGAAGGGAACTGGGAGGAAATGACGAGAGGATTAATGTTAATATTTGTGACATTGAATATTCATGATCCCTCCCAAAACTCACATCCAATTACATGTTTGTATTATCGATATTCATGCAGCTGGCGTGAATATGGATGGTCCTTTTGTTACAGCGCCTGCCAGTCTAATCCACAGAGGCTTGAAAGAGGAAAGAGATCTGTAGAGAAATTACCACTCAATAGTGACCCAAACACCTGTTGCAAGACACTGCTTTTTTAAACACGGACAACAGGAGCTCTGAAACACACAATAGCGACAGCATTCTCAATAAGTTGGCAAATTATAATTACCATCCTCATTATTATCCGTGAGCAGCAAGCATTAATGTTAGATTCTCAGCAGTGGCGATAAAAGCAATCAGAGGTAATACAGACCTAAAATCTTCATGAAACAGACAAAACAGTGAAAATTAATGGTTTCTTCCATTTATTTTTCTCGCCATGACGACTTGTTATCTATGACTTTTTTGAAGACATTATCTCACCAGCTAGTGTGATATTTCATTGCGATAAAAGCAAATTCAAAGGCATATTGTCATAGCACATTTGTATTCTGAAGAAGTAGGGCAGGAAAGCACAGATATAAACATTGTCATACATATTTATTCACATGAATATTCATGATCCATGCTATTTTGTTTTTGTTGAAGATGAGATTATAAGGTCAATTATCTCTGTGTGGAAAACACAGGGGGTACAAACTATTTCCAGCAATAGACGTTGCATGTGTCAAAGTGTTTCGCATGTAAATGCTTACATCTGGTGACGACTCCCTCCAGTCGAATGATGTTGGGATGGTCGAACGGCCCATGATGCTGGCCTCACTCAGAAAGTCACGTCTCTGCTGCTCCGAGTATCCGGCTTTCAGACTCTTGATGGCCACCTGGATCTCCCTTTTACTAGGCAGCCTCAGACGCCCACTGCAAACCTCTCCAAACTCACCTAGGAGTCAAACAAAAGCCTGTCAACTAATTGAATTTACACTAAATCCCTTATATCATTACAATACATTCCCATGATGAGCCGTTCAGGTGGTTTGCACAAGTAGGTCATGTTCTTGAGTCATTCATTTGACTTACCAGCCCCAATAACTCTCTCAATCCGGATGTTGGAAACTTCGATTTCTTTGGCGAAGTCTCGCACCGCCTGGTTTGGGTCCTCGTACGTGTGCGGGTGAATGTATGTACGGGTTTCGGGAAGTTTGACTGCAATGCAAAATGGTAGGAGTGAGGATAACGGTTGGGTTGTTTTACAGTCACTTTAGTTACTTAGACTGAACCATCCATTTTCCTAAAAGGAGGGGAGTGCCACATTTTCAACCTCATTAAACATTGTCTTTGGCAGGCAGGAAAAGTGTCATTAGAGAAAACACACTTTAGGCAACTAGAGCGATCAGAGACATCATTTATCAGCAGATGCATTAGAGACACTGTTCACTAACCAACAATTTCCTGGAAAAACATGCACTTTCTGTATCCCTCCATCCAGCCAGTCAGAACGAATTATGTTCTGCGTCTGACTGGGCAAAAAGACATACAACCCCTATTTCAAGGGTTCTCATCTCTGGCCCTCGAGGTCCATTTTCCTGCAGTTTAACTCCAACCTTGATCAAACTCATTAGCTTGTTCAGGTGTGTTTGATTAGGGTTGGCGCAAAACTCGGCAGGAACGTAAACCCTGAGGGCCAGAGTTTAGAACCCCTGCCCTATTTAATGAGATTTCTTGAACTATTTTTTTTTTAATTAAATATATTAGACATCTTAAAAAAAGTTTAGGTTTTCAACATTTGCCGGATATTTTGCTGATTTGAGTTCTTTTTCAAGACCAAAAAAACCTGCATGCATTACCTCGTCCATGCTGAAACTGCATTTTCTCTTCCTCAGGGTCTTGCTTTGCTTTAATATATCCACAGCGCCTGGAACAATAGGATAGCAATAGGATACGCACAATTAAAACAGGCCGATACAATGGAACACATGCTTTCTCTCACATTTATTCAACCAACCAATTCCCCAAGATAAAGAAAATGTTGAGAACTGTAGAATCAATTCTACAGCGGCCTGATACAGTCACATATATCATCTTTTAACAGTGTAGTTTAACAATAATGTGTCTTTAGAGTCCGGTTTTCCCATCTAGTAAAGATTTCACTGCACTAATCCACTCTTTAGCACTGGGAAAATGCAATCCTGTCACCTCTGACTTTATCATTAACTACATCATTCCTCTCACAGTGGGATCATGAATAAGGAAATGCCCCAGATAATGAATATTCCAATACACTGGGGAGGAAAGGTGGCCAACGTAGGACTGATAATTATGTTCATTATTCATTTAATCCTCTTAGTGACACACGCTCACACATTCTCTTTTCATGTCATGTCTTTAACAAGAACGTATTGCCAAAAAAGTAATGTCAAAGGCTGTCTAGCCATAGTAATTATACATTATGTTGAAATGTGGAGAATGGCTGCAGAATGTCTAAAGACTGGACTATCTGGTGGGGACCAGGTGGAAAAAGCTTTCCTAATGGATTTCTAGGGGAAACTGGCTCAATAATATAGGTGAATATCCACTTATGAATAGAAATACATGATGGAGTCTCTATTGTACTATAGCTGATGACAAAATGCAAGGCATTTCTTCTAACTGCAGGAAAAAAAGCTAAGATGTCAGCAACAGAGAGAGACAGTGTTATGAATTATCACATCAACACTATAATCCAGCTAAAGTTGAAAGCCTTTAGGCGAATACACACAGGATTCTTTCTTGCATCCAAAACCAACTAGAGTGAAACAGAATTGAACAGATTGAAGGGGTCTTGAGGTGCATTTTTAAAAGTTAATGTTTTAAAAGTTAGACACACAGTTTAACATGACACACCTTTTTAAACAACACAGCAATCAACCATATATAACCAGAAAAAAATGTGTGATTGCCCCTTTATAAAGCCTATAATTCCTGGATAAGCACCATTCAGAACTGAATTGAGGATGCTTTCTAAATTCCAATTCAATAGCTGAATTTGCATTAAACCACCAAATAGGAAGCAGAACGATAATTTAATTTTTGATTTAAAGAAATACTCAAAAGCCAGACAGACCAACAAATAGATTGGACGTAAGGATAGATGGATAGATTGACGGATGGAATCTTAGAATGATAGAAAGACAGATGATAGACAGGTAAACAGACAGAACAATAATTTGATCGAACCATAGAATGATAGAAAGACTGAAAGACACATAGAATGATTGATAAACAGAATGATAGAACTATAAAATGACAGACAGACATATAGATTTATCTTCCTGTCATTACAGCATAACTTCCTATGGGATGTGGCCAGTTCAATTCAAACTCACACTCAAATTTTTGCACTGCAATCATACAATTACAAATCATCAAATCTCTGCAATCAAACCACTAAGCTAGTAATACTTTGTAGCAGCTGTCAGGAAACGATCATGCGATCAGTATTTTGGTTCTGGTATTGATTTTATCCCGAGTTAACAATTCTAATCAATACAGGAGTCCCCCTCTTTCAAGAGCCAGAGCGTGCTCAGCTGCCCCAGAGCAGTCAAAGCATTGGGGCCTGAGGCCATGGTTGGGGCAAGAGCAGACCTGGGGGTCTATTACATAATGAGAAGACCGCTGGGTTCATTCATGCCTCCTCTAATCCGGAATGTTGCATCTCCCTGTGGAGCTGCAGGGGTAAATCTTTCCCTTTCAGCTGTTGTACATCCCTGTCTGGTGGGGGGTTCAGAGGTACATGTGTGTCGTTTCCTCTCTGCTGCTTTTAATGAGAATAGGGGTCTCAAGAGAGACCCCACCTGTTCATCAGCAACACATACACACACCCCCCCCCCCCCCAAAAAATAAATGCTCGGGGCCTAGTGTGCATCTGTGCACAGGTACAACCCCCTCAAACCCCTTCGATCTTTATCCGTCCCATGTGGAAAACACAGTCTATTAAACGAAACATGTTTGCAGGGCTGGAGGGGTTCGCGGAGGTGGGCCGCCCGACCGAAGCATTTGGTAATCAGGGAGTAAATCGACTCTCCCGAAACCGACTCCACTTGCTCTCTAACCTGCCCCGCCATCCCTCGAGGTCCCACAGACGGATCCCTCCCCCTTGCACCTGCTGCAGTGCCGCTCAACACGCTGATGAAACACTTCCAGTGCCGCAGCGGGACATCCAGGAGCTTCTAAAGTGAAGCGTGATCCCACCCTTCAACTTTCTTGTCGCTCATTTAAATTTAATATGCACTATTTACATATTCGGTTATAACGGTGTATAAAAAGGGGGGGAAAAGTGACAGACTAGTGTCTAGGACTCTGCAATTAACGCATTTTTCAACTCTGAAGCATTCCTCAAATCCCTTTTGTGCGGTGATAAAGACGTTTCGCAGCCCTACACCGCTGGAAGCCCTTTTGTCTATGACCCAGTTTCTTTTTCCTTTCTTCTTCCTCTTTTTTGTCTTTCTCCCGCTCTCACAGTGTGAAGCTTGTATCTGCAGGTGACAGTGCAGCGGTGCAGCTTTGTATGTGCTGACAGGGCTCCAATCCATCTCTTTGCCTTTAAGAGAGGGGACATTGAGACCATGTGGAGAATGGTGCAAAATTAGAGGGATTCTTAAACTGTCTGCTCTGCTTGAGGGAACTAGGAGTGAGAGCTGACTCAGATAGTCTGCCATAATCATTAAGAGAAAGATAAAATGGAGAGAAATACGAAAAAGACATTTTGGGTGCTTGTCAAAACAATATTATTGCTCATAGTAATTCAAACCTTGAAGGGGTCATCGGATGCAAAATAATTTTTTTATGGTGTTTGCATATAAATGTGTCTTTGCAGTGTGGACACAACCACCATACAATGAAAAAAATCAATTTACTCCTTTTTTTTAATCCTCAAAAAGTCTAAACACTCAATAATAAACCCGTTTGGATTTTCTGAGCACTATGATGTCATAACCATAATCTGCCCACAACCACTGACGGACTGTCCCGTATTAGCATATTTCTGCCCTCAGCCATTTCGACACCCACATGGAAGAGAGGCGTGGGGTGAGCAGTTGCTCATTATCATTTAAAGAGACATGCACAGAAACCGGTCACTGTGGACAAAGCTGTTTTTGAGGTCATGAGGGAGAGCAATTAATGACAAATTTGATTTTGGGGTGAACTAGCCCTTCATGGGCATGATAACACTGTGACAACTGATCATGCCTATCCACATTTCCCTGTTGTAATACTGTTATTGTTTGATTTTATCAGGCGTCTGATGTTGATGAGGTCTGGGCACAAGATCTGTTGGGGTGATGACTGTCATAGATGAAGATGTATTCTCTCGCCAAATCTTCTCTACCTTGACCCAGTGTCTCCTGCCATCATTGTTGAAGGAAGAATTGTAATGGACAATCTCCAGAACCTACCTCAAGCAATTTGCCTTTTATTTGGGCTGTCATATGTAACACAGTCTCATCCCAAGAAGTCATATATTGACATCTTGGGACGCTTTTGACCATACGTCAATATCCGCCTTTTTAGGGTACCCTTAAACGTCAGTTATATGACGATCCTGGGACGTCATACAACTGACGCTTTACCTTTAACGTCAGTTAGGTTACGGGGTAGGTTTAGGGGTAGAGTTAGGATCCGATAACGTCATCTAACCGACGTTTAAGGGTAGCCTAAAAAGGCGGATATTGACGTTATGGTCAAAAGACGTCCCAAGACGTCAGTATATGACTTCTTGGGATGAGACTGCGCTGTCATATGCTATATTTGGATTGTCAAACATTTGGATTACCCTAAAGCCATGAAAAACATTCAAAGAGTGATGCTTGACTTGGGACAGAACAAAAAACTAAAATGCTTTTTTTTGTAAGGTTAACTAATCGGAATTTACAGTGTACGAGCATAAAACACGGTCGTTTTAATGTGGTAACTCTCTCCTCTGACCCTCAAACGAGTTCATTACATAATGGTACTCCAGTTCATTGAGCTAATGAGGTAAAGCAGCTTCCAGCTGGGTCTTGAGGTCTGTTCAGCATGCAGTGGATGGCAGGCAAGCTCCAGCTTTCAACTGCCACAAGGACATGCCAAGCCACTGGCATGGTCAATATATCCCAGCAGGGTGGCATGCACAACAGAACAAAATTCAACTGATGTCCTTGCATGTTGCCATGTGCCTGTTCTCCCAAAGGAAAGTTCTAATTTGGCATGGTTCACTGAAGCATGCATTTTATCTAAAAAACACTATAGACAAAGTTAAAGCATACGTGAGCCCTGGCGTTTGCTGTCAAAATCATAGAATATTAATGATTTCTCTACAGAAGTTAAAATTTTCTCAAGCCTTTTCGGAGAAGCACAAGGACATGTTGACACATATGATGAATACAAACCTAACAGACCAATACAAATCTGTCATTCCCAATAAACAGTTTAATTATATCTGCTATTATTTAATAAAACCATCTAGATAGGGGATGAAGGACATAGTATAATCTTATCATTTAACCTTAAAAAAAAGAACAAAAAAAATGATTACTCTAGAATGAAGAATTAATGACAAACCATTAGATAACAAAGTGGATATACTACTGGAATTCCTCCTACACTGTTACCGTAAATGTTACATTAAATGTTAAATGCTACATGTGATAATTTATGATGCAATGTGTATCAGAAAATATAGAAAGCAATTTAAAATAATCTGTAATATTTTTCTGTCCCACTTCATCAGAAGCATATTGGCAAAATGAGATTGGGTGATACTCGTAAAGAGGTACAGCATACAAAGTGATCTAAAGAGGAATCATGAGTTTATTATTAACTTATACAGCAATAAGAATGATTACGAACGGAAATTCCTTTGTTTACAAATGTTGTAAACTAATGTTTAAACTAATGTCACAAAAAATGACAATGTGGTCCATACATCTCTGTAAACCTTTATCCTACCTGAGAAAAAAAAAAAGATTTACAATCAAGCTAATGATAAAAAGAGGAAATGATTGTGTGTTTGGAGGATATGGACAGTCATAAATTCTAAGCTCCTCTGACAGGCGTTTTAAAAACACTGACTCCATCAGTTGATAAGTGTTCATTACGCTAATTGAAATCCAGAAGAAAATCGAGCTGATTGATGGCACATCCTCCATCCATTGCACATGCATCCAACATATCATCCACCTCTATATTCCGGAATGTTCCGCTGATGCGTCCAGGCACACGTACAGCTGGCCTGCCATCAAACGAATGGAAATTAAATACTAAGTGAAGCTGCATGCTGAGAGTGAGCGAGTCATGATGTGCTCAGGGGCTATAGGGACAGCTATTTCTGCTCGGAAAGGCGTTGGAATAGCCAGATGGAACTGTTTGAGAAAAAAACGCTCATGCAACCATTTCGGAATGGCACAGTAATTCCATTTTGTGTTTGCACTTGGATGTGTTGCTATATTTCTGTTAACCCACATGCAAATGGACTGACTAAACAGTCACGGTACAGTATCAAACCCAAGGGCGAGATACAGGTAATGTCTGCACTAAATCAACCGAACAAGACCCATTAAGCCCTCGGCTGTGCTTTGAAAGCACGATCTACACTACTCAAACAGCCTACAGTAACATTCACTCACGGTACATTGATGACATTCACGGGAAGTAGATTTCATTCACAATTACACCACACTGTGGGTTTCACTACACAGAGAGAAATGTGGCCCTGAAACCTCTCAGTGTGAAACCTCTTTCTGATTGTGTTTTTCTGTTTTCAGCTTTATCACAATGGTTGCAAATGATTTCACACACCAAAATGTTTTTTCTCATTGATGGTTTGAGACTCTTTCAAAACTAGCCAAATCCAGCTCAGAGAAACGGCCCACCTGTGCGCCATTTTTTCACTTTTACAGCCTGAATTGGAACATTTTGTGGATGTAATTTGATAGAATTTGATCATTTACTCTGCCATTACATTTTACAAGAGTCCCATAGAATATTCAACCATCAAATAGCAGGTGTTAAATGGTGTGGATTTATTTTGTTATGTAATATATAATTTGCATAATGTTCTATAATAAATAATAAGCAATTGCATGCTTTAGCACACTACAAATCTGCCAAATCTTAATGTGATTTGAGTAAGAGAGACAATGGGAAAACACATAACCACTTTAAATGCAACAAAGCCAATAATAACCAATTAATTCATAATTCCAGCAGAAAATAGGTGTGTGGCTTTTGATTTCATCATTAAGCTGAAATAATTTCATGCAACATGAGCATTAGCGAATGTTGCATGAACATGAGCATTATCAGAAGCCTGAAGTTTTCAGCTTATTTTCATTGCTGGCATTCCATGCTCCTCAGGCTTGCAAATGTGCACGTATTTGGCTAGTAGGCACCTGCTAGATATACTACAACATCTGTCATTGTGCTGCAATGTTCCACAGACACAATCATGAGGATCTTTAAAGTCTTTAAAGTGTGTCCACCATTTTTAATTGCTTTTCTGGATAGAAGCAGAAGAATGAAAGACAAAGGAAGACCATCTGTCAGCATCATCACCAGCCAATCAGAGCTGTTTTTTTCCTTCAAGCACTAGAACACCATACAACTTCAAATCACTGCTATAGCCAAATTCAGTGCAAAAACAAAGTTGAACACACTAAACATGCCTGAACTCTTCATATTTCTCTGACCAACCTAAACTTTGGTGTGCAAACACACGGGCCAGAGTTCCCACAGCTTCTAAACAAAGCATTTCTACGAGTTTTAAAGTTTTTTTTTTTATAATTATAAGATACAGATTTTAAATCATTAACACAAAACGTTAAAAAAGCTGCATGAACAAATAACAAATTCTAGAGAATGTTTTTAAAAAGGCTAGACTATAACTAGATATGCTGAATAGAAATTTCTTTCACTTTTCTTTAATGATTTCCACATTTCTAAGCCTGGAAATCACAAATGTAAAATTGTGGAAAAAATAAAAATTATCTCTTCAGATTCTCCCATGACCCTGCTAAATCTAGGCATCTGAAACCATATAACATCTTGCGATTCCCACTAGAAGAAATGTTTTGTTTTCAGCTCAGCAAGAGAATCAGAAATCAATGACCTCAAACTGTCATTAATAGAAAGGCCTCCCTCTCTCAAAGCTCAGCTGAGGTTCTGAAAGCAGTTAAAAGAACCGATGGCACTGTGAAACGAATACCTTGTTAAGTCCAGTATATATAGCACAGTTTAATCCAATGCCAAGGGACTGAATGCAATTAGAGTTTAGCTTCACTCACCATTACGATTCATTGGCCATCACACCACACTAGAAGCACGTCATTCAAGATCAGCATCAAAACTGTTTTTATTGCTTCCATGAGGGTCTTCCCACAAGCAGTCACACATGCATTGAGATGGGGGCTTTTGGAAACCATGAATAAGAGGTGGCAGCACCAAGATTTTGGCTTGCAGGCATAAACTTGGCCGACATAACACATCCTACGGGACCGTTCTGTCACAGTGCATTATGGGTTACAAATTGCAAAGCAGACGGAAATCTCATTCTGTGTTACAACACACTGGATCATATATCACCCTACAAATAATCCCTACTAAATCAGCCTTTGAAATAGGAATGTGAGTACCGGTCAATAATAATAATAATAAAAAGCTGAAATGATGCCAGTCTTTCTGTAGTATTGGTAGTACAGAATAAATTTGGTACAGTGTAGCTGCATATTGCCCTTGCCCAGGAAAACTAATTAATGTTGGTAAACAATATTCATCTCTTTTAACACTTTACTTACATATTATGCATTATAAACGTATTCTAAATGCATTAATTATGCCATGTAATGCACCTTACAATGCATATTATGGTCTCATGAACAACAGTAAGATCAATCATAAATAATACATTTAATACTTAATGAGAACACCTTTAGGAAATATAATGCATTAAAACACATGACAAACAACCAATTTCAGATGTAACAAGGACTCAATATGCAAATATTATAACATTTTAACTTTGGTTACAATTCTTTATGAAAAGATGTAATGCATTACAACGACGTACATTATGAATACCTTTATAATGCATTATACATAAAGGTTTTAAGTAAAGTGCAACCATAAAAAAAAAATATAAAATAAATAAAAAATCTAAAAAAAACAAATTCTAATCTACTTAAATAATTATAAATATTCATTTTACTTACATCTAATATAACAGCATTTTCATTTTTGCTGCTGTATTGAAACAACCGCAAAGGGCAAACATCTACACAAAGATCAGCTCATGACTCATTCTGACCATTTCATGTCATAAAGAGCGGTTTATTTTCTGCTTTCTGTTCCTCGTCTCCTCTGATCCACCCATTCCTTTCATTTCCATTTCATTAGCTCCCTCACTCTCCGCCGTACAGCGCCTCTACTCTTGCTTTTCTCCCTCATGTCTGTCTCTTCAATTGTTCTCTCAAGTGTTTGCTTTCATCTCTACAGATCACGCTACGCAATCAGAGGGCTAAACAATTTTGTGTCCTTTTGATTTTGAGTAAATGCACACATGCACAGATACAAAGGCATACACACAGAGACAGACGCACAACAACATCTCATTTGCTCGATTCTGTCTTTCTATATTTACAGTTCCTTTCTGATTAAATGAAATATGGTTTCTTCAACCTTCGTATGGATTTGTTGACAGTTAAAGAACCCAGATAAGCACTGCTTTATTCAAGTCTACCAATGTAGAAGTCACCAATTAACTGCTTTTTCATCATACAGAAGATTCCATACTTTGGGTCTGGATATTTATACAGAATCTGGTGCAGTCTAAATCTATAAGATGAGAGCGATCAAAGTAAAATAGTACAGTAAATTGCTCTTACCGTCCGCTTACAACAAAACAGGCCACCAGCAAGACCAGAAGCACTGCTCCTCCAGCAGCCACTGAGATGGCCAGTATGGTTTGCTGGTTGGGATCTCCAACGGCCAGCATATCTAAGAGGAAGAGAGAGAACCCCACATTAAAGCAGATATTATCTTCAGTTGTTCAATTTAGCACAGTTCTGGCATAATATCTATAGTTATTTTCGCAGTTGTTCAATCAATGTATCTGTGTTTAACAAGATTTTAGGTTAAAATTAATATAAATATATAAAGGAAAGTGTATATTTTAGGTGCTGGTCACCATTTCTTTCAACAATTTTCCATGCAGTTTTACAATGAATTAATAAATCATATTTCCATCTACCAATCTTTGTCCAATAGTAGTACATGGTAAACACATTTAGAAATGGTTAAAGGAACACTCCACTGTTTTTTGAAATAGGGCTTATTCACATTCTTTGCTACATTTAGATAGGTGTGCAAATGCATTTTTGTCTCAGTGCATGCAATGTTTTAGTTTGACAGGGTCGGCGCTAGCTTAGCTTAGCACAATAAATGGAATCCTTTGTTGCCAGCTAGCATCTCCTGAGTAAAAGTGATAAACATTTTTTTTTAAAAACACGTAATTAATTCTTGTGGCCTGTGTATTCACAACGAATACAAATAGCGATGCAGATTAACACTAGGCAATTTCCAGATATTGACTTGGGACTGTATTAGGGGGAAGCACAGGCGAAGCACTGCTGCTTAGGCGAAGCACTGCTACTTGGGATTTCATGTGTTGCGTGATATCTCTGCGCCCAAGTAGCAGTGCTTCGCCTAAGCAGCAGTGCTTCGCCTGTGCTTCCACCTAATATAGTCCCAAGTCAATATATGCCTAGGAAATCGCCTAGTGTTAATCTGCATCGCTATTTGTACTCGTTGTGAATACGCAGGCCACAAGAAGTAATTACTTGGGTTTTTATTTTTATTTTTATCACTTTTACTCAGGACATGCTAGCTGGCAACAAAGGATTCAGAACAAAGGAAAAGAATTTTCGCACTTTCCCTGTTTTCACTGTTATACGGTAGGGGGGCGCTATTACGCATCTCCTAAAAGAGTAGAGAATCCCTGGATCAAAACACAGGCAAAAAAGGAGCAGAGACAAAAGATAAAAGCATTGCTTATGCACATTGTAATCTTTAAAAAAAAAAAAAAAAAAAAAATTCTCAGCTTTTTGTTCAAAATGTTGCTTTTTTTAAAACTTACCCACATTCAAGAAGTGTTGATAAAAAAGAATGCATTAAGCTAGAATACATTTTAGAGGCTCATGATTTTTTTAGATGCATGTTCAGATATTCATGCAACAAAATATTCTAAGGGCCTTGAAATTTTTGTGAAAATGATCAAAAATCCTAGTGGTGGCTGGCAACTTATATTTTTTATTTTTTTATTTTTAAGCTGGTGGGAAAAGAGTGTGTTATCACAATGAAGAATATATTGACAAATATTTTAGTGGAGAAACAAAAAGAACTGATGTTAAATAAGCTGAATTTCTGCAGATAATGTTAAAATAAAAAGATTTAAGAAAGCGTCTCCCTTTAATTATGTGCACTGAATGGTGGCGGGTACCATATGGTACACAAACTGAGACAAACACAGCGGGACATCTGCCTACTTTGAGCTGAAGCTGCTCACACTTCAGAGGAACACTGACAGAAAATCTACATGCTCAGACTTCAAACACCGCAGCGAGAGAGCAAACTGCAGCGCGTGAGGAGCCTCGTCTATCTCAGGGGACTAATTGAACGTGTTCACATGTATGAATATTTCACAGCCTCTTTCTACGCGCGCGGCGGATCAGAAATTCAATTCAACGGCATGTGATGGAGAAATACACGGGTGTGACACAGGTTGAGTTTGGCCAAAGCAAAGTCCTTTCCCAAAATGTCCTTGAAAAATTGAAAATATTCTGCTTTGAAGGAGAAATAAAGGATTTGGTGGCACTTGCACAGTCAGAAACAGAACAGAGGGATCTAAAACCAAGGACATTGTGAATGAAATTTAAAAAGCAATGTCATAAACCCCACTTAACTGTGGTAAAATTGTAATGCACAGCCTTGAGTGGCTTATTATTTTGCAAAATATCAAAATCTAATTAAAATGCAAATGTTCAACAAATAATTGTTTATTAATAATATACACAATAAACAATTCTTTCATCAAGTAATGTAGCCTAACTGTAAGCTAGAAACGAAGCAATTTTTGACCAAATGTTGTAGAGTTCATTTATGTCTATCAAAAAATGTTTACTTGTAATCAAATTTTGTGTGCTTAATTTATATGTCATCAAAAGGGTTAGCTAACCTAAAAATGGAAATTTTGTCATCATTTACTCACCCTCATGTGGCTTCCAAACCTGCAAGATTTTCATTCATTATATGATGAACAGATCTGATTTAAGCTTATTCATATATAAACATTCATCAACTCACACATCAGATATGATAAACAGAAACTCAAGCATGTTCGCTTGAAGTGCAAGAACCAATGAAGTTCATTCTTGTGTGTTACGCGGCACGTTTGAGCAAGAACCAATGAGATTAATTCTTATGTGTTACGAGGCACGTTTCAGCTTCCACAAGAACCAATAATATTCATTCATGTTTGAGCTTCCGCAAGAACCAATGAGATTTGTTCTTTCGCGTCAAGCAGGTTCGGTTGAGCTTCTGTTTATGTTCACTGATCAATGTTTATATGTGAATAAAAGCCTAAATTCAATCTATTCATCATATAAAGCGATCAAGGAAATCATAAAACTAATCCATGTGAATTATGAACTTTTTGAAGCATCAAAGTGTCAGTTGCGTAGCTGTCAATGAAGGGACAGAAATATATTAATTTTGTTTAGAACGACATGAGGGTAAATAATGAAAGCATTTTCATTTTTGAGTGAATTAACCATTTCAGCAATATCCTTTCGCTACTGGATATTTTCTGTGACATGTAAATCATTTCAGCTATACAGTGATATGGAGAACCACCACTTTGTGGAAAAAATTATATTGTTCAATTTGTCATGGATGGTATCGACCAATCAGCATACAGGATCAGAAATGTCCATTTCATAATGAGAATTTAAGGGTCAGATACAGTTAGTTCTCTGAGACTAGAGGAGAGTATTGTGGCTAATCACCAGCATCTTCCAAAGGGATTCACATCACTGTTGGATGCAAGAGATCTTAAAAAAGTGAAACATTTCTGGTTGGTTTATGAAAGATGGTTTTTCCACTCACCTTCATGGCTTGTCTCCAACTCAATCTCTCCCCTGTAGTTCCCATAGCCACCATCCGTACGGGCTCGAACCCTGAAGATGTATGTGGTTCCCGGCTTGAGTCCGTCCACCGTCATGCTGTTGGATTTGGTCTTCAGGACAGTGTAGTTCTGATCCTGCTGGTTCTATAGAGGGAAAGAATGTAATGATAAATGAACAAGGCAGCATTCTATGAAGACGGATGTCTCGATCCATCACACTGATACCAGAATCCCTTACTGTCCTGCAAACCCCAGGAGGCTGCGTGAACTTTGTCGACTCACATTGACAGAAACAAATGAAAAACAAGAGAACAAAGCATGCAGATTGGATTCAAATCAGTCAATTGCCAATTAGCAATTAGCTCAGATGGAATTTAGTGCTCATTCAAGCACCTTCTGCCAACAGCTAACACAATGCTTTTCACGTAGACGGATTGAACTGAAAAGAAACTGCAGATTTCTGCATTTTTTTTTTGAGGGCCTAACAGCTTTTCGGTTTCCAGTAACTGGAATTTATCCAGACAAATGACATCAATCCTACTGACGCCTCATTGTCCAATTCTCATTGTCCAATCCTAAGGAGAATTCCATACAGTGTGCTCATGTTAATATTTCACAGCTTATCGATATCCATTCATCTTCCTTCATGTAAGCCTTTCACTAAAGTGGCACATGGCGTCTCGCTTAGGGAAATCTAACGTTCCAGACAGGAACGCCACACCCTGCGAGAGAGGGACTGCCATATTTCCTGTGGTGCTATTAAATCTAAGATGGGCCAAACAGGCGGCATCAAACGGATCGCGGACACAGCGGCAGGCAAGCCTGTCCATCTGTTTGCTCCATCTAAAAGCCACATAGCCCATAATCACCTGAATAAATCATAATAATTACCCATCACCCTGTCTTCATGCCACACAGCCAAGTACGGTATACAGGAGGGTGTCACCGAGGGATCTGAACAACTAACTGTGCCAAATCACTTACCCTGTGTGTAGAAATGCTACTGTAATTCACACTAGAGATAGACGACACATCTGTACCACACCAGTTATTGGCCGATAATAGATGTGTTTTGTGTATGCTCATTGCTGATATATTTAAAAAGAGTAATAAATGGTATCTTTAGCAAATATCAAAATGAATAATTTTGATATGGTACATTATAATATTGTGATGCCTAAATGTACCTTTTTGGCATTCAAAATAATTTTTATTCATGATTTTAGATTTATTTCTGAATTTAATTATACACAATAGTATAAAATAGTGTTTTAATAAAAATGTATATTTAAAATAAATATAGATAGATTTTATTTGTCCTCGAGAGGAAATTTGTTTCCGTCGTAGATGCATGCATAACACAAACACACATAAAATGTTAAATTATCATCAAATATTATAATCAAAAATAATCACTGACATAATTTTTTTTTTTTTTTAAAGAGCATAGGTGACGTGTCAATGGCCGATTTCCTCTGTATTTAGAGCTCATATAGATACAGGAACAAAACTTGTCTTACTAAGATTTTTTGTGCCTTTTGTAACGTGAATGTAGAGCCACTATTCAATAAATTAGGGGTAGGGATACCAATAATTTTACTTGCAAAATAAGGTAGCTTTAAGAATTTGATCTTGTTAGTAACTGTTAGCATATGGAAAAAAAAAAAAAATGGCACCATAAATAAGGCCTGGCTCAATAATACTGCAAGAAGAAGAAGAGGCTGAACAGATAAGTGTCTAAGCTTATGATAAGCTGTCAGTCTTTGTTGACAGCACTTGTAAACCCCTAGAGTGTGCTGGTTGAAGTTCAGATTTTGAACAAAAGTAATGCTGAGATATTTGATATACTCAACTATCTCTCCGTTAATGGTAATGCTAGAAGCATGGATCTGTGTTTTGGGGGAGCTAAAAAACAGTTCCTAAGTCTTTGAAATATTGAGGTGCAGCAAGTTATCCTCACACCACGTACTAAAATGTGCATTACATAATAATCACAAATCAAATGACAAAAATAAATTGAAATCAGATTTCACCATTCAGAATGAGACTTTTTTTTTTAAATTGGACTTCAAAAAACATATGAATGTTTTAATTCGATTTCAAACATCACATATGGATTTGTAAATAAATGAGATTTCATCTGCTTCTTTGCTGTTTAGACTACAACATATAAACAGATTTGAATTGGATGCTGTAAAAAAAAAAAAAGGATTTTGGCTGCCTGTCTGAACAAAGCCTATGTGATTTGTTAAGGACAATAATGCCATCAACTCTAAAATGTGACAACCTTGAAGGTTTTTGCCAGGCGGGACATCTATGAATGTTAATTGGGACCGAATGAAGCATGTCTGTGTTAACATTACAGCTTCTCCCCAGGGTACGATAAAAGTGAGCAGCCATATGTCCAATCAGTGCAAGGAGAACTCACATAGGGTCAAAAGGTCATGGAGATTTGAGTGTGTTAAAGGAAGACTCAAAGCCTCTAACCTTTTCATAATAGGTGACTTCATATTCCACCACGGCCCCGTCGGCAGGTTCTGGACCCTGCCATGCCAGCGTTACACTGTCAGTGCCCTTCCTTTCCTTTAAGATGACGCTCACTGAAAAAGAAAGAGAGAGAGATGAATTGAGATTGATTTCCATGTAAAAGAGGAGGATTAATTACACTTCTAATTAAAGAGTATGAGAGGGCTGGCGGAGCGCTTCTTGTCTTTTTCGGGAGCGATAAATTTTTCTGCGTGTGTAGTGAGTCATTTTCACCCGTACTACATGGCTGGCACGCAGCCAGAGCACCTCAGCCCGCCTATTCACACAACAGCAGCGTTCGCGGGCCGCCCTGAGCGGAGAGAGACAGAGGTGCTAATGATGGTGTCAGATCGGGAGTACAAACGAGGGCCTCCCGTTTTGGGCCCCGGCAGCCAGTGATGAATGAAGGAGCTGACGTTTCGATCTTTAATGAGCTGTGTGAGTTTTAACTCCACTACACTATTCTGATCTGCCAACGCTGACACAGTGACACCGCTAACTGCCGTACACACACAAACACTCTTAAGCTGATAAACAAACAGCTACGCTCATATCTCAGCATGTGTTTGGTTCACAGATAAAGAACAGATGCACTTCAGTTCAGAGTAAGTGAAAAGAAAGGTGTTTTCAAATAATCACAGGAGAAGATGTCGCAGGCGAGTTAAAAACAGGACAAAAAAACATTTGTATATAATAGACAATATGATTTGACCATCATGTAAACACATCAATCTGAAAGAAATGAACTGATTAATATTAATATGAATAAATTATGTGGCACAGATCTTAAATAATCTTTTAAAAAACATGGCACTCATACATGGTATGAAGATCTAGAAGGTTATCAATAGGTCTTATTATCAATGTGGCAAAGAGTTGTGCTGCTTAATGTTTTGAGGAAACTGTGATGCATTTTTAGGGTTATTTGATGAATAAAAATCATTTAAACTTTAAAGCATTTATTTAAAATAGATTTTTTTTGGTAACATTATAAATGTCTTTACTGTTGACCAATTTAATGCATCCTTGCTGAATAAAAGTATTAATTAAAAAACGTACTGACTCCAAACTTTTGAATGGTAATGTAAACAGTGCAAATTTCACATTATATTAAGTAAATAATAAGGTCAATTGCAGAGGTGTCAAGTAACGAAGTACAAATACTACTAAAAAAAAACTATCCAGATAAATCGTTCCATTTTGAATTTGATTGTGGTTGGATGAGAAGTATAAACGTATACCATTCGACACCCTATTGGTTTGTACGCTATCCATTTTTCCTTTTTGCACCATCACAATATGTATAGGCAACTAGTCATCATATCTTGAAACACGTTAATGCTCCATGAAACACGTTAATGCTCAGTAGTACACATATATGGTTCTTTAATGTAATTGCAATGTACTAAAATTTGATTATTTTTCAATGTGCATATATGCAGCTGAAACAGGTAGTCTAGTGCATCCTACATTTTTCAACATTAACATTTTAATATAACATTATAGTCATTATGGCCTTTAGAAAAATGTGTTTTTGAGGTGGGGTAGTGCACTATAGACCCCTGTGGCGCGGCCTAAGCTTTTGTCCTTAATGGCATTTCTTTCCTTTCATTACTTTTACTTTTATACTTTAAGTAGTTCTTGTAACCACTACTTTTACACTTTTTCTTGAGTCTTTTTAAACCCTAGTATCTATACTTCTACCCGAGTAATGAATGTGAATACTTTTGACACCTCTGGTCAATTGTCAATAGAGGAGATTAATATGACTACTTTCTGCATCAACTAACTTGCATTATACATTCATATGTGTAGCTTAACAACACTTTGCATTCACCAAGTCATAAATGTCACCTTTGTTTGATGTTTTCGTCATTTTATGTTTCCTTACAATTTGCATTTATAAATATTCTGTTTGCCATCACTCGCACACCTGCCGATGAAAGATGTGCCCTGAAACATCAGTCGATATCCGCATCATGCAAAACATGCAAATACAGGCACTACATCATCCCAGAAGCCTTCTCTCGACGCACGGCGGATTGTCTCTTGAATATTTCAAGCGGTGTGGACCAGAGGGCAAGTACTCGAAATATAAACCAATCACAGTTGCTATACCTCAATCCCTCCCCTCCCACAGTGGCGTTTCCACGGTTACAGGCATGTCAGCTCTCATAAGAGCTATGGGCTGTTGATCTGGGCATCCAGGGTGACTCTCCTCTCAGGCTTCTCATTACGCTGCCTCTCGCTCCTGTCTATCTCTCTCTCGCTCTTGTTCTCTAAGGGGCTGAATCATACTTAACCACAGGATCAGGAGAGCTCGTCCCTACTCTCGACCAATGACGGGCTTCGAGCCGCACACAGAGTGCGGGTTTAAAGGTCAGGCGAGATATAAGAGGACCCATTGAAACACAGCATCCCAGTGTAAAATTCAAAGCCAGGAAACAAGAGATCAATTTTGACTAAAGCTGTAGAGATTTAAGAGCGCAGACAGAAAGTGTAACTGTGGACGTTTAAAGCTGTTGAAGGACTATATATCCATGACTCTTCTGACAGACAGTTATAAAATAAATCTACATTAAAAAATAATAGCATATTTTTTCTATGAATCAAGTTAAAAGACCAAAAAAAAGTGTTCATTACATTTACAACAACGGGTTCAATTTTTGCAAAGGACCCCCAAATATAACCATTTCCTTGCAAGGAATCCCTTCATAAACCACAAAGATAGCTTTACATTTTCATGTATTAAGGACTCATTCATACTGTAGGCCTATATGAAAAATGTGAAATTGTATACCAACCATTATATTATATTATTTTATATTATATTATATATTACATTGATGTTTTATCTTGCATTATATTATTGATATTATATCGTGTGTGTGTGCGTGCATATATATATATATATATATATATATATATATATATATATATATATATATATATATATATACACACACACATATAAACGTATTATATAAACAAAAACTTTTTAAAAAGTAAGATTAATCGATTTGACAGCACTAAATATAATATAAAATAAGATATACAAAACTATATAACCATCCGTTTTCCAACGTTACCATGTCGTAATGTTAAAACTCAATAGTCAACAGAATAAAGTAATTGCAATTAATCTTATTTCGGAAAAAAAAAAACATTTTTTTTTAAAAGCTGCATTAGGGTTCCAGGACACCAGTTTTGTAAACCCCTCATTCAGAGGCTTCTAATGAGTCTTATCCTATAACTAACATACAGTATAACACATAGAAAACCCTTTCTTGAAGAAAAACTGAAAGTGACATCTCACCTGTCTGACTGGTGGTGACGTTGACGGACACTAGTTGACGTGGACTGGGACTGAGATCTGAGACTCCGTTCAGGGCTTCTATGCTGAAGGTGTAATTGGTGTGAGGCTGCAGTTCTGTGACCAGAACCCTGGGGTGCATCAAGCCAAACTGCCTGGGGTTGAAATGTGGACCACTGCCGCAGGGAACACACTTCTCACGCTCCCCTGCAGCCCCTGTTTCTCCCGAACACTTCCTGCAGTGGACACTATAGGTAACATCTCCACGTCCACCGCTGTCACGAGGAGGACTCCATTCTAGAGTGACTGCAGTCTCGTTCACCATTGAAATAGGGTTGCCGGGTGCCGAGGGGGGTCCTGATGAACATACACATACAAGTAAAAAACATTAACTGTACACTACAGTTATCTAAATAACAACAAACTGGATGTTTGATTGATTCAATTTAGTTAACATTTAGAAAGACCCTCAGCTTACTTGAGCACGCCATGGAGCGAGGGTCAGATTCCGCCCTGTAGAAGCCTCTCTCACACACACACTCGGAGGCTTTGTCCTGGTGGGAGTAGCTGTGTGGAGGACACTTCACGCAATACGCATCCATGGCAGAGGCCTTGTAAAAGCCTGACCGACATGCTATCAAAGAAGAAAAATGTATTTATTTTCAGAAAGATTAATATTATTATAATAAATTACTTGAATTATAAGATAAATGATTATATGAGTTCTCATTATACAGTATATAGTTAAACCAAAACAAGGAAACGTATCAGTTCAATGTGGCCACAATTTACTAAGACGAGAGAGAATCAGTCTATCCATCCATCCATCCATTCTGAAGTTATTTATCTATCTATCTATCTATCTATATCTATCTATCTATATCTATCTATCTATCTATCTATCTATCTATCTATCTTGAAGTTTATCAATAAAAACATACATATATACATATAGAATTCTTAAAGGTACAGTAGCAAAAACAGACAAGGGTGCAAAAAAATTAAATTACATGATGACATTTTAGAGCATGAAACCTTATACTTGAGTACAATTGAAGCAGCAATGTGAAGAGAGGAGTTTTGTGAGGTTATGAGGGAGATTTCCCCTCAGCTCTCGTCACCTTCTTCAGTGAGGCATATCTAACATCCCACTGCAGCATTAGCCTGACTGGAGGCACGTGGCGGCTGTGTGTGTGTGTGTGTTGGGGGGGATGGGGGGAGGCTGGGTTAAGTTGGAGCTGAGTGAGTGAGTGAATCAGTGGTGGGTTTGTGTGCGCATCAGAGCACTTCCCCTCAGGGACGCTGTGCCAGACTCCCATGTTGCCCCTAGAACTAAAAGCAAACCCTATATTTCTGTAAACACATCCCAAACATGTCAGTTCTTATCAGCCACAGCACAATGCCTCCAACATATTTCTCTTTTCAGAGTGACTAATACTGAACTTTGGACTGTGCTAATGGAGTGTAGAGTGACGGCTGCTTTGTAAAGCAGTTAAAGGTGGATGTAGTTTTGAGAAGTGTTGCTTGTAAATTTAACCACTCTAAGTGACTCAACCTGTGCTGTAATTAATAACTCAAACACTGAGAATGTCATGGGCTCCAAGGAAATTTCATTACAGAAGTCATTTTTTTACACAGCTATTTTTAAAAAAAAACTATTAAAATAGGATTTACACCTGCATCAGAGCCGGAAAAGGTGGTTTCATTCTAACTTGCAACATTTCCTGCTTCCATTTCCTTAGGATATCCATAATATCAATACAAGTGGCATAAAAGTATTATATTGTAATGGTTGTAATCATATTATATTGTGTTGTATTTTATATCTATCTATTGCGATGAAGCAGTATTATATTGTTAATAAGGGATAATTGGGACATATTTTCCCAGTCATCTCATTAGTAAAAAGTATTCCACTTTACCTGAATTTCACCCTAATAATATTTAATTACAATATAATGTGTGTAGGGCTAAGTATTACAATGCACGAACCAAAAGAATCACATTAATAATCATTATGAGTAGAATATGCATTGCATTGCACACTTTATAATTTACACTCAAGCACATCAACCTCCTCAATCCATTAACAGACGCTCTGATTTACCACCACATTAAAATGTAGTTAATAGCTGGAAATGTATCATGATCAATAAGACAGTCCCTCTTAATTAATGAATCAACATCTTTCAGTTTCCCACCAACCAATCAACTGTGGTTTATTGCACTGTTATGACGCTTAAAAGGTCAAATGGGTCAAAACAGTAGCAGACTAGTCATTTAATGTGATATAAACCATGCAAAATGCTGTTTTCTTTCTGTATGGTTTCTCCTTGCTATTTAATATTTCCAAGCCTATTTCTTTTGGTCTAATATTAAACCTACAAAATATTATGTACCACAGGTAGGCTTTCTATACTGACAAAGAAGACAAAGACAAAGATTTCTCCATATCTCAATCTAACACCATTGACATCACCACACACACACCTACGGCTCCACGCACACACACACACACACACACAACACACACACACACACACACACACACACACACACACACACACACACACACACACACACACACACACACACACCACACACACACACACACACACACACACCACACACACACAACACACACACACACACACACACACACACACACACACACACACAGTGTAATGCTTCAGTAAAGATAAGACCCTCTCAGCGTGAGATTTTTCCGAGAGATTAAAGGAACAAGAATTTGCTCTAAATGCTTTTACTTCAATCTGCCGAGAGGCAGTCGAGACCAGCAGAATTAATACTGCTCTTAACAGGTAAACGGCACTTTTTTTTTTCATTCTACCATAGTGTGAAATTACTTAAATCCTCCTTTATCAGTATCACACTGACTGTGTTTTGTTATCAAACCATGTTCTCCTTTTATTTACAGAGATGTCATAATCCACATGACCACAGATACAGCCATCATTGTTTTTTAATGCCAGAGCTCAGAGCGTTGCATAGCTCCTGTTTTTCTGCTGTACATAATACAAAAGGAGAAGATACACAGATGTGGAAATACACACAAAAAAAGCCATTTTCCCAAATGGTTACACTGCTGTACTAACTAAAGCTTTATGCTAACAGGCTTACTGAATTCTGGCACAAATCCGGGAGTATTCACTGACCTAAATAATTCTGAGCTAAAATGTACAGTTTTCAGGGTTATTAGGTGAAGTTCTGCTGCATGGGGCGTAAAAACACCCCATGATTCCAGAGCATTTAGCTAAGACCTACAGAAGGAGCAATTGTTGAACGTGTAACCTCTGGTGGTCAGTGTGAGGTAAGAGGTGTAAAGTCCCTGTGGAGGTTGGAACGAGGCCTGAAATTAAGCCGCATGTGTGTATTGTGGTTTTGCAACCTCTCGGTGCCCAATGCCAAACCAGAAAGCCATTGGAAAGCCCAACCTTTTGTGGAACCCAACTGGTCTAGTGTCTCATAGCCAGCGCATTGGCAACAAGGCAGATTTCAACTACGCCTGCTAACCACAAAAAAAGAAAAGTACGATAGAGGATATGGAAATGCTTTTAAGGAGAGATCTAGGAGATGCAATTTGCCCCTGAGTGGAGAGCTGAAACATTCCAGATTAATTGGTCTATCTGAGATCATCAAAAGTAAGGTGTCTACTATAATGAAATCTTAACATAAGTGAACGCATGATGGTGGTTAATGCTGGTTTAGTGCTGGTATATCCATGCTATTCATTTTTTTAAATTCACAAATACATTAAAGATGAAATTCTCTTGTGATTAATGTACATGATTTTAATTTCTGAATTAAAAATTAATAATTGCATCTAAGATAAACGTTTGTGTCCACGAAATCAAAGTCATGAAAGCAAACCTGCAGAAATCAACATAAAAAACAGGAAATTACATTAGGCAAAAAAATGTTAACAAAATATTGATGGGCGAAGAAAATAATCAATGTAAAGCAAAACATATTAAGAATACCTTTGCTCAAGAGCAGAAGAAAGAGAAAAGTGGAACATCTCAGAGATCTAAAATGGCTCCCTTATCAAATATTTACATTGGTGTGATTGGTGTCCCCTTGGCTCTAGATAATCAATAGCTTTTATATATGATACCTTCAAACAGAAAGAGCAGCACCATCATGGGAATAAAGAGAGAGAGAAAGCAAGCGAGAGAAAAATGAACAGCGGAGAGCTTGTACTTTTTTTTTCCTTCCTGCGAGGCGGAGGATGAGAGACATGTTTGGAGAGTGTGTTTAATGCCCTGGTCCATGGGGATGAATGGTTGCTATTAGTGTATTTCTCATTCTGTCTGCAGTCTCTGGTTCATATTGAATGAGGCAGATCAATAGACATCAACCCACCACCTCAACAGAGACCCTTCTCCATCACATCAGGGATCAGGGACAGCACCTAACTATGGTGAGAAAGTTCAAATAGAAACTAAATTATTTTATTTTTTTAAAATAAAATAAAATTTGGCAGCCCTAGAATATAAAAAAAATTAATTAAGAAAACTCTTATACAAAACTAAAACTAATAATAAAAGTGGAAAGTTTGAAACTTGTGAAACCTTAACCAAACTATTATACATTGTATATTTGAAAAGAGAGTATATTCGTGAGTGACATCCCTTCTTCCAGTGCTTCAGGTGGCCTTTTCAATTTAACAGCATTGCGGACCCACTCAGAAAAGAAGAAAGGTAGGCTATAGGGTCAGTCAAACAGTCCCCAAAACAAAAAGAAACTGGGCCTTATTACCAAGGGAGAGAGGCTTATGTACTTGTTTCCATGGCAACATAATTCTGTTGTAAAAAAAAAAATGCTCCCTTCATTGATTGTGAATCAAGACTTAAATAGTAGAACTCCTTGGAGAATATGAGAGTGAAGTTTGATCCACACACAGCAAAAAATTCATACTAACTAAAGCAAAGAGAAGTGCTTGAAAATACAATAACACATCTCAATCTCTTTCAATAAACTTAACTCTATAGCCAACCTTCAGAGACATGTTTTATGTGCTTGGCCTTCAAAAGGACAAATATGGGCTAGCTATGGGTTAAAATATGGACTAGCTTTCATTTGAAGTATAATCATAAGGCATTCTCTTAAAGCATTTACAACATGAAAATTGATGACCAAAATGGCTCTAAAAAAAGTTGGCGTTAGTGATCAGTGAAGCTCAGTTTCTTATAGTTAGAAAGTGGATGCTCGACTTACTGATGCTAAACAGCCAAAATACATCAATGTCAGTCCGGCATTTTCCCAATGACATGCTAACCTAGGCTAACAGTTAGTCTCTAAGGTATTTCAACACATTTGTCTTTGGATATCCACGTTCGCATTTCTGTTGGTAAGCAAATGACCTGGCTGAGCCCTTCAAATAAACAAGGTCCTTCACATTAGCAGAACTCGATCTCACCTACAGGAATGGAAGTGTTCTAGAGATTATAACGCTCTATTGATTTAGCGTCCAATTGCACAGCAGAGACTTTTTAAAGTCTTTTCAGCCATTTTTACCCTGGCCATTAGGCATTGTAGCATTGATTTTTAGAGAAGGAAAAAAAATCCAACCAATTCCGGCTGATGACGGCGCTGACTGGAGAACGGTAGAGCCAGACTTTCCTGCCAGAGTGCTAAAAGGTTGTTTGCAATATTCACACGGAATCAGCCTGTTTTGGGCCTAAAGCACTTCTTCAACAGGAGTGAGTTGATCCCAGAAGCAATTGAGAAAATCAGACTGCTTTTCAGAGGTCGAACCCTTTACCTTTTCCAATAACCATGGAAAAATGGTTGCACAAATGGCATTCACGTAAGACACTCACATAAAACTGTCTCTACCTGGCCTTCAACATCCGAAATACCTGTCCAATTACCTCAGAGGTGTCAGGAGAGGGTTTAAACATCTCTACTGCTGGATTTCTCCTTTGTCTCAATCTTCTCTCAATCTCCCTGGAGTGCCCTTTCTTTTCAAAGGCTATTTCCTGCTTTCCATCCATCATGCACAGCGTGACAGAGCCAATCTCCCAGGCTTTGCTGGTAGGCCTAGTTGGAACATCCTATCAACCTAGTGGCATATAATGTCCACTTGAGCCAGATACTACTTAATCCCATGAAACAACTGAAAGAAAGAAGGTGGACAACTTTAGCACGACCCAAAAACGGAGCTCTACAATTTCCCTCAACCAACAATTCCGCCTACAGCAGATTTTCCAACTTTCGAGAAGAATCACACAAAACAGAAGCACTTGTGAATGATATGACTGCACAGCCTATGAGAAAAAAAAGCACTTACTGAATAACTAGTAAGGAATAACTGAGTAGTACTTGTCCATACAGAATTTCCCAGATGGCTGCTTACTGACCCAAGTCAAATTTGCTCCATTTGGTCCTTAGATATGGATGCTTCAATGTAAGTCTATTCGAATTTTCACTTGCTTTAAAGTCCAACAGTAAAAATGTATAGGCCTAAATAAAAAAATAAAATTATTATAAATAAAAATAAATGTACTAAATAAAATACAGTACAAAGAAAAGAAAATATAACAGAAAAGAAAAGACGTAATTGTAGTGCTTCTAAGGAACTAACACACAACATTTTTTAATCTTAGAAATGCAGGAACGACATATTTGGATGTGGTTTCCATCCAGACTGTTCTACTCAAACTTACAGTACACTCAATACTTCAGTTTTCGTGCAGACTTTGTAATCAGTGGGGCTGAAATGAAAAGCAGGTGTGTTTGGAGACCGGCGGTCTTGCTGTTATTTCAGTGGGGTGAGATACAGAGGGAACAGGGGGAGCCTCTGACCGCAGCTCTTGGGTGGAGAGCTATAAAAAAGAGATTATCCATACACGCGAGAAAAGTAGCAATAAAACGAATTCTTCTCCGCTTACTCGTGCCTTTTTTTCTTGCTGTCTGTTCTACCATACAAACTATAGTCTCACTACATCAATTTAAAATAGGAACCTAAAGCTTCAAATTTTGTCTCCAAAGCAAATACATTATTTCTGAACATAGAGTGGCCATTAAAATAGCTGCTGAAGTCTCCATCTTACTACTGTTTTCCTGAATAAAACAGATTTATTCATTTTGATCTATTTAAAGAGCCTCGAAATGCCTTGTGGATTTTTGAGAGAAGCTGTTGATCACTCTAATCATACAAGTTGATACCAAAAATCCAGATTTGCATGGGAGATGTGAGGTTGTGCAGGTCTGCAATCATGAACTGTAGATCAGGTCTGTAAACCAGCCAGCGCAGACTTAGAGACAGCCTGGAACTGGCTCTCTAAAAGATTTTATTGGCTCCATTTCATTACACATGTGTAAATGCTATTGGGTCTCATTCCTGTCTCTTCTGTTGTTCCGCCTGTTTTTTTAAATGTGGGAATAACTTTTAAATGTCTGACATGAAGGGGTTCTAACAGAGAGGGTTTTGCCCCTTAAAATCACATGTGAAAAAAATGTTTGCTCGAAAAACTGGTGTATTTCCACTAGAAATAGGTAATAAAAAAAGTAGCGTGGGACTTTATTTTATCCATTGGGAATTTACTGGATCATAAAAAGTGAGCTTTCCATACCAGAATGAATCCAGACCTGAATTAGATTTTGATAAAAACCAGTTATTCAATAGCTTGTGCTGCTTAAGGAAGGAAACGGGTGAAAAAAAGAAGTAGAAAAAAAGTGTATAAGTATATATTTAATATTTGACTAAAGATTACAAAGATTCTTCTTCTTTTTTTTTTTTTTACATTTGGAATAATGTTCACTAATAAGTCATTGACAATAAGACCAGTAAAAGCATTCAGGTAAATAGGGTCCATTCTGATTCATTTTGATTTCAAGTATGAGCCAGCCAGCAGACTGTTTCTCCTGGTCGTAAGGCCCTCTTGTCATCTGCAGCCTGACAGATGAATTATTAAGAGAGTTTGGAAAAAATAAAATAATGCAAGACGACTGCTGGATGCACGTGTCGTTGTTTCCACGTGCCTTCTTCCTCTTCAAAACACACATACGTCTGAGTGCCATTAAGAGACAAAACAGTTGTAGAAGCAAATCCCATTACAACGTCACTGTGAGGCAACATTAGCAAAGGACACTCAACACAAGCTAAACACTGTAGTGAGAAGTGTAGACTTCCCATACTGAACAGAAACAGTTTAAGACGTTAAAGACGTCCACACTTTGTGAAAAATCACACCACTATTAGTCGTCATAACGTGAGTTGTGAACATCTCTATAAAAATAATGATGTTAATATTTCAAACGGGAATGATGGGCCTATTGTGACTTTTAAACTGCGGGTGAAAGGAAGAAAATATGAAGAAGTGTCTAGTTTCCTTAGCATTTTTCCTTTTCAATAAAGAAAAGCTGTGAAGCCAGCCTGTCAGTTTTACAGACTGAGAAATACAACTTCTACTAAACGCATGCAAAAACATTCATAAATTCATCCCGTAGACAGAAAAGGAACCTTCAACGATGTGCTAAACTCCCTGGATGAAATTTTAGAGTTCTGTAAGCTGTCAATGTCCCTGTATAATTGATGGCGCGCCGAGTCTTTGATGCTTTGGCTGTGGAGACTCTATTCCAGCTCATGTCTTTCCGACAGGGGTCCACACCCAAGACCCAGGAGCAGGAGGGGAAAAAAAATACACGGCTACATCTGGTAGCCATCCTGACGTTATCCAGCAGAGCTCACAACGGTCTTATTTTAACTGCTTTCTGAGAAAGAAATGCACAAATATCAAATATCCCCAGCCAGCACCTATGAAGACTAAGACTATAGCCAAGCACCATGTAGGCCTTATTGTCATTAGTGATACCATCACAGTGTTTGATTTGGGTGTCATTTATATTTTACTTTGCTCAGATCTCAGCATGCCAGCAATCTGAAACTCGAACATGTTCTACAGTTTCCTAAGAGACAACATGCATGGCAAAGAAAACAAGTATCATGAATTGTCTGTGTAATGACAGTTAGACCGTAAACCTAAATTGCAGATTGGCACTTTGCCATCCACTGACAGGTTATTCCATGTTGTTTACTATCGGCTACTAAAATGTTATTGATCCAAACATCAGCTGGAGGTAAAGAAATGGGCAGATGACATGTCGTAGACAGTTTGATGGAGGGCTGAGATGGAGAGACGACGTTTTAGTTGGCAGCTGACTAACTAGATGCCACTAATAAAAGCAGCATCATTTAGTATTATTTTAAAAAAAAATAAAAAGTTAAAAATATTTGTTAAAACGAAACGAATCACTAAATACATGTATGATAATTATGTAGTGACCAAAAAAACACTTATATTTGAACATTTTCAAAGATATCTTTTGAACTCTGCAAGCTCATTGATTTATTTATTTTTTAATAAATACATTTTTGTAAAGAATTTCATATGCAGGCACAATTTACATTTCTCCAAAAAAAACATTTCAAGCATTTAAGCATATGGTTTTAAAGAAACAATGTCAGTGTCCGGCTGGCAGGGTAGCTACATATGAGCAAGCATCTTTTTCTCCTTTAAAATTTTGTTCCAGAAATAATGTTATCATCAAGGGTAAGTGAAATGGCTATTGCAGATGTCTTGCACTGTCTTCGCCGATAAAAGTATATCGGTTGGAAGAAAAACTTGCACTTGATGCAACACACACACACACACACACACACACACACACACACACACACACACACAGGCAATGAATAGCTAGCGGAGAGCTAGTAAAAAACAGCTCAGTTACTGGATCGGGCTAAATGTTTAACAGGCAGCTTTATGCTTCACTAAGCTGTAGGGCTATCAGCAGGTACCAGTGATGCTTAAATGATTCAGTATATGTATGTCCACAGCGCAGAAACGGTATATCACGCTTCATGTGTTAGGGCAGGGGACCTAAATATCCACAGGCATGTTGGATTCCCTGGAAGTACCAACTTAGCAGTTTCTTTTCACCAAATGTTGTTGAAACATGATGTTTAAATGTAAATGTCTCCGGGATCCCTCCTTCAGTATATAATATAATATGATATAATATAATATAACATAATATGTAACGCACACATATACATACAAAGTGTGACCATATACTGTATATATGGTCACACTTTAGATTAGGGTCCAATACGGGTTATGCGCAACATTCTTTTGGGTTCTACAAAACAGATTTAACCCTTGTGCATCAATTTAAAAAAGTTACACATAGCTACATAGAGGACAAAAATGTCCGTGTCCAAAAACTGTCATAAAAATATTATAGATTTATATTTTTTTCCACTTTCACTGGCATCATTTTTTTAACCAGCATCAGCTCTAATCATAATGACCAAACATTCATTAATTTTCAGAATTTTAAACCTTAAAATGCTGGTTTGTTTACATAATGCCACTGTTGTTTTTTTATGAAAAAAAGAAAAATAGTAATTATTTTCAATTTACTAAATTCCAAGCAGAATTTTTTTTCTTTGATTATTACAGCCTTGGATATGTCAATGATTAAGAACAATATTAATTTTGATGCATTAATATTTTTTATGCAGTATCAGATTTAAAAAAAAGCTACCACTTAGGTACATAAAGGACAAAAATGTCCATGTCAAAAAAGTGTCATAAAAATATGATAGATTAATATTTTTTTCCACTTTCACTGACTTAGATTTTTTACTAGCATCAGTTCTAATCATAATTACCAAACATTCATTTATTTTCAGAATTTTAACCCTTTAAATGCCGGTTTCTTTACATAATGCCACTGTTGATGTTTATAAAAAATTTAATAATAATAATAATTTTCTATATACTAAATTCTAAGCAGAATTTTTTTTCTTTAAATATTACAGCCTTGGATATGTCAATGATTAACAATAATATTAATTTTGATGCATTAATATTTTTTATGCAGTATCAGATTTAAAAAAAAGCTACCACTTAGGTACATAAAGGACAAAAATGTCCATGTCAAAAAAGTGTCATAAAAATATGATAGATTAATATTTTTTTCCACTTTAACTGACTTAGATTTTTTACTAGCATCAGTTCTAATCATAATTACCAAACATTCATTTATTTTCAGAATTTTAACCCTTTAAATGCTGGTTTCTTTACATAATGCCACTGTTGATGTTTATAAAAAATTTAATAATAATAATAATTTTCTATATACTAAATTCTAAGCAGAATTTTTTTTCTTTAAATATTACAGCCTTGGATATGTCAATGATTAACAATAATATTAATTTTGATGCATTAATATTTCTTATGCAGTCTCAGATAAATAAAAAAAATTACCACTCAGGTCCATAAAGGACAAAAATGTCCATGTCAAAAAAGTGTCATAAAAATATTATAGATTCATATTTTTTTCCACTTTCACTGACTTAGATTTTTTACTAGCATCAGCTCTAATCATAATTACCAAACAGTCATTAATTTTCAGAATTTTAACCCTTTAAACGCTGGTTTCTTTACATAATGCCACTTTTGTTTTTATAAAAAATTATAATAATAATAATAATACAAATATTCCATATACTAAATGCTAAGCAGGTTTTTCTTTAAATATTACAGCCTTGGATATATCACTGGTTAACAACAACATTCATTTTGATGCATTCATATTTTTATGCAGTATCAGATAAAAAAAAAAAAAAAAAATACCACTCAGGCCCAAGTCACTCAGGCCCAAGTCAAATCATTGATTTATTACTCCTATTATCCTCCAAAGTTTTTACTTTTTTGATAGAATATACCTTATTTTGCTCTATAAATAAAGCAAAAGTACAAGATCACTTTGAACAAGAACTGAAGTCAACTCTTCATCCTCACTTTCACATGTGTTCACTAGATCCAGAGCTTCCCTTGCTGTGAAACGTCTCATCTTGCAAACAATGAAATGACAAGGCCCTCAAGCATCACATTTTTATAGGTTTGGCTGTGAGAGCACTTGTGTCAACAAAAATCTACCAGACAAAACAATCACCATTTTCTCGAGGTGAAAACATAAAAAATAATCACTTTTGATTTATGCAAGGTGTTGTGGGGCCTCTAAACTTCTACATCAAAATCAAGCTCACCTTTTACCTTTGAATAAAAACAAAAACAAAAACAAAGTGCAAGCAAGTAATAAGAAATGTGTTTAAATGAAAAAAATTAACTTCAGTAACTTTTTGACCTTTTCAGTTTTCACATGCAGGGTCTGTGACTCTGCCAAGGGTATGACTCATTTACATGGGGTGGGATTTGTGTTTTCCAGTACAATATAATTTCTTTCTTTCAAAATGTTCACACACACACCACCTAAAAATTTCAGTACACACATACTAACCACACTCTGACAACCATACCAACACACCCACACAATTATAGCTTCATAATTTATCTAATTGGCTCTATAGTATGCATAAGCCGAAAACAGCAGAAAACAACAATAAAGTGATAATTTGCTTTATATGCCAAACCTGAAAAAATGGCACCATCTGATAAAAAATAGTAAAAATTAAAATTTTGAAGCCTTGCCAACAGAATGAAAGCCTGTTAAGAAAGATTGCATCATTTTATAGTTGAATGGCACTGGGATTAAAAATCGCAGTTTTAATGGGTTTCAATGGGGACATTTTTGTCCAAAAGGCGCTAAGTGGGTGTATTTTTTTTACCTAGTGCAAAATAAATTTTTTAAAGTAAATGAAGGTGAAATATTAAAATTCCAATAAAAATACACACCTGTGGCAAATTTTATGCAGTTAGCATTAACACAGCCAAAGTTATCAAAAAAACAAAACTGAAAAGGACAAAAATGTCCATAAGGATGCACAAGGGTTAAATACTTCTGGCCTTCAGCTACTGAGGTAAACACAGCGTAGTAATGGCGACTGGGCCTTCTATAGCCGGTGTTTACAGGAGATACCTCTAATAACCACTTCCGATTTCTAATTCCTAATGGCACCCGATATATCGGAATCGCCCCGGGTTTCAAACGGCATCGTCCCCCTTCAATTATATCTTCAGGCATAAAATGCAGACTGGAGACAGTGGTGTGTCTCCTTATAACGAAATTATCACGCCTAATGTTTCAGACCCTTATCGCCTGAATGTTCTGACTGACTCATCCTTTGGGAACTGGTGGAAACTTACCCCAGAGTTAATTTTCCTCGACACAGAGCAGATCGGCACACAACTAAAACTGCTATTCGGATGTTCCCGTTTCTGATATTTTAATATTCGTGACATTTTAATTAAAACAAATACACTAAAGTTTGATCAGAAATAAGAATTTTATTATAATAAGTGAAAATTACCCCCAGGACCGGCGCGTGCACTTATGCCGCTCTAGGCGAAAAGCAATTGTGCCGCCCCTCTATTTGCAACGTACCAGCAACAACACACAAAGACCAATATGCCATAGGCCTATAACGCAAAACCAGCAAAAACACACAAAGATCAATAAGCCATAGGCCTATATATATAAAGCAAAACCAGCAACAACACACACAGATCAATAAGCCATAGGCCTATACATATAACGCAAAACCAGCAACAACACACAAAGACCAATAAGCCATATATAACGCAAATAGTGCGCAACGCGCGTATGCCCAAAATGTCAACAATATTAAAGTTTATGCAGGTGGCAAATGCCTGCTGGCATTTTTCTTTAAGCAGTCATGACAGGACTTTTCCAAATAATCACATTTCACCTCCTCAAATTACTGTTGCTTGCACATCTCTTTACACCACTTTATTATGTGCGTATTCAAATAAAATGTCCGCAAGCACATTATATCATCAGCAGGTTCAGCATCTTAAAATAACGACTAAAGAGCAAATGAAGCTTAACTTACGTTTCAGAAACGCGCACGACAGGCCTTCATCGCAGCAAAGCTCTTAACATCCTCTATTTCGATTCTCTGAGCCAGTTCTTGTTCTATGGAGATTGCCAGTTCATTAGCTGTCTTGTTTCAATGTAGGCTACTGCGAAGATAGTTTTTTATTAGTTTCAACTTTTCCTTTATAAGTCGTCTCTTTTTATATTCGCAACGAGATAATTTATTTCGTTTCGACATCTTGCATTGAACGATCTGTTCATTGCGTATGTCACGTGACACAATGAACGGATCACCCAAATGAACGTATGACTCGGAACTCGGAAGGTAAAGTAATTATTTATGTTCCCTGTAAATAATTGTTTACTGCATTACGATTTCTTAATTCAGAATATGATCAACATTGCGTAGGTGGATGTGATCGGGAAATTTGGCTGTAAAAAGTATCAAATTTAAAGCCACTTAAATAAACGAACTGACTCGAATGACTCAATAGAGTCAGTAAAATGATCCGAACTTCCCATCACCCAGTCATGACTCGTGCGAGCAGGGGCGCGCCCTCGCTGGCGCTGCTGGGCGGCGGAAGCTCAGTAGATCAGTCATGACTCGTGAGAGCAGGTGCGCGCCCGCGATGCGGGGCGGCGGCAGCTCAGTAAATCATACAAATAACCTATTTTTTGAATTGTTCATTCCCGGTTGGCACAAATTTTGCCGCCCTTACAAAAGTGCCGCTCTAGGCAATTGCCTAGTTCGCCTATATGGACGCGCCGGCCCTGATTACCCCAGAGATCAGACCACTGCAGATGTGTATGGAAGTGAAAAGCGGAAATGATTAGACCTGTTTTCCGGTTGAAAGCTGGGCGCTCCGCATAACCCCTATTCTCACTATTAACTAGGACTTTTGCCTAAATAAACTCCTAATTACTGCTTATTGATAGTTAGTAAGGTAGTTAAATTAAGGTATTGGGTAGATAAAGGGTAGGTTTACACAACACAGTTTTCAATTAAAAGCAGAAAACTTTAGAAAAAAAACTGTATTTTGTCCGTTCATTTACACGACAATGGCGTTTGGGGGCTTGTAAACGAACGCTTTTGAAAGAAATGGTTTTCAAAGTGCAAGGTTTTGAAACCGATGCCTTTACCGTCTCCTTGTAAACAACGAAAACGTGAATTTGTGAAAACGGTGACGTCATGCACATGTGTATTACATGTTCAAGCATGCCTTTTAAGTATTTATAGGGTGTTTCTTGACAAAGTGACAATGCCAACTACTGGCCTGGCATGCAAAATACAGCCTTTTTAGTCAGATCCATGTGAACGGAGATCGTTTCGACAACATTGTCGTCTGTTTTTAGTATATCGTTGTCGTGTAAACAAACACTAAGGGATGTAGAATATGGTCATGCAGAACAAGCCATTAATATGTGCTTTATTAGTATTAATAAACAGCCAATATCCTAGTAATATACAATAGTTCATAGTGACAATTGGACCCTAAACTAAGGGTGTTACCATATACATATATATAAATAGTCATAGGGCTTTCGAATATTGTTGTGGAAAATGGCGGTGATTGGTAGAGAATCACTGCTCTAAACTGATCTTCCCATAAAAGGCAAAATGACTCAGATTTCCCAATTTCATAATGCCCATTTACCGTGGGTGAGCTGAATGGTGACTGCGTCCGTGGTACCTTTAACAAAATCACCGGTCGAAGATAAACTCTTGCAATTTCAGAGTCATGCTGTCACCCAGCAGGCGAGCATCACGTGGTGGGGATTACAGATGTGGAAATCAAACTAAACGTCTAAGTATGTGATTACTAGAGCCCCTATAAAGACGAACAGCCGCAATGTGTGGAAAGCCCAGGTCTCTTAACCGTGTTAACCTCTCCAATCTACACTCCAAAATTCCGTTTTGGAGCACACACACAAGCTCATCCCTTCAAGCTGCCTCCACTGTGAATCTCCGTTGGGGTGCTGACAATCCCATGACCCAGTTTCTCAGCTCAAATCCTATGGAGGAAGACACTCCAGAGCTCCTCACAGCAAGATTACCGTCACAAAGAGCTCATTTCTGCCATTCCTGCCCCAATCAAAAGCACTTCATTCAGCCACACTGTGTGAGCTTAGCGCTGTAGAAAATACGCCTCAGGAAACAGAAGAGAGTGCCCATCTTCAGCTGGCATGCTAACAGTCGAGGGGCCATCGGGTCAGACCTTATGCCAGACCCAAACTCAGAGTCTGGTGTGCACCACCAAGCCACTCGAAAACCATTTACATCCAACAAAAGGGCAGTGATTGTAAGCCGAAGTGCTCTATGCTGAGAGATACGGATGAGAATGAACAGCCATGGTAAAAAGACTTGATACAAGAGGGTTTATTATCAGAGTTTACAACACACATTCACAGTATAAAAGGTTAAGAGAGGATATAGAAACAGAAAAAAAGGATGAATCTACGGATGGCAAGACAAAGTGTTGTACAACAAGAGATGGGGGGGGGGGGGGGTTCTGTTGAAGATCGTTTGAGAGCTGCCACAATAAGACGAAAGGAAAAGAAAAGAAGAAATAAATATAAGAGGCAGTTCACTGAGCCGAGGTTGTGGGAGAAGACGTCCGTCTCTTTCTATTTTTTACTCTCTTCTATCACGGCGTTGTGTGTCGACGCCGGTAAATGGTGAGCGGGATAAACTGAGGCCCTGTTGGCAGATTTAGAGAGAATCCAAGAGACAAAATATGACAGGAGAGTGAAAAACGGAAAAAGAAAAGGAGGGGGGATACAAAAAAGGACAGAATAGAATTATAAAAGGGAAGAAAAGACAAGAAAGTAAAAGAAAAGGAAAGGAAAGGAAAGGAAGATAATAAACGGAGTAATTCCAAGAGGGTCCTCGCGTCATTGGTGCGTGGGCCCTAAAAGGGGGGGCTAAAATTTAGCTGTAAGACTTCTGTCCTTCTACTAATGCTGTTGTTCAGGGAATATAAAAGCCTCCGCAGCATGAAAAGTGTAGAAAGCCAGCGTCAGCAAGCACTCCCAGAACCCACAGCGAGACCGCAAGGTGAAAACAGACCACTAGCTGTTTCACTTTGTGTCATTTCACATGGCAATGCCCTGTTTCTCATGGAGCTGTCGGAGGCAGAGAGCAATGAATGTTTTGTCAGCTGACCGGCTTGTATGAATTAACCATTCTCTTATTGCAGTTAGAGTAAATCTTTTATTTTGAGGTTTTATTTTTGAGTTACAGCCCAGTCTCCATCATTCACAGTAATGAATAGCTGTTAAAATGTTAACCTTTTTCCAGTGCTGCTGAATGTTTCTTGCGGCACTGAGTTGTGCCACAATAAATTATATTTTTCCTGAGTGAGTTTAAAATGCAGTAATCTGAATTGAAAGTAATGAGATAAACTGAGTACTATGACATAATATTAAGACAATTAATAGCCCTTTATACCACCCTGATTCTGACTAGCAATAGCAATTAGTAAAAAAACAAATTCCAAGAGGGTCCTCGCACCATCTGTACTCGGGCCCTAATTAACAGATCCAATCACTGAAATGAGCTGTAGGACTCGATTAGCTGTGGTCCAAACCAAAGAGCACTGAATTGGTTGTGATGGCTTTCCCACCCCCATCTCTCTAGCCTACTTTCTAGTCACTCAAAAGTTCCTTGTAACCCTGTCCAGACCCCCTCCTTCCTGATCTACACTTTTACCTACAATAAAACAGTCCAGAATGGCTAAATGAATATTTAAAAGCTGCAGCCTTCTCAGTCCTGGGGTGGTGTACAGGCAAGTTCCTCTAACGTGGGCTGAGGAGTGACAGGGCTTTGAATAACCAAAGGCGAAGAGAGAAACAAAAGCAAAAAATAAACAATTACAGTGTAGCGTCTTGGCTAGAAAGCAGGCTGCATTAATAAATCCATTAGTGCCGTCTGAGATTAAAAGACAGTGTAAAGACCTGAGTCTAACCCTGTTTCCATGAACATGTGGTAATAAAGTCTACATCAATTTCAAGTGGGATAACTTCATTTGTCAGGTTTTATTTAGCATTTTCTCTTTATAATGGACATTTTGTTTAGAACTATGAAAGAGACAGTTGCACTATGAAAAGGGCAAAACACTACCAGAAGTATTGCTAATTTTTGATTGAGGTACAGTATGTGATTTACACAAAAGGTTATTGCTTCATTACACAATAATGGTGGTAAAAAATATTTTTCTTTCTATACATCTACCGTCTATCTATCATCTATCTATCTGCATTCCTACATCTACTATATCTATTTACCTTCTCATCTATCCACCCATATCTATCCATCTATCTACCTTCCTATTTATATCTATCCATCTGTATCTATAGCTCAACTAAAGGATCTGGCCTACACTGTCATATCTCAATATTAATCTAACAATAATCCTTCTTAAATCTCTTCCATCCAAACATCAAATTGCTCTTAGGAGTAAGACATAACCGTCAACCCCATCTGCTACAGTTTCTAACTGTGTATCCTCAAGTTTCTATTTCACAACCAATAGCTAAACAGCAGGACAGCTCAGAGAACATATAAAGAACCTCTGAACCTCTGGACATGCTTGCCATTTAAAGCCATTATTGTGGTCGCAATTTTTGTTTCAAAGAGAATCATTTCCGATCAAGAGCATGTTTACGCAGTTAGCCAGAAAAATGTGATGTATGCTAAGGCCATCATTTGAGACAGTAAAAGAAATACTTACGTTGGCAGTGTCCATCCACCTCCTCGAAGCCTGGCCGGCACACACAACGGCCGATGGGCACCAGCCAACCTCCGTCAGCACTGCAAAACATCCGTGGTCCCTCCAGCTCTTCCGCATCCTCCACACAAGTGCCACGCACTTCCACCAGCGCTGAATCGCCGCCCGTCACCGTGTCCGGGAAACGGGCAAGATTGAGAACCGCCAGCGGACATCGCTTATAAAAGACTCTCACCGACACCAAAGCAATGCAAGCACCCAGGTCCTGAAACGCCAGGTACAAGCCTCTCTTACTGAGACCACTGATGTCTCGCACTTCAGTATTCAGCTTCATGACACGATCCCCGACGTCCGTCTGCGTGAAGCTCTCGTCGGCCGCTATAGTGTCGATCTTCACATACTGGCTCTCGCGAATGTGGCGCAAAGGCGCTGCGACTGCATTGTTGGATTCATGGTAGTACACGTTAAACGTCTCCTTACAGGTTCCAGGGACACCCGGCAGGCTGTTGCAGTCACGCAGAGTGAATTTGATCTCCACATAGACACGTTGAGCGCCCTCTCGCTGGATCAGTCCTGTGCGCAACCAGTTGTTCTGATTGGCTTCCATTACGTTGCACACCTGGTACGTCCTCATAGGTATGTTCCTCTCGTCCATAACACTGATCTCCTCCCACTAACAAACAGATCAAAAGTTAATCAGCTCAAAAAGACAGACATCCTTCAATGCTTTGGTAATTGTCCTGTGTACTTTGGCTCTGAACTCTCTAAGCTCTTACAGTGGGTTCTGAAAGATTTTGACAGATGAATGAAGGGCACATTACGAGAAAACGCTTCATTTAACTTTCATCAAGAGGAAAGTGCATCTGACAGGCAATCAGCTCAAAGTTACAAACTGAATAGTCTCAGTTGTTTTGTTCGTGCATAATTCAACTCATTGCTGATGCAGAGAAAATTATATAATTGTGCCTCGGAAACGTTCATTTTTAATACTTAAATCAACAAAGGCAAACGAAAACCATGAAAAATAACATGGTCTGTTGGTTTGGCATTGACGTCAGTAAGTTTGTGGGTTAAAAATAATGGCACGAAAAACAGCAACCTTCAAACCGTCTTAATGTTTTTCACGCAACACAAATCTTTCATTTCAGAATTGTTGTATGCAAACTGCTGGAAATGCCAAACCTTGACCTCTTCCCCTGCTTTATCAGCAGCACACAAAAACATAAGATATTTCTCTTTACAGGCACTCATGAATCTGAGCGTGACTACTTGTGCCAAGGCCACTATTGCAATTCATCTTCATCTTGCGAAAATGGATTTGAATGAATGACGTGAAAGCGTGGGATGAGAACCAACTCCCACAAAGGAGATCGTTACTCAGCGGGTTGGCAAGGTTGTTCAAAACGAGATACTACGACCCCCCACAGGACACTCTAAAGACTCACAGGCTGTATGTTCACAGAGGGGAGCAGTGGACCATTCAGGGTCGAGAAGATCAAGCACTACACTTTATATCAGGGGTGTAACAGCACTAGTTGGATGAAGTAGCAATTGAAGATCTGGGCTGGTAATTGAACAGTTTTAGGTTCAAAGTACCCCACAAGGGAAAATCATTAGATGTTACAAAGATTGTGTGCCATTCAGAATTAATTTGAGAACGCTTTTTAAAATCCAAATCAATTCCGGAATTTGAAATGAGGTAGCGACTTGAATTTGAATTTACAAAAAAAATGAAATTAAAAGGAGTTACGCAGACTTTCACAGGTACTCACCCCCTCTGATGGATACGCTTCCCAACCCAGGTCACCTGGGGCAGACATAGAGTCGAGCAGAGTAACTGTAAAATAATGAAAAGAACAGAGATATAGAGTTATTTAAAGCCACTAGAATACCTGGCACAGAACAACATTTTTATCATTTGTTCAGATTTTTCACAAACAACAAGCATGATGCCATGTAAAGCATGAATCATTCAAGGCTGCAGTCTTTCTGAATAACATAATAGAACACTCGAAATGTCAGAACCACTTGTAACAGCCTAATCAACACTTTCCATTTGAGGTTATTCATTCTAGTTTTATTAATATGGTCAAGGCATAGTGGATTTATTTTATTGACATAAACAGCAACAACTTCTAAGACTAGTCCCAATATTCCAGTCAGGTGGAGTCACATCATTTGTGACCATTACAAAACATGTGATTCGCAGCTCCTTACACAGTCTTTTTGAAATCTGTTCTCACATCAATATTTTCAGAGGTTGATGGCGCTATTTATAACAGTCTTTCAATCTCCCAATGGTCGGAGCCCTGAACTTCCCACTTTGAGCTCGTTCCAAACCAATTACATCCCTGGCAACCGGGGTGATTAATTCTTAATCACATCCAAACCTCAGATGTTCCTCCTCTTTCACGCTGAATATCAACCTCTCCCGCTCCTGGCACATGTGCGTGTGCCCTTTTGTGACGATTTAAAAAGAAAAAGGAAGAAGGAAAATAGGAAAATCAAAGACCATCTGGATCCAAATTCTAATTAAAACTGACTGCCAATGGGTTTGTGTGACATGCAAACAGTGTGCATTTTCAAATCGCGCTTTGATGGTTGGTTGATGTGGAAACAGGGATTATGTCTGGTTTTATGGGTCGTATATAGAGCAATTGGGCAAATTTGATGACTTGACACTCGAAGAGAAAACCATATGCAGAGTCAAAGCAGGATATTACTTCTTAACTGAATACAGATTACGATGCCATTAACCACTGGTGCTCGTGTGGCTGTTTTCTGATGAAGGGGTAAAAGCAGACAGGCCAATATATCAGTCTAAACGATCTGGAAATCATTCTGCTCTGCCTTTTAAAGACACATTTAATAAAACAAACAAATGAATACAGCCACAGGCCTTGCACAGCCCAATAATACAAGCAGCAGGCAACATTTAACTCACAGCAAGGCAAAATTTATACCACCTGAGACATCAGTTCTGGCTCAGAGAGCATTCTTTAAACAACTGCCACACAGGCCTTGATGAAAAGACTAGCGTGTTGTGTTTTGGACATCAGGCTGCTTAAAATCTCAAACAACTGATCTGCTCAAACTTCTAAACCAGCAAGATGGTGCAAGTTGACTCTTGAACAACCAAGGACTTTGTTTCACAAGCTTAACCACCAAGACTTGGTCAACCAGTTGCACCTGAAAGATCAGGTGCAAAAAACTTAACTGAAAAGGTTTTGCAGGTAAACATATAACTGTTATGTTCGCCTTTCAGCAAGATAAGTACCAAAACAGGCCCTTACTAGAATAAATCAGCATGAAAATTAATCCTTTACAGGTCTAGCCTGGGCTCAACAGTTGGGAAGGTAGCCCAGAATTTAACTGTCACAAAAAATTAAACTATAATTTATTAATTTAAATCTATAAAACATGACAAAATATAATTGCCATAATTGTCAATAATCCGTTCTTACTGATGCTACCAAGATTACCACAAGCATAAACTTAAAAAAATACAAGATTTTATAACGAAAACCTTTTTAGGTACAAAAGCAGTCTACATTATGGCAAAAGAGATTACTATTAAATTCACTTTTAAATCACTATTACAGGACCAGTGTTGTAACCACCAGAGACACTGAGAGAGAAGCGTCCCCTCAAATATTCAGATTAGTGGTTGATACGTTTCCTTTTCATTGGCCCACTATATTTAGGCGGCCCCAATATCCTGAAAATGGTAACAGTCTTGAACAGGTCCAGGCCAATACATGTGATGTTTACCATAACAGCTGCTTAGATAGAGAATAGGTCTTTTCTTCATCATTAGCTCTCAGCTGGCAACTCTGGATGTGGCCAACGCTTGAATCCCCTCGGGGTGGCCATGAGATCTCAGCACCTCAGGGCAATAGATGAGATTAGCCATTAGGCCAAACTCTTAAAAAAGTGCAGTGGTCAGCAATCACCGCTCCAAAGTAAACAAGCAAGGGAAGCAAAAACTGAAAAATGGGGAAAGGATAAGGGTAGGTCAAGAGAGAGGGAAAGGGTAGATAAGCTGCTGGATAGATTACCTCAGGGAATTGAAAAGGACAATGGGGTCACTCTCACTCATGCATAGCCACTGCCAGGTACTTCTCATGTATCCTACTTAATAGGTAAATCAATCTATGAGGATGCTATTCTTAACTCATTAATATTCTTAATACAACTTGATAAGACTTAGTTTTCGGGCATTTAAAAAGTTTAAAATCTGCAACAACTTACAATATTTGATCTCTTGATGTATATTTTCCCCAGCTTTTTTATCTACTTCAAGTGTGTAGATTCTGTGCCCTTGCAACACCAATTGAAAAACAAAATTGCAAAAATCATGATATTTTACAAGTACAGGTTTCCTTCCACAGGTCCGTTAGCGAAGGGGACAAGCAATGGTCACTTCAAAGAAGTATGTTCTGCCCTTCGGAGTGAGTAGGGCATAGGGTTGCCCACTTCCGATTGGAATTTGCCCTTTTGCTGTCAGATTGATCAGGGTTCTCAAACAAACAAAGCAACATTTGACAACGCTACAGAGCACCTACTAAATAATTTGTGAAAAATGTACATGAAAATAGTAGTTTGTCTGAATTCTCAGTTTTCATAAAACAGCAGGCAAAAAAAAAAAAAGTACTACTATTACTACTACAATTTCCGTCGAGATTTCAAAGTGTGCATCAGATGGATACATTACTACTCCATGAGGCCACGGGATAGGAATTGTGAATGGCAGTGAAAGTATGCAACGGAGGCAGTAAGTCACTTGGCAATGACAACATGGTGGATGTAGTAGGTCTGGTATTCATTCTTACTATACAAACTCATATTATATAAAACATACTTATTTAACATTTACAAAGTAGTTCTTCAACAAATGTAGTTCAATATCTAATGCAGCTATAGTGTTAACACTTTTCAATGATATCAACCATAGTAAAGTTTTCCCTGAATTTTAGGATGGAAAAGTATTTTAAAATCAACAAAATTACACACTTTACATTTAAGTCTCATAAGCCTTCCACATTTGTCATGTGGTTCACTCTGGGGTGACTGAAGCACAAAACACAGGGCTTGCAAAGACCGATATCTCGGTTTCCACAGCATCCACTCCAAGCACGGAAAGCATATCTATTGTAAGAGATGGTATCGTACAGCTGTCTTGACAGAAGTGGTGGAGTGTATTTGAAATGCAGTCAGCAACTCCTGTCAGTCACTGCTCATGTGGAGTCAGAGGTCCGCTCTACAGGGAGGTGGTGAAAGAGCCTCCATTCGGCCTCAACTGACTGATGAGACCTGCCACAGAGATCCAGCCTGTCCGGCACAACCATCACACTCATCTGACTCAATGCCCAAAAGAACAGCCATCCATTTACAGCCTGACACCCATGAGTCATCTCATAATATCCACTGACAAACCTGTTTAACACGTGTGAATGAAGATGTTTTGGTATTTTCTAAGCAGGCATATTTATGTGCATCCAAGCTTAGGTTATGTGGATGGATTCAAACAAGTGGATTTTCTTGTTTTTATGCTGCCTTCACATGCTATCGGAAATTATCATAAATACAAGTTTCATAGTTGGAAATTGGACATGAATGGTCTCTCAAGACTGGAAACTCTTGGTGGAGGAGAGAACTATTGCTGTAAGTGACTGTAAATTAGTTTTATTTGTTTTCCCATAACCTCAATAATCACTTTTTCTTGCCATTACAGTCATGTATATTTAAATTTGATGCCTATTGCATGTATTTTAGACTGTGAAAACAGTATTTATTTTGACCTAAAAAGCTAACAATCTAGAAAACATCATCGTTAGACAGGAAGCACATCAGATTGGGAATTACAATGGACACAAGGGCCATTTCCCAGTCTAATAACGTGTGTAATGTGTGTCAGGCACGACTGACTGGCCATGCCAAGGTCTGTTTAATGATGAGAGGTGTAAACAGTCTGCTGCCAAGACATGGCATGAAATGGTGACCCGTGTGTGTTAGTTAGTGGAAGACAGCAGGGAAGACACTCTTGGGATGCCTCATTAGAAGCACAGACACGGCCCGGACCACACCTGCCACATCGGTGAGAGTGGATGTGTGTGCGCGGAGTTGCACAAAAGCATTAAACTGCACCCATGCTGGACAACAAATACCAAGAGGGCATGAAACAGGTTACAACAACACAAGTCATAATTAGAGAGAATAGACCGAGCCGCACCCGAAGAGGATGACATCACCTTTGAGCTTGTGGTTCACAACAAACCTTTATAATTAAGACTGATTTAAGAGATTATAATTTCTCAGAACACCACTGATGAGTAAGTCACCACTAGAGCTAAAACCTACAGTTTGTCAACCCTAAACATTAAATATTAAAGTGCAATTTACAAACTAGATTTTTATTTTTTTTTGCCCACTGCTAGAGTGGTTGCTAAAGCATGCTATGCAGTCGTATTTTAGATGCTTGCTACGTGATTTCTAAGCCCAACCATAAAGTGAAAGTTCACTAATAATTACAAATTAATTTATTCACCCATGTTGTTCTAAACGTGACCAAGACTTTCTTTCTTCTGCAGATTTTCTTTTTTGTATCCTGTTAAAAAGCTGTTTTGTTGTGTAGATAGACACTAGGGGTTGCCCAGACAAGTCGCCTAGTCGACTTTGATGCTCTGCCATGACGTTTTAAGTTTGACGTCATATAGATGTAAGTTAATCTCCGATCTAAACGAATGCACTGCTGCATTGTATCGCACACACATACAAAAGAGTAGCTCGCACATCACGTGCAGATCGCGTGCGAAACATTCAGTAGTGTAGAAATGTATCGACAATACTGTTCTGTGATTTATCAATTAAATAGCTTAGAATCTGAAAAGTTCTAGCATATATTTCTACGTAACTAAAACCCACAGCTTCATTAAAGAGACACTGGCTGTGTCTGAAATCTCCACTCAAACCACTACTCCCTAACCCCTATGTAGGGGGTAGGGAGTAGAGCACTATATAGTGAGCTCACCAGCATAATAGAAACACCACTTTCGGACACTACTCGATCGTCTCTCGCGCCGTTGATTACGTCATTACTGTCGCAAATTCTTATTGTTACGCTTCTTTCCTTGACGTCCATCCGCCATTTTTATGATCAGCGCAATGCATGATGGTATGTAGGGCTTGGGTTAGTGACCATCGGTTGTACACTACTGTTCAAAATGCATTCTGGGATACATTGAGTGGACTATATAGGGTATAATAATCATCACTATACATTCGGACAGCACTACAAAATGGCGAGCTCACTATATAGTCCACTATATAGTGAGTAGTGGGAGATTTCGGACACAGCCACTATTAAAGAGACAGCCAGGTAGAATGAATTCACATGCAATAGCTCTGTCACTAATGTAATGTATTCATTCATATAAAAGTAATCTTTACCATGCTGGTTTATCTGTATCAGATTTAGAACAAGCAGAAATCTCTGAGAAATATAATGACCTAAAGACAAGAGAACTGATAAAAATAAGCTGTTATGTAGGAGTGATAGCCTTGTGGGCTGCGCTGTGTCATATGCCATAGCTGTGCACAAGGCAACCCGAGTCTCAGCTCGAGGTTCAGGCTTATTTGTTCATTAATGACGACATCAGCGACTAGTCGACGTCGACTTGACTTTAACCACATAAATGTCGACTTAAAAATAATCTAAAGTTATTCAGCCCCTATTAAACACACATTTTGAGGCATCATTCATGTCCATAGAATAAATAGTTCAAGTTAGGCATCAAAGTGTAATACTAAGGGTTAGGGTTTTGCTTAAATCCCAAATTTCATAAAACAAAATGTAATTTATTTTAACATACTTATTTAACTTCAATCAAAGGAAAAAAGCTTGTCGTAATATGCATGCAACAGCCGTTTTCAAATTCGGAATGAGTCTCTGAGCAATTAAGCCTTGCATTAACGAAATACAGGGGTCCAATCTAATAAAACCTCCCAGGAATCATTGCGCACGAGCTTCACACCCCCAGGAGAGCAGACCATCAGTGATAAGCGTAGTGCTGTTAATGAGATACGCACAACAGAATTTACACCGTCTCAGACATTAAAAAACATTAAGGCCGAGTCCTGTGAACAGAGAGCGGATAGCATGTTAATGAAAGCGATGGAGTGGGCCGCACAGTAAGGACAGATCAAAGCTGTTGTCGGCTAAAAGGGTCTCGTGCATATGAACACACAAGGGATCTGTTTTAATCAAGTTTCATTACTTTACCACAACCAGAATGTCCTAAACGCAAAGTCCTCATACAAAAGGGCAGATGATAAAACACAATGACCTTTGACCCCTGAAGGAAATGTGTGATGTAAGTTGATGTTCCGCCTCTGATTGACAAGGGAAAGTTGTATATTATATTGAAGTGGAACAATTTTATTCTAGAGATTTTGATAAAGGTCTCAATGTTTGTTTGTCTATACATTGAAAGTCAATGAGCTCTAATGTTGTTTTGGACTCCTTTGACTTTCAGTGCAAAGACAAAATAAGGGTTAAATAGATATAAGGGTGAATAAATAATGACAGATTTTTCTATAGAACTACACCTTCGACAAGACAAGGAAGAATAAATTAGGATTACATTTCACCAGCTCTGCGATGAAACACAGATGCAACATGAGCTGCAATGACACTGATACGCTCAAGTTGAGGTAAATAGAGCAATAATGAATTGTCTCATTGAGGAGATTCACATGGCGTGTTACCCAACAGAAAGCACCCAGCTCTCCAGCCTGATTCAAAGCATTCACGTGCCTCCATCCTGAAATGCCACATGCCTCGAGACTCATTCTACAGCATGAGCCGTCTGGTCTGCAGGAGTTTGGATGCAGCCGGGGGTGGTAAGGTCTAAGGTGTGCCATTCAGAGCAACAGGAGACAGAAATAGTAATAGCTCTAATGGTTAATGGTTTTGACTCATAGTTGCAGATAAAAACAAGCTCTGGTAATTTGAGTTGATTGGATCGTTTTTACAAACCAAATACAATGCATTTCCATCTGAAATGAAGACTTGGAGTAAAATAGACAAGTTTCATTCCTTTTCAAACTAATTAGGATTACATGGGCCGATTATCTATTAATAAATACTTATTTTTGTGCAGTTCCCAAAACAATACTATGCTATATGACCTCAAAAACACTTTTCCATCGTGTATAATTTGTAAACTAATACATTTTATGTTTGCATCACATAACCAGCTCCAATTTTATGGATTTCTGATATAGTCAACTTGCTCAGTACCTCACCTGGTACAGTGCTGGGGTACGAATCCTCTGAAACAAGTCACAATAAAAACGAGCTTAAAGACACATAGTTGCTTCAGCAAATGCATTTCTCTTTGAAAGTGACGTGAAACGTGCAAGAAGCAACGTACTACAGTATCTTTTTGCAGAAATGTTGCCACATGCACATATTTCCAATGAGCCTGGTTTGGAATCAATACAGCTCGTCTCTGAGATTTATATTAGCAAAAAGAGCTTTTAGACATCAGATCGGACCATAAAAAGTTTGCAAAATTTGTTTTAAGTTTCCAACCCAATATCTTAAACCGAGATTTTCTATAATTTAAACAGAATGGCAGATACAGAATGACATCACTGTTGCAACTAATTAAGATCTAAGTAAAGGCCTACCAGTCGACCACTTGAAGTATCCATGTATAAACCCTTCTTTTTACCAACTAGAGGGGAAAAATAACCAATATCCTTGGAAAACAATAAGAAGGCCACAGGTTATACTAATCAACAGACTTCCTCAGACAACACTCAAACAAGAGAGATGCAAATTCAAGCTTCTCTCTAAGTCAGTAGCTAAGAGATGGTGAGAGGGAGAGTGAAAGAACGAGAGCAAAACAGAGCCTCGGAGCACAGCTGAATTGAACATAAAAAGTGTGTTTTCTCATGCTAATTTCCCTGCCGGAGTGCCAGGGAGGGAAACAAAAGCAGACGAGAAACCGTCACTAAATGCTGTATGAACGTGCACAAAGGACGAGCTAATGAGGGGGACCTTAGCGCTAACTAGAAAAACAAGAGGGCAGCAGAAGGCACTTATTAAAAATAAAAAGATCCTTATACAGTGTAAAAGGTTGTCACTGGTTCCTTCCTGTGCTATAAATTTACAATGGTTAAACAACCCTAGATCAGTGGTTCTCAACTCATTTGGATCCAGCATCCGGATTTTACAATTGTACATCAACACTGCACCAAAACTGTTTGCCATACAGAAGTAAATGTATTAATATTACCATAAATTGCTTATGCCCAACAATATGCAAAATTATAAATATATTTGTTTACAAATGTCTGTATTTTGGTGGATCGTGCTCTTACCAATAATTCAATGTTATGCATCTGCCTAATTTGGCTAGCATCTACCAAGAGCCAATTTATTTATTTTTCTATCCAAACTATGCTTAGTAATATATAATTAGTTTATTAGATTATAGAATATAATTAGTACATTTTAGCATTTTTGTACAGTTGTTTCTGTTTCAGAACAGGAC